>CM065434.1:3445000-3782500 GCA_033030585.1 Hippophae rhamnoides | reverse complement strand
GACAAAATGGGTCAAAAAGGTCAAAAATGTCAAAAGGAGAAAACGCGCCGCGCTTCTCCCGGCCGCCGCGGCTGGCCGCCTAACTCCGCCCCAAGTTGCGCCAACATCGTTCATCCGCGGTACTGTTCGTCCGCGGGTACTGTTCATCCGCTGCATCGTTTCATCCGCTACAGATTGCTCATCCGCGGTATCGTTTCATCCGCTGGTATCGTTTCATCCGCGTGATCGTTTCATCCGCTACAGATCGTTCATCCGCGACACCGTGTTCATCCGCGTTATTGTTCATCCGCGGTACCGTGCAGCCGCGGTATCGTTTCATCCGCGGTATCGCAGCCGCTCGTCACGCCGCCGACGTCATTGATGACGTCAGCAATCACTAATCCGCGTTTTTACATTTTTTTAACATTTTTTTCTCTATTTTTTCTCTCCATCCTCACCTATAAATACCCCCCTTCCCTTCACTTCAAAACACACCTTCAAACACCTCAAAACCTCACTTCTCTCTTCTTTCTTTCTCTCATTTCTTAGTTTTTTGAGTTTTCTTTAGTTTCTTTCTTAGTTTCTAAGCTTTTCTTAGTTTTTCTCTTAGTTTTTAGTTCAATTGTCTTAGGTTTAGAGTTCTTCTCTTTTTGAGAGGAACTTGTAATGTTTTTGTAATAATTTAGATTTTTGATTCAATAAATGGAAGTGCAAATTCCGCTTGGAGGTTTTCTAGCAACGGGAATAGCGTCGAAGTTCTGTAAGGATTTTATTTTCTTTACAGTTATTTTTATGCTTTATTCTTACATGTTATATTTAATTTGTCTGTGATTAAATTTAACTGTGCTAACTGTTTATAATCATGATATAATAATAACGTTGTTATGCTTGCGAAATATTAAATAGGTGAAAATTTCTAAAATGAATTGAGTTTATTTTTATTCAAGATTTTATATTAAGGATGTTAGAGAGAAATATATTATTTTTCATTACAAACTTAAATCTGAAAGTTAGACTTTAAGGTTTAGTTATCCTGTCTAATTTAGAGTAGTGCTCTTTTATTTGTTGGTACAATCGCCTAGGTAGTTAGAGTGAAGCTCTATTTCAAAAGTTTTTATAAGAATTATTATGTGGAAATGTATTGACAACATGTTTTCAATAGTGGTTTTAAAACTTGAAAGTTAGTACTCGGATAACTAAATTCTTAAGTTTAATTTGGACACCTTGAATAAAGTTTAAAGCCTAACCCCACCAAAGGTGGCATTTAAATGGTTCATTTTCAATCTCTTAGAAAAAGGAATTAATTTAATTAACCAAATTAGTTATCAACCCCACCCATAGGTGTTAATTGATTTGTTTAGTTAACAAAGAGTATCTAACCCCACCAAAGGTGGTATTCATACAAAAAAGAGAGAATCAATAAAATATCAATTTATATCTTTAATAACCTAGATAATATGAGCAAGCATAATTAACTTAGTTATTATATCCATAAATACTCCACTAATATAAATGATAAAATTTGCATGAATATTTATTGAATCTGTATTTATATTTATTTATTGAATTTGTATCTATGTTTATTCTTTTTAGATTATATTTAATTAATCTGTATATATGTTTATTTTATGTTATTAGATTAGGAACACAAAAACCAAAACTATCGTGACAGGATGTTTAGGATTTAATTTCGTTTTTAAAAGTTTGAATAATAAATTAAAAACCACATACATTCCTTCCTTAGATCGACCTTGGGAGTATACTTATCATTTTCTACGAAATGATTCGTGCACTTGCGAGAGTTTTACAAATATTAAAACCAAAGTATTTGCGAGAATTGGCGATGCCGGTTTTCGTTCATCAGAGTCCAACCGTTGATTGGTTTTAGATTGGTTATCCCTACAAACTTGAATAAAAGAATTCAAGTTGTCCTCCAGGGTTGGTTTATTGGGAATGCTTCTTGGAATAGGTGGGTGGAATTGCTGGCCTGCCTGATTTGAGCTTTGAGTGAATTGGGGGTTGTTTTGCCTCCAGGAGAAATTTGGATGACTTCTCCACCCAGGATTATAGGTATTTGAATTGGGATCAAACCTTGGTCTCTGTTGATATGCTCCCAACACATTAACCTGTTCAGGTCCAGTTGTATCTCCTTGATATGGACAGGCTTCAGTACCATGTCCCATGTTGCTATACAAACCATATTGTTCATTATTGGTGTTGGTTTGTGTAGCGAGAAGGGCAACTTGCTTAGTCAGTTGAATAAGTTGTTGTTGAACTTCATTACTGGAGTCGATTTCATGAACACCATCTTTTCTCACTCGGGAGCTTTTCTGTTGGGAATTAGCACCCAACATCTCAAAGAGGTTATACGTTTCTGAGGCAGTCTTTTCTCCTATTGCTCCTCCTGCAGCATTGTCGACAATGAACTGAAATTGTTGTGTAAGTCCATCATAAAAGAATTGGTTCTACAACTGCAGGGGAAAGCTATGATGGGGACATTGAGTAAGAAACATTTTGAACCTATCCCAAGCTTCATGGAATGGTTCTCCTTCCATCTGAGAGAAAGTAGCAATCTTTCCTCTCAACTCTGATGTTTTTTGATGGGAATAGAATTTTCCCATGAATTTATTGTAAATGTTACCCCATGTCATCAGAGAACCTGGGGGAAGTGACATCAACCAAGCTTTGGCCTTATCCTTTAAGGTGTAGGGAAAACATCTCATTCTAAGTTGATCCTCGTTTAGAATATCGAGGGGGAATGTTTGGACCGTAGCATAGAAATCTCTCATAAAGGAAAGAGAATCTTCATTAGGTAGCCCATAAAAGGAAGGAAGCATAGAAAAATGAATATTTTTAAGGTCATAATTCCGAGCAAATTTCACCTAATCGGATAGCGGCGATTGCCGTGCCAATCACCGATCTTGCAAACTCCTTCATCGTGGTTTCCCTAACATGTTGGTTTTCCTCCATTACTTTTGGTTCTAGTAAAGGATTAAGACTTGGTGCTATGTTTGGCTCAAAATCAGGTTGATGGGTAGAATCCAGTGTTGTTGACACTTGTTTAAATTTATGAATATTATTTACATATGGTGTAAGGGGGTTTCCTAAGGATCTCCTACCACGCATAGACTATTTTAAACGTAAATTTAAAACTCCTGTCAACAAAAATAAAAAATTTAGAGAAAATTTCCATGGCATTTAATACAAAACACTAGACAAAACTAGTTAAACCCTAACAATTTTTTTTTTATTTTTTTAATTATTTTTTTAATTATTTTTAAATTTTATTTTATTTTTTTTAAATACCATAATCAGTATTAATCAAGAGTGTTCCCAGGAAAGAATGGTAGTGCAATGGCTCATTAAAAACCATTCTCCTAGCCAGAACAACGTTCCCAAGAAAGACTAGTGGCACAAAGGCTTCCAAGAACTAGTCTCCTAGACAGAACTCCCTTAGATTTTTACTTTTCATGCCTTTTAGTTAATTATGTATAAATTCAAGTTTTTTTTATTTTTTTTACGAACGGTAATTTTATTTTACTATTCACGCTATCTTATTTCTTATTAACTTAAATTTTTTTTTTGAAATTTTTAATTTTTTAATTTTTTTAATTTTTTATTATTCATAAACGGTAAAAAAAAATTTATTCAAATTTCAAGTTTCTAAATTATTTTAACTATAAAAAAATTTATTTTATTTTATTTTTTTATTTATTTTATTTTATTTTTTTTATTTCTTATGGATTTTGAAATTTGATTATTACTTTTTTTATTAAAAATACCACAATTATTTACAGCACAAAAACTGTTTTTAAAATTTTGATAAATAATTTAAAAACCGTTATTGCTTCCCCGGCAACGGCGCCAAAAACTTGATGAACAAAAACCGGCATCGCCGATTCTTGCAAATACTTTGGTTTTAATATTTGTAAAACTCTCGCAAGTGCACGAATCATTTCGTAGAAAATGATAAGTATACTCCCAAGGTCGATCTAAGGAAGGAATGTATGTGGTTTTTAATTTATTATTCAAACTTTTAAAAACAAAATTAAATCCTAAACATCCTCTCACGATAGTTTGGTTTTTGTGTTCCTAATCTAATAACATAAAATAAACATATATACAGATTAATTAAATATAATCTAATAACATAAAAATAAACATAGATACAAATTCAATTAATATTTATCTAAAAATAAATATAAATACAGATTCAATAAATATTCATGCAAATTTTATCATTTATATTAGTAGAGTATTTATGGATATAATAACTAAATTAATTATGCTTGCTCATATTATCTAGGTTATTAAAGATATAAATTGATATTTTATTGATTCTCTCTTTTTTATATAAATACCACCTTTGGTGGGGTTAGATATTCTTTGTTAACTAAACAAATCAATTAACACCTATGGGTGGGGTTGATAACTAATTTGGTTAATTAAATTAATTCCTTTTTCTAATAGATTGAAAATGAACCATTTAAATGCCACCTTTGGTGGGGTTAGACAGTTTAAACTTTATTCAAGGTGTCCAAATTAAAAATAAGAATTTAATTATCCGAGTACTAACTTTCAAGTTTTAAAACTACTATTGAAAACATGTTGTCAATATATTTTCACATAATAATTCTTATAAAAACTTTTGAAATAGAGTTTCACTCTAAATACCGGGCAATTGTACCAACAAATAAAAGAGCACTACTCTAAATTAGACCGGATAACTAAACCGTAAAATCTAATTTTCAGATTTAAGTTTGTAATGAAAAATAATATATTTCTCTCTAGCATCCTTAATATAAAATCTTGAATAAAAATAAAATCAATTCATTTTAGAAATTTTCACCTATTTAATATTTCGCAAGCATAACAACGTTATTATTACATCATAATTATAAATGTAGTACGCTTAAATTTAATCACAGACAAATTAAATATAACATGTAAGAATAAAGCATAAAAATAATTGTAAAGAAAATAAAATCCTTACAAAATTTCGACGCTATTCCCGTTGCTAGAAAACCTCCAAGCGGAATTTGCACTTCCATTTATTGAATCAAAAACTAAAATGTTACAAAAACATTACAAGTTCCTCTCAAAAAGAGAAGAACTCTAAAACTAAGAGAATTGAACTAAAAACTAAGAGAAAAACTAAGAAAAGCTTAGAAACTAAGAAAGAAACTAAGAAAAACTCAAAAACTAAGAAATGAGAGAAAGAAAGAAGAGAGAAGTGTGGTTTTTAGGTGTGTTTTGAAGTGAAAGGAAGGGGGGTATTTATAGGTGAGGATGGAGAGAAAAAATGAGTAAAAAAATGTTAAAAAAAAGATTAAAAAATGAAAAAAAGGGTAATGGAAATGATGAGGTCATCGCGTGAACAGTGCCGCCAAGACGCTTGTGTGGGCGCTGGCCGGGCGCGCTTGGTCAAGGCGTCTTGGCGTGTGGACAGCGGTGCGCGATTTCCGTCTTTTTGACATTTTTGACCTTTTTCAACCCATTTTGTCCAATTTTTCCATGTTTGTTGACCTTTTCCCACTTATTTATTAATATATTTGTGATGTATTGCTTCAAGTATTCCTCTTTGAGTCTTTAAATTGCGTTTTTAAGCCAAAATACCTGAAAAACAATAAAAATACCCGTGATTCCAAAAAAGACAAATTTATATAAATATATGATAAAACATATAAATATATATATTTTTAATCAATTAATGTGCATAAAATCATGGTAATTTTAGTGCTTTTTGAGCACTCATCACTCCCATATTGGGTAGCTATTGGATGTACATTCTCACCAAAACGTTCATCGTGATTTGATTGATGGTAAGAATATGCAGATTGCATTGGAGAAAATAAACCATGGCCATTACTTAATTGCATATGCATTCCTAACATATATGGAGGACCAATAGGATGACTATATCCCATACTGGATGTAGTTTGAGCGCAATGAGATTGCGTGGGTGGCATGCTTGGCATGGATGGTGTCCTGCCTGTTATGGATGGTGGCATGCCTGACATGGATGGTTGCATGCTTGACCAATATGGCATGCCCTAGTTGTAGAATGATGTCATGCCTGACATGTGTTGTGATTGATAATCTTTTATAATGGAAATCTCACTTAACATTGAGGCCTTAAAAGAGTTGAGTTCTTCTTCAATTTTAGTGTACTTCTCCTTACTGACCGTCTGACACTTTTGTTTTGGAATGTTAAAATACTCCATATAACCATCATATTGGCTACCTCTCCTAACACGACCAGGATGGTCGCGTCCGAATGCATGATATAGAGCATCTCTCCCAAGCTCTTCGATTATTTCACCCCTGGATATTTGTTCTTGAACAACTCTCTACAAATAATAAAGCACACAAACATATCATGCATTATTACATCAATTATTAAAAATCATTAAGACTTTGTATCAACCAAAATTACTAACCAACTTATTTAGTTGTTCTTCTCCTCGCTTAGTCATCAGTCTTGAATTCTTCGTTGTGGTATGAAATTGTTGTGAGCCTTGGAACGTGGCCAAAGGAAAGAATCAATACGTCCCACCAAATATGATGAGGGTCATGGCATGAAAACATTGTGTGTCTTGGTGCAAAGATAGTGGGTCATGCTCGAACCATGTGTAGGTTGTATGTGCTATGTAGTGAAAAAGGTTTGTGTTGTGACACCATGCTAAAAAAATCATTTTTTCTCCTTTCCACACCATATAAATAAATCCTATTTATTTTGAAAAAAATCCAATATCCCATCAGCTCTCTTATAGTTGATACCTTAGCTTTTCTTAGTTTTTCTTTTAGAAGTTTAGTATTCTTCCCTTGTTCGAGAGTTGAACAAATTTAGTACATGTAATATCTTTTAACCTTAATTAAATAAACAACATAACAATTTTGTTTGAAGATTTTTCAGAAGTGATTCTAAGAATTTTTTTGAGGTATATTTAAATGTATTATTTTTAGAATATTTTTAAGTGTTTTTTTACATGCTATATGTTTAACTTATTGATCATTTATTAAACAATGAATGTCTGGAAATAAATAGTATGAGATATTAGTAACATTGTTACGCTTGTGAAATATTAAAGTAGATTAAACATTTTTATAAAATGAATTAAGTTTGAGTTTAGCCAAATTTTGTAAATGCAAAATATATTGATAACATGTTATTCATAATAGACAAGAGAGTTAGATTTAGAATTTAAATTATCCGAATCTAATTTAGAGTAGCACTCTTAAATCTTTTGATCTATATCAACAACATAGTTTTGTTTTAAAATAGTTTATTGAATGATTTAAAAACCACATGATTCTTTTTTAAATCGACCTTGGAAGTATATTTGTCATTTTCTATAAGTGATTCGTATACTTACGAGCTATTTTATAAATTATACAAAATTTGTACGCTTAATTTTGGCACATTAAGTTTTTGGTGTAATTGCTAGGTAAATTGGTAATAGCATTGAAAACTAGTTAACCTTTGCAAGAATCACCTAGTAAGGTAAATATCAATCAATTCTACGTGAAATAGGCTCAAAGTAAGGAGTTTTTGTGAATTTTTGATGAAAATCTGAGAAGGGGGCATAAAAGGGGTTAGGATTCGTGGAAGAGAAAAGAAAAAGAATAAGGGTACTCAATAAACCCATTCAATCAATCGAGGATTATATTTATTGATCGACATTTAAACTTTGATTGATCTAATTCATTGTAGATCGATCAACATTTAAAGTTTCTAAAAAAGCATTTTACTCCCCCTTATAAGTCCTATAACTATACAATTAATTTTTAAAACAATAAAATCAAACAAGAGATATCAAGGAAAAAATTTATTAAAAAAATCAAACAAATTATTATCATTTTTTTGGATAAAGGTAATAGATTTATTCAAACATGAACATCACTCAAATTAATCAATTCGAAGGAAACATTGTTCTTGATCAGAATTGAATTATTCATTGTATGCATAAGTATTTGATAAAGTAAACATACATTTGTATATTCTGATATTCTTCCCTAATAATTTGAAATTCATCCTTATGTATATAATCCACGAAGTCTTTCCAAGCTTGAGGTGTAATCCAGGGGTGTCCTTCAGGGATTTTGTATAGCTCTACCTCATCAAGTGGTTCTAAATATGGAAACACATAATTTCTTGCCAATCTGGAAGTCTTGTATTCCCTTATTTGCAATATTATAACACTTTCTCTTCCAAGTGTCATCGACTTTGTAATGATTCTGTAAAAACACACTACAAAAGATTATATATAATACAAAAAAGATATAATATACGTAATTGATTATAAAATATAAGAGGCTTACACAAATGGTTATCCATATTTTGAACTTTTCATCTTTGTCAACCTGATTGTTGGCCATTTTCCCCTATTGGATTATGAGTAGCATCAAATAGTACAAATACTCTATCATCTGGGTTAAGTGGAGCATTAGGTATATTGGCCCAACCCCTTGTTTTCAAATGCCCCAATGGATCATTTGGATCTACAAGCTCTGTTACCCGAGGATCCATGAAATATCTACAAACAATGAAGAAATATAAATTAATTAACAATTTTAGGAATATACATATATATATATATATAAATAAGAGTTATTATAATAATATAGAAAATACGTTATGTTTAATTAGGTTGTTGATCGTATATATATATTCCTTCACAATCATCGTCATCAAGTAGATCATCACATACATTAGGCAATCTATTTGAGAAATTACTAATATTGGTTAATGTATCAAGCATAGGGTCATCATCTTTTAAAGCATCACAATGATAAAACTCTTTTTGTGGAGACGTTAACACAACAAACCATCATGTGTCAATTTTATCGCTCACTTAAAATACTTGTTTTGCATGAAGTGCTAACATGAAAGGATCATCAGTGTGACTTATCTTGGATAAATTTACAAGGGTAAATCCAAAATCATATATTTTATATCCAACATTGATAACATCTTCGACCCAATCACACAAGGCAACCGTTTCATGGAAGACCTCATAATCCAATTCCCAAATCTCTTGTATTATACCATAATATGTTCTATCAGAAAGTACAAGATTACCATCTTTTGAACTGACAAATTGCATAATTTGTGCAACCATCTTCACACCACTATTTTGATTTACTCGGACTTTGTCCCTAGCTTAAGTTGTAAAACTCGATCCATTTATTGTGAAACTAGAAAATAATTTGACATCGAATTTTAGTCCATGTGCAAGCCATTGTAAACTTTCTGATATTTTATGATTGGGTTTCTGGAGTTCATCTCGAATCTATGTATACAAAAATATGAAATGTGTTTAGAGCAAAGTTTTAAAACATTGCATAGATCTAGGAACATACATGCATGCATTTTTGTTTGTGATACTTACATGGTTGCGAAACCAATTAATAAGCTCTCGCTTATGTTCATTATACAACCATTTTTCTCCTTTTTTTATGACGAGGATCGATCTTCAATAAGTTTAAATGCATCCTGTAATGTTATTAAAGATATATGAAGTATATATCATCATTAATAGTTAAATAAAAAATGATTTTTGCATAAATGGAAAGGTTGAACAATACTTACTCTATGTACAGTTGTGCCTCATTATTATTTACCAAAATGATTTGGTGTGCTTTTTCAAATCGAGTGCGATCAATAAACAATTTCTTACTTCTACCAAGCATAGGGTTACCTACTTGGATCATGTGACATTCTAAGAACAACTTGTGCGTAGGATTCCCAATTTTAGTGCAACCACTAAAGTACTCAGAATAAAACTCAATGGCCGCTTTAGCAATGTAGCGTTCCACCATGCATCTTTTAGGTCGATTTCCATTATTTACATATCCTTTAAGGACTTGCATATATCTCTCAAAAGTATACATCCACCTTAAGTAAGTAGGACCACACAATTGAACCTTTTGAACTAATGAACACACAAGTGAATCATTATATCAAAGAAAGAAGGAGGAAAATATTTTTCAATTAGACACAAAGTGTCTACAACATCTTTCTGTGAAGAGTTTAACTCGCCAATTGATATAGATTTCTTGCATATTGTATTGAAGAATGAACAAAGACTAATTATTGATAATCGAACATGTTTTGGAAGAATTGATCTAATAGTAACTGGTAATAATTGTTGCATTAAGATATGACAGTCATGTGATTTCAATCCATAAAGTTTCTTATCGATGATAGACACAAAATTTCTTAAGTTGGATGAGTAACCATCAGGAACTTTCACACCCTCTAAACAATTACAAAAACATCCTTCTCTTTTGTTGACATTGTATATGATACTGGTGGCAAGTATGTTCGATTCTTATCATTTTCCACCCTTGGTGCCAATTCAGGTCATATGCCTAGTTTCATTAAATCCAGTCTTGCTTTAATTCCATCCTTTGTTTTCCCAGGTATATTAAGTAAAGTACCAATCAAGCTCTCACATGCATTTTTCTCAATGTGCATGACATCTAAGATATGATGAATGTGTAGGTATTTCCAATAAGGTAATTCACAAAATATTGATTTTTTATTCCAACAACCATGGTATACTGATTCGAACTCTTTTTCATTTTCACCCATTTCATTAGTTGACCTCTTTCGTTTCCCTACCTTGTGTCCAGATGGAAAAAATCTTCTATGTCTTCTATAATACATCTTTCGTCCATGAATAAGATAAGTTGTAGAAGTTCCATCACTACATATAGGGCATCCCTTGTAACCTTTTGTTGCATGTCCTGAGAAGTTTCCTTAGGCAGGAAAATCATTAATTATCCATAAAAGGACCCCTTCAAGTTAAAGTGTTATTCTTTATGTGCATCGTAAACATTTACACAATCATTCCACAATGTCAATCATCTATCAGAGGCTGCAAATATACATCAATAGCAACACCGGATTATTTTGGTCCTGAGATCAATAATGTTAACATCATGAATTTTATTTTCATACACAACTAGGGGGAAGGTTGTATGTTACCATAATTACTGGCCAACAACTATATCTACTACAAAGGAACTATGTGGATTAATTCCATCAGCAGCAATAGCAAGACGAAGATTGCACGGATCAGATGAAAATTGAGGAGATAAATTATCTACTACTTTCCAATTTGGAGAATCACAAGGATGACGTAGCACCCCATCATCAAATCGATTATCTGAATGCCAAGTCAACATCTTTGATGTCTCTTTACTTTTGAACAACCTTTGAAAGCAAGGAATCAAAGGAAAGTACCAAAGAACCTTTGCAGGCACGCCTTTCTTATGTGTTGTCTCATTTGTACCATGCTTCCATCTCGATTCTTTACACATCGGAAAATCATCTAATGTCTCATATTCTTTTCTATAAAGAATGCAATCATTTGGACAAGCATGAATCTTATGATATTCCATGCCAAATCGACTAAGAGATTTCTTCACTTCATACATTGAAGATGGAAATTCAATACCCTCAGGAAACATATCGACTAGTAGATTTAGTAATTCTGTGAATCCCTTGTCAGAAAAACCATATTTTTCCTTCACATTGTACAAATGAACCAATCCCGACATTTTAGTGCATTTTTTGCATTTTGGATACAACATTTTTTCGGCATCTTCTAGAAGTTTTTTAAATTTTTCGGGATCATCCTCACGTAGTTCATTTTCAACACCATGAAACATACTTTCTGTATGTACATTATGATAAGATGTATGTAATCCACTCACATTCTTATTTATCTCTTCCCCATGAGTATTACCAATATTTTCTCTATGATAATACCAATATTTATAGCTCAAAAGAATACCACTATGGATAAAGTGATACTTAACCTCGTCAAATTCATGAAATCGCTCATTTTTATGTTTAACACATGGGCATCGAATCGTACTAGTTCCAGTATTACTATTTCTACAAGTAAATTCTATTAAACTTTCAACTCCAAAAATGTAGTCCTACTCAATTCTACACTTTGACATCCAAGATTTGGCCATTTTTTATTAATGACATTAATTAATCATATTAATTAATTATATATCCAATGAATATATTTAAAGTATTATTATATATAAATTAAAAGATATTAAGAGATATATAAATTAAGAGATGTTATAATTAAAAGATGTATTTTTTATACAAATAATATATATATATAGTTTTAATAATCTTAAAAAAAGGTATTAAATGAATAAATAGTTAAAAATTATAAAACAAAATTATAAATCATAATTTTTTAATATTTATTTATTGTCACTATTTTTATTTGAACATTTTATTATTTTTATTTTTAAATAAATAATATATTAAATAATTTTATGTTATAATTTATTATTAAATTTTTTAAAATAATTTAATATTAAAATTTTATTTTATATTGTATTTTATCCATTTTAATTATTTAATTTTTAAAAAATATTATTTTAGTAATAATAATTTATTTTATTTTATAAAAAAAATTTAGAAAACTACTCTTTAAACACAACTCATATTTTTTATAAAATGAATCACTTAATTATGTTATTTTCAACTAAAATATTCCAACTTCGGCCATGGCTAAAATATTATACAATTAAATCTTAAAAATTCAAAATAATAAGTATTACTTTAAACTTTTAAAATTAAATATATATTTTTTAAAACTAAAACACAATTATTTTAAATTATAAAACAAATACTTCAATTGCTATACTAGTACACACTATTCCTTTAAAGTTGCAAGATAGTAACAAAAAAACTCATAATAATATTGCAATTTTCACAAAACAATTGAACAGCCACTGGTTTAAATGTAGATATTATTTCCACAGAAAATAAGTCAAATTATAATAATAAACATAATACAAAACATACATAAATTAAAAATTTATACAAAAAATAAAGCAAACTGAATAATAAGTAAAACAATTAATAGAAATACTTACAAGTATTTTGTAAATGAAGAAGAAATGGGTGTTTTGTAAGTGAGAATAAGTGAGAAAATTGGTATAAAAAATTTGAGTATTTTGCTCAAAAAATAGGGGATTTGAAAGATAATGAGAAGAGGAATATAACCCACAAAACTGAATTGGAAATGGTGGTCAGAGGTGGTCGAAAATTAAGAAAGGGTGGTGGGTGAGCTCGGTTTTGGGAGAAGGGGGAAGAGAAATGAGAAATTTTTGGAATTCTACTGGAAGAAGAGAGAAGAACGGTAATAATGCATGGATAGCATCGATTGACGTGGCGAACCGACGCTAGCCACGTGTATAGCATCGGTTCGCCCCGTCAACCGTCGCTATCCACGCAATTTAAAATTAAAATTAATTTTTTGTCAATTATTATTTTATTTGAACTCTTATATATACATATATGTATGTATGTATTATAGAAAAAGAAAAAAAATAATTTTAAAATAATATCCAAACAAATACACAAAATTAGATAAAGGTATACTATATGTACGTAAATAAATTTAAATATCCAAAAAAATACACAAAATTATATAATTTTAAAAACCAATTGTCTAAAAAAATAAAAAATTATACTATATATATCCAACTTAAATTTTAAAGAGTTAAATAAAATAATAATTGACCTAAAAAAAACATTATACCTAAAAAACGTTTTCAATTGTAAACTACATTTTTTAATTTAAAAAATACATGTAGGATGTAGCATCGGTTGACGTGGAAAACCGATGCTATCCACGTGTGTAGCGTCGGTTCGGTGTAGAACCGACACTACGTCCTACATGGATAGCGTCGGTTCTACACCAAATTGATTTTAAATTCATTATAAGTCGATTTTTTTCAAAAACTAACTTTACATAACGACTTAAATACCCTTTTTATAGTAACGTGTACTTGTCAAAATATGATTTATGCTGCTCATTATTATCAATATCTCTTCTCGCTTGCATGTTTTATTTAGAATAAAAAATTCACCTTAAACAAGCATAGATTTAACCATATAATAATTACGAAAATCTATTGAGATATGTTAAACATCTTGGGACACATTAGATCTTGCAAGAGATACTTATTCTAGAAATATATTAATCAATCAAATATAATTATAAAATATTCGATAGATTAACTAAAAAGAGAAACTTAATCGAATATTAATTATTAAAATAAATTAATTATATAATTTCAAATATATAGACATATTATACAATCCTAGCATAAGAAGTGTACCGTTATTTAACAAAAATAAAATTCAACGATGTTCTATAAGTGAAAATATAAATAACTTAAAGCTTAGAAATGGAAAAATGAACTTAAAAGTGTGCATTTCATAATTAGGACACAACCTAATTAATAAAGTTACGAGGATGAGTAAAAATATATCTTAAAGTTAATTTGTCTTTTGCGGTTCTATAAGTGAAAATATAAATAACTTAAGCTTAGAAATGTAAAAATGAACTTAAAAGTGTGCATTACATAATTAGGACAAGATAATTAATAAAATTACGAGGACGAGAAAATACATGTGAAAGTTAATTTATTTTTTTGCCATCTTCTTCTATGTTTCGTTTATATTTTTTTTTCTTTTTATTAGTTTTTTTAATAAAACTTCGTATTTGTGTTATTTATTTATTTAGATTTTTTTTCGCTCTTATAGATATTCATCAAGATTATCTATACCAATTAGTTTTTCTTTTATACCGTTAAACTTGTAACGGCTACAAAATTTGATTGTACGTAACAATTACAAAATTTAATTGTATGAAAATAATAAATCAAAGTTCGATAATAATTTTTTAATTTTTTAACATTTGATAGTAAAAAAAATTATTTATTCCCATTAATAATGATATTAAGTTGTAAAATAATAGAAAAAAAAATATTACATTTTAATAGCCTGTCATTTAAAAAAAAGGGGTTAAAAGTACAAACAAGTTAATTTATTTATTACAAAATTGACATTTATGTTTTTTTTTTTGTAATTGTTAGATACTAAGTTTAGTTTTATTGTTCCTAAAATGTTATCACACAAAGTCATATTAGTGTTTTTTATTTAATTTTTAATAATTATATTAGGTAAATATTATTTTATACTAAACAACTATTGGAAATATGAATTTTAATAAAAATAAATTGTAGTCTTTTAAGTCTTGTCCCACATTACTATTTTACATCATTTAAGAGATGTATAAATAGAAAAAGATTGGTTATTGGGTTTTGACCCCAAGGAACACCCACTTTTGTGGAAGGGGAGAGGACTAAGGAAAATATAATACCACACACATGGGTGCGTCACCGTTGCCATCGTCTGTTCGACCGGCCGACCGTGTTGTAATGAGCCGAGCTGAGTCCATGTGCGTGTACATGTATGTGTGAGGTGAGGTGACATTTTATTTTTTGGGAAAAAATTATTTTGATTCAAATTATTTTCCACTCAAAAACTTTTCGTTACTTTTTCACTGAGAAAATTGCCGTTATTTTTTCACTCAGAAAATGTCCGTTATTTTCTCACTCAAAAAATAGACATTACTTTTTTACTTAGAATTAGCCGTTACTTTTCTACTCATAAATGACCGTTACTCTTTCCACCTAGGCATAACCATTATTTATCATAATTATCACACATTTTCTCAAACCTATAAATAGAAGGTCTCAACTCTCATTTTAGACACATCAATTGGAAATAGCTCATACTATATAAAATAAGAAAAAGCTCTTAGAAAGAAAAAAAAGATACTAAATTTTTTTGTGTTTTCCGAGCAACATAAATTTCATAGGTATAGTATTCCTGTCTTCATCAGTGTAGTGAAGCTCTGAGATAGAAAACAATGATTCTGGGCTATTTTACCTAGGGAAGACTAGCCTGTGTTTGCTTGCACAAATTTGGGTAGAGCCACGAAACGTCTTAAAGATAGCGACCTAGTCAATAACTCAACCCAAACAATTCATTTCAGTATATCAGTCATATTGTTCTTATGTTATTTTTAACATACTTGTATCAACAATTTTAAGATGAATTTTTATCTATCATGTCTACTGAACTGTTAACTGTTAATCTCAACAAACCATTTTCTTTCGAGAAACTACACTTAAAAAGATGGAGACAAAAAATGTTATTTTTCTTAACCATGAAAAAGGTTGCTTCTGTTCTTACTATTGAAAAACCAATACTGCCTAATTCTCCTACTAAAGCTACAACAAAGGATTTAGACACTTGGATGGAAAATGATTTCCTATGCAAAAAAATTATTCTTAATGGATTAGCTGATGACTTGTATGATTATTATAATTCTGATAAGTCTACTAAGGAAATTTGGGATGCATTTCAAAAGAAGTACGATACTGAGGAAGTTGGAACAAAGAAGCATGCTGTCAGTAGATACATGAAGTACCAAATGGTTGATGAAAAATCTATGGAAGCTTAATCACACGAACCATAGAAGATAGCACATGAAATAACTTTTGAAGGTATGGCTTTAGATGAACAATTTCAAGTTGTTGTTATTATAGATAAATTACCCTCTACATGGAAAGATTTTAAGAATACACTTTTCTTTAGAAAGTCTTAAAACCCGTCTAAGAATAGAAGAATAAACCCAAAAACAAGATCAAAGAGATGAAGTATGCGTTGTCTCAAACAATAGTACCAATGAGAAATCCTCATTTGCAATTCTAAAATCTAAAGGAAGAAACATGAAAACTTAGAATTGCAATAATAACCAGAATCATAACCACCAAAATAGAAATAGAAATAATCCTCCACAGAATGGACCTCAACCCCCTCAAGAAATAACACATTCATGTGTTATAGTTGTAACAAACCTGGCCATTTGCCCAGGAACTACTGGAATAGGAATTATCCTACCCCTCAAGCAAACATTACTAAAGATCAACTAATTGCTATGATATCTGTAATCAATTTTTTTGGTGGATCTGAGGGGTGGTGGCTGGATACTGGTAATTCTCGCCATGTTTACTATGAGCATCACATGTTCAAGTCCTATTTTGTGTCTGAGGATAAGAAAGTGTTGCTGGGCCACTCTCACTTCACTAAATTTGTTGGTACTGGTAAGGTGGAATTGAAGTTTACCTCTAGAAAGACTGTCAGGTTGAAGGATGTCCTATATACTCCAAAGATGAGAAAGAACTTAGTTTCATGCTATCTTCTTAACAAAGCTGAGTTTACTCAAACTATAGGAGCTGATTTATATACAATAACTAAAAATAATATTTTGTTAGGAAAAGGTATGCCATTGATGGCATGTTTAAATTGAATGTTGAAATTAATAAATCTTCTTCTTCTTCTGCTTATATGTTGAGTTCTTTTAAGATTTAGCATGCTAGACTTTGTTATGTTAATAAAAACATAATCAAGAACATGAGTACCATAAACTTAATTCCTAAACTATCTTTGAATGATTTTAAAAAAAGTGATTTTGTAGTCAATCTAAAATAACCAAAACTTCACATAAGCAGTAGTTAGAGAATTTGAACCTTTAGACTTAATACACTCTAACATATGTGAACTAGATGGAAATTTAACAAGAAATGACAAATGCTATTTTATAAATTTTATTGATGACTGCTCAGATTATACTTATGTATATCTAATGAAAAATAAAAGTGAAGTGTTTGACATGTTAAAATATTTATGATTGAAATTGAAAATCAACTTAATAGAAAAATAAAAAGGTTTTGAAGTGATAGAGGCACTGAATATGATTAAAATATTTTCAATGAATTTTATAAAACTCATGGAATCATTCATGTAAAAACTACATCTTATATCCTGAAATGAATGAAAAAGATGAAAGAAAAAATAGAACTTTTACTGAATTAGTTGTTATAATTTTATTAAACTCTGGTGTTGCTTCCCATTGGTGGGGAGAAATTTTATTAATTATTTGTAATGTGCTAAATAGAGTGCATAAATCTACTAGTAAAATTTCACCATATGAAATTTTTAAAAATAAGAAACCTAACTTAACTTATTTTAAAACTTGGGGTTGTTTAGCCTATGTTAGGATCCCTAATCCTAAAATAAATAAACTTGCTACTAGAGCATATGAATGTGTGTTCATAAGATATGTTGTGAATAGTAAAGCTTATAAATTCTATGACTTAAATGATCATGTAGTTATAAAATCAAATGATGCTAACTTCTATGAACATAAGTTTTCCTTTAAATTGAAAAATAGTGGGGGCTCGTCTTCTAGTACTTTACCTATAACTAGAACTAGTGAACAAAATGAGGAATTAAACATAAAATTAGGATAAGTGAATGAGCTCAAACCCTTAAGGACTTTGGGTCTCATTTTTATGCTTATACCTTAGAGGAAGATCCCTAAACTCTTCAATAAGCATTATTTTCTTTAAATGCCAACTTATGGGAAGAAGCCATAAATGATGAAATAGAATCTCTTGAGTATAATAGAACTTGGCATTTAGTTGACGTACCTCTTGGTTGCAAAACCATAGGATGTAAATGGATACTAAAGAAGAAATTAAAATCTGATGGTACTATTGAATAGTACAAAGCACGTCTTGTAGTCAAAGGGTATATGCAAAGGAAAAATGTAGATTTCTTTGATACCTTTTCACCAGTCACACAAATAACTTTCATACGTGTACTTTTCTCTCTGGCTACTATCCATGATTTAGTAGTGCACCAAATGGATGCAAAATAGCTTTCTTAAATGGTGACTTAGAAGAAGAAATTTATATGGACCAACCTGAAGGCTTTGTTGTCCCAGGTCAAGAAAATAAAGTTTGTAAACTAAATAAATCTCTTTATGGTATAAAACAAGCATCTAAGCAAGGGCATGAAAAAATTGATAATCTAGTTATCTCACATGGATTTAAAATGAATGAAAGTGACAAATGCATTTATTATAAATTAGAAAATGACATTTGCACTATTATATGTTTATATGTGGATAGCATGATTATTTTTGGGTCAAAAATTCATGTTAATGTAAAATTTTATTGTGTACAAACTTTGGTATGAAAGACCTCGGAGAAGTGAGTGTAATCCTTGGTATTAAGATTACTAGGTCTGAAAAGGGAATTTCTCTATATCAATCTCATTACATTGAGAATATCTTAAAGAAATAGAATTAAGTTAGTTGCAAATCTTGATGTACTCCTTATGATCTTAGTGTAAAATTGTTCAAGAACACCGGAGACGGTATTAGACAAACTGAGTATGCGAGCATCATTAGTAGCTTACGTTATGTTACTGACTGCACTATACCAAACATAGCTTATGTTATAGTACTATTATGTACGTTTACTAGTAGATCTAGTATAGAGCATTGGAATGCTATTGAAAGGGTCATGAGATACCTTAAGAGAACTATGACCCTTGGAATACATTATAAAAGTTTCCCACTGTTCTAGAAGGGTAAAATGATGTTGATTAGAACACTCTATCAGAAGACTCCAAAGCATCTAGCTACTATATATTTAGCATTACTGGTGGATTTTTTTCTTGAAAGTCTAAGAAACAGACAATATTGGCTCAATCTACGATATAGTCTGAAATGATAGTACTAGCCACTGCTAGTGAAAAAGTAGGCTGGTTAAGAAGTCTATTAACTGAGATCCCTTTATAGGAAAGACCGATACCAACTGTCCAGATCCAATGCGATAGTACTGTGGCTATTGCAAAGATTCAGAATCGTTATTACAATGGCAAGAGACAATAGATACATAGTACTGTTAGAGAATTTCACTCTATAGGAACTATAAGAGTGGATCATGGACGTTTTGATGAAAATTTGGTTGATCCTTTGATGACAGGATTAACAAGAGAGAAGTTTTTCAAAACTTTGAAATGAATGGGAGTGATGCCCTTAGAATAAAGAATCACTCGTGATGGTAACCCAACTTATAGACTAGAGATCCCAAGAAATAAGTTCAATGGGTAATAACAAGTCATGAATATGAGATGAATCATGCTATTATGAAGTCTCATTCTATATTGTTAGAAGCATGAAGTCCTGAAGTAATAGAGAAGGATGAGTTAATTGTTAAACTCCTAATGAGTTCTATACTCTATATGGAGTGGAGTACATAGCTACATGAGTACTCTTTAATAGACTCACCTATGTGAATGTAGAAGTGTGGCCACTTCCTATGAAAATTTTAGGCAAAATTTACTAGAGCATTCATTATATTGGGATACACGTGCATGGACGTAAAACAATGGCTTTTTGAACTACACCTTGGAAAGGTTATGTATGTAATGTTGTTAGAGATATAGTTTAAAACTAGGAGCTACTCTAGTATATTCTAAAGCATCAACACCATGCAAAGGTTCAAGTTGATAGACACATTTTGCTTATACACAATCTTATACTTTTAATTGATCGGTTGTTCGATGAAAACTATTTTTATATAAAATTCAAGTGGATGATTGTTGGAAATATGAATTTTAATAAAATCAAATTTTAGTCTTTTAAATCTTTGTCCCACATTGTTATTTTACATCATTTGAGAGATGTATAAATAAAAAGTGATTGATTATTGGGTTTGGGTCCAAAGACACTCAATTTTGTAGAATGAGAGAGTAACTAGGCAAATGTGTGCAAACAATTTTAAGACGTATGAAAAAATTGAAATAAAAACTAAATAAACACAATACATTAACATTTATAAAAAAAATAATAGTTGTTATTTCGCGGTGACATTTCAATAACTTTTTATTTTTGTTTCACTTTGTGTAAGTTCTTTTACTAATTATCAATTAATTTTAACTGGTTACCCACTTAAACCACTTTATTTGTCACATGATTTACCTTTTTTTGTCGTCCCTATATTTAATACCTAAATATAATAAAAAATAAATTGTAAGAAAATATTACTATCGCCTGTTGTATGATTATATTAATAGTAATTATTTATTAAGTCCCTACATTTTATAATTTTTTATTTTTATAAAAAAAAGAAGATTAAAATGAACATGTTTTATTGCTAATGCTCATGCAAGAATCTCTCGGAATCATGAGCTAAAAGTTGGTTTTATCTAATATGAAAAAGAATTCATTTGGATCTTCATTTGAATGATATATAATTCATATTAATAACCCGATGAATAGGAGCGACAATGATTAGTATTGTCTTTGTGCCTATTAATTGACACAATAAAAAATTTTAGATAACTTATTGTATATAAATTGACCATGGCTTAAAAAAGTTCAAATTGTTAATCAACTTGTTTCTCTCATTCCTAGAATCCACGTCTTCTATTTGTGTAAGTTTGATTCTTGCTCTAATAAGGTATTTCAAAAGAGAACATTCAAATTTATAAAATATTTGTGATAAATTCTAATCAATCATTTTTTTGGCGATATTATATTCATGTTCGTAATTTGTTCATTGTATAAAATAATTAGTTATAAATTTTAACAAATCTTTTTTGATCATCATGTATTGATGTTTGTATTGTATTGGTTTGACTTGTAGTATTAGGAAACACCATAGTTAATAAAATACAGAATGAATATTATTCGAATAAACGTACATGTAGATGTAATACTTTTTTTTATTAAAAAATCCATCAAAAAATTATTATAAAATATATATACAATAAAAATATGAAAATATATAAATATATATATGATTTGTTTAATTTTAATATATATATATATATTATTAAATATTTATATATCATTTAATTTTTCATTATAATATAAAATATCAATAATAGATTTACCATAATTAGATCATATTCGAAGATATATTAACTGTTAACATTAAACTTAGTTCAATTTAAGTGTGATTTGTTTAATAATTTGACAAATAAGACTTATTTCGTCTATTTTAAGTCAGAAATTTAAATTACATCAATTATTATTGTTTGATATTAAAAATTCATTTTTAACCTCTTCTTTTAATAAGTATTTTATAATTAACAATTTTATTATTAAATATTTAATCGATACACTGAGACTCATTTATATTGAATTTTTATATGAATTGATGATCGAAAATCTTAAAGTTTTAATAAATTATAAAAAAAAGATAAATTAAATATAATTGAAAATTATTTTAATTATAAGTTATTTTATTATGAAAATAGTAATAATAATATGCATATTTAATAAAAAAATATTTTCAGAGAAAGCATGTTTTATTTATTATCATACAAGAAAAGTATTACACGTGTAAATTAAATACTTTTTAGCTAAAAGATACGATTATTTTTCTATAAGTTTGAAAGTATTTCAAAAAAATGCAAGTATTTTCATTAGTTCATATTTGATTCATCCTTATCTTCAATAAATCAAAGGATTAAAAAGAAAAAAAAATGAAAGGATTAAATGCACTTTTTCTTCTCATATTAATATTATTCTTTCTTTACTTTGATCTTTAAAAAGAAAAATAATTCAATAAATTTAATTATCGAACCATAAAATGCTATCTCAGCCTATTTTATCTAACTGATTTTTTTAACACCTGATTATTAAATGGTGTTATTTTATTTCTTTTTCATATTTTGTAATGCTATATAAACTACAAATAACACAACATTTTAATAAAATGATTATTCGAAAATATTTTAGTAGGATAAGTCATTTTGACATTGGATTCATAAAAGTTCAAGTAATGTTTGATTTAAATATAAAAATATATTATAATAAAATCAACAGTAATCATTTTATTGGTAATCCAGCACAATTTCAATTAAATTATGTAGCCTTCATCTAAAAACCATAAGAAGTGCTTATTTTGTAAAGAAGAAAAAATATTCATAATTTTCTTCATCAATCAAATTTAGGTTACAATTATCTTGCCTGAATCTGGCACGTTTGCTGGATGAAAATTAGGCTTTTTGGTCAAAATTAAAATTAAGAAAGTCACAATTTTCCAAATTTATTTGCCAAAGTATAGTGATAATCCGGATAAGAGAGGACTTGGCCCTTCTTAATTTTTTTTTTTATTTTAGTGATTAGCTGCTTTCACACTTGGATTCACGTCAGGATCAATCACAGGTCATTAGTATTAAAAAAAAAAATGGAAAATAAAAATGGATTAAACGCACAGGCACAAGTTATTATCTTCAAATTATCATTCTTCACCCAATTTAGTTTCTATTTCAAAGAATTCCCGAGATATTTAACATGACATTTATTAAAAAAAAAAGTAAAATATTATTTTATTTTTATTGACCTAATTCAATTTTGTACACAAGTAGAAAATGACTATTTGAATTTAAATGCAATGGTATAAACTTACCTAAAAGTACTATTCAGTGTTAAAGAAAAATTCTAATACATCTAGTAAGATTGTCAACCTTCTTCGATCTTGCCTATGAGTAAGAGAATCCTATGATTATTGTCGGTGGTTTGAATCATACAAAATTATTAATTGATTAAAAAGAAAGTAAAAGAATTTTAGATATATATTTACAGATGTTATTATACTCAAGTCATCAAATTTATGTTTATAGATTATTTATAAAAAATTTAAACTCGTATTCTATTTAAATTATAATTTTTTTTAAAATATATATATTTTATTTTTATTTTTTTACTTTAAGCATAGTATACTTAAAAATATAATATATTTATATTTTAAAAAGTATGAGTTAATTGTTTTAACTAAAAGCTCAAATATATAACATATGTGAAATTGTATTTTAACAAAGTGGATAATTGCAAAAAAATATTCTTAATTTTGGGACAGATATGAATTTTGGTATTAATCGAACATGAAGTAACGAGTACGGTTTGTGTATAATTATATTTATAATCGTAACTATTTACAATCAAATTAATAAAATTTATTTATATATTTATTAAATTAAATTATATATTTATCAAATTAATATGATTAGAATTAATTAGAGTTTAAATTAATATGTTTAGAAAAAAAATGATTTTTTTAGATATATTTTAATAACTGTACTGAACTATTACACGCAGATAAAAACCGTTCTCGAATAGTAATGATTTTTGAATCATTTTAAATATAGATTTTATAATTCGATTCGAAAATAATTATATCAAAAATTGGCCGGGTAACTTTATGCTTACTAAAACATACTATCTTAATTAGTAATTAGCTTAGCTCTCCGTCAATTGAAAAGTAAATATTAACATACTATCTTAATTAGTAATTAGCTTAGCTCTCAATCAATTGAAAAAGAAATATCAAGAAACGTTGCGCTGATTACCTTGTGAGCACGCTAGAAAAAATAAAAACAAAGTTTAAATTGTTAATCATCTCATTCCTAGAATCCACATCTTCTATATACGTGTGAGTTTGATTCTTACCCTAATAAAGTATTTCAAGAAAGTACATTTAAATTTATAAAATAACTCTGATAAATTCCAACTAATCATTTTTTGGATGATATTATTATATTCACGTTCATCAATTTTTTTTTACTTATAATATAATTAGTATTTGTATTGTATTGGGTCGAATTGTACTCAACCAATAAATTTATTGGTTAAATATGAGTGGGTATAATAAAATTTACTTAATTTTATGATTTATAATTTTAAATAGATTGTTTTCGACTTTAAAAATATAAAAATCAATGTATATCGGGTTATTATTTTAAAATTTATAAATCTATACTTAATGAAATCAACATATCCATTATTAATATACTCATTAAATTTTTTGAATTTATACATTTACAATATATGTTTATAATCACTTAATTTTAGTGAAATTTTTAAGTAATTTTAGAATATAACACAACTTATATTATTCTTTTTTTATGTTCATTTTTAAAAATGTATACTATAACTAATAAAAATCTAAGTTATTTTTTATTCTAAACAATTTATTTATTTTCTATTTGAAAATTGATGTACAATTATAGCTTAAATGATAATATATAATTTTTTTAATTAAATTATTGATTAAACAAAAAATATTATTTATTATTTTAATATTAATATAAAGTAAAATTATTTAAATTTACTTACAAAATAAATTAAGCAGAAATTGAAAATCAAACCTATCAATCTTATATAAATAGGGTCATAAAATATTCTTTAAGCGATATATAATAAGTAGGTTTTGATTTTTGAGTTAATAAATCAATTTAAGTTGGCTCAATTTGTATTTTAATTAGGTTAAAAATTAATTAAAATTGAAGCATACCCATCGCTAATTTAGGGAAGAAAAAGATTCCATTATTTTCTCCGTACTCATTGTTACCAATTAATTAGTAAGGAGTTATCTAGCAAAAATTTTGCGGATTTACTACGTGAAAATTAAGATGACGTGTGATATTATTGGGTGTTAATTGGTATTATCTTTTATTTTTGCTGGTTAATATTGTGTTGATTTCAGATTCATCCTTATCTTCAATCAATCAAAGGATTAAATGAAGAAAAATAAAAAAAAATCAAAGAATTAGTTGAAAAAAAAATTAAAAAATCAATTAAGGACCAAATGCACTAGTAATTATTCTAATGTTTTCTTTGTTTATTTTGATCTCTAAAAGAAAAATAATTCAATAAATTTAATTATAAAACCATAAAATGCTATCTCAGCCTATTTTGTCTAACTGATTTTTTTTACACCTAATTATTAAATGGTGTTATTTCATATTTGTAAGTAAATATACGATAATGGACTAATTGCTATATAAGCTACAAATAAGAAAAATATTTTAATAAAATGATTATTCGAACATATTTTAGGAGGATGATGGACTAATAAAATTTAAAGTAATGTTTGATTTATATCATAAAAATATATTATAACAAATAACAACAGTAATTTAATTCATTTTATTGGTAATCCAGCTAAATTTCATTTAAATTACGTAGCCCTTCATCTAAAAACCATAATTTTCTCCATTAATCAAATTTAGATTTTAATTAACTTGCATGAATCTGGCAAGTTTGATGGATGAAAATTAGGATATATTATGGTTTTTGGTCAAAATTAAAATTAAGGAATTCATAATTTTTCAATTTTTTTTTCCAAATTATATTGATAATCCTTTTATTTTTTTGGTAATTAGCTATTTTCACACTTGTATTTAATTACGTCAGGATCAAGTAATAAAAATCCATCCTAAATTAAAGAAACATGTCATTAGTATTTAAAAAAAAAATCAATCAAAGGATTAAACGCGCAAAGGCACAAGTTTAAGTCTCAATCTATTGAAAAAGAAATACCAAAAGAACTTGCACTGACATTAGCTGGTAAGCACACTTAAAAAAAAAAAAACACTGGGGCATTGGTACACTATATATACGTATAACACTTACCTCCCATCTCATTCCCAAATGTTTGAGATTTCTGTTGCTAACTGCAAACCCTAACCAAGAACTTTCTCATCTTCTTGTTTTAGCTGATAAATAGCAGATCTATTTGATCAGAAAATGTATCAAAAGATGATCCAAAATGAAGTATCAATCGACACCATCAACAGCAAGAAAATTGTTGAAGATTCTTCTCCTCCTCCTTTTGTATGCATCAGTGGACGTTCTCACTTACCTGAGGATCTCATCGCCGAAATCCTCTCGAGAATTCAATCGCCTAAACTAATCCTTCGATTCAGGTGTGTTTCCAAGTCATGGCTCTCTTTGATCAACGACATTAATTTCATTTACATGCATCTCTCTCATCGACTATTGAACTACAACTACAACAACTATGATATGCTTATCCTCCATAGCTGTCATGACTCCCCTACCTCCAATTATGCCTTTTCAATATACAACTCTAAAACGTTTGACCGGACAATTTCTTACAAACTTCCTCAATCTGTACAGAGTATCTCTTTTCATGGATCTTGTAATGGCCTAGTGTTAATCTACTTTAACTCAAGTTGTAAATTCAAATTAGGGAATATGGCTTTAGTTAATCCTGTAACTGCGGAGCTCAAAACTATCCCAGTTGAAGGCGATCCTCGAGAACGTTCAATGTATGGGTTCGGTTACGATGCATTGGAAAATGATTATAAGATAGTAAGGGTTTGTGAGGAGAATGAATTATTGTGGAAACGCTACCAAGTGTTTGTTTACAGTTTTTCCATGAATTCTTGGAAAAAGCTTAACATAAAACCTCCCGAAAATCTTGGGTTTAGTGTTCTACATCTCCCTGTTGTTTTAAATGGTCATATCAATTGGAGATGTCATCACATTTACACCAATGATAGTTATATTACTGCATTTGACCTTAACAAAGAGGTGTTTAACCGAATAATACCACCACGAAATTGTGCAAGATTGGGTATAATATATCTGGGAGAGTTATGGGGACACCTTTCTGTTCTGACTGGTGACATGAAATATTATGAGATCTGGATAATGAAGGATTATGGGGTATCAAATTCATGGACCAAACAATTTAAGTTCACAGATCCTTGTACTTTCTCACCACAGGGATTTGGCAGGGATGGTACACTCTTATTAACACATCAGGATTTTGAGTCTGCCATTCCTCTCATTGAGCTTATATGGTATGATCCACAAGCCCAACGAGCAACTAAAAGGTTGCGTAAGATTGTACCACTTTCTTTCCGTCAAATATTGTTTGGTTATGTTGAGAGTTTGGCTCCAATTAGCCCGGAAAAGAGCATTACTATTAAGTCTCCAAAGGTTAATTATGTTGGGAAATAACGTAAATTCCCGATAAGCCAGATTTATGAGAAAGCAAGAATAGAAAAATAACACACAAAATTTGATAACGGAGTTCGGCCAATCTTGCTTACGTCTCCGGACCTGCTGCAGATCTTTTTGCGAAAGGGAGAAATTACACAAGGTGTTTACAACACTCACAACTCACAACCCAATTACACCCAAGAAAATTACTCTCAATTTTCTCTCACAAAAACTTCTCTCTAAGCTTTTCTCTCAATTGGAATGAACACTTTGGATGATTAATTCATTACAATTACACATCTATTTATAGGAAAATTCACTCCTTGAATTACTCCTTAAATTAATGGTTCCTTAAATTGCTCCTTGAATTAAGCTTCTTGTTTCGCTCCATGAATTGCTCCATGTTTTGCTCCTTGTTTTGCTCCATCTTTTGCTCCATGTTTTGCTTTTACTTGCCCTTAAATTAAGGAGCTTTATAACAATCTCCCACTTGAAGACCGATTTCAATCCTTCACACCTTGAAATCAATGCACAGTTTTTCTAGTCTTTGTTACTTGAGACCAACCGAAGTTGAGCACAACTTGAGTTTGCCAATAGTCACCACCTTTGTTAACATATATGCTTTGGATTTTTGCTTCCTTGAATCTTCTCCAAGATAACACATCATCTTCCAATGTAGATGCGATAATAACGAAGTCCAATATTTGCTTAGAATGAAATGTCTGAATTCTTCGCCAGAGTGTATTGTGACTGACTATCACTACGCAGTAACATTCTTCTCTTGTTTGAATCCCACCAATTAACAAACCTCAAGCCATATCATCTCTTTACTAGCTTCGCCATCGCTACATACTCGGCCTCCGTACAAGAAGGGATAGGTGACAATTTTTCTCGTATTTGACATCCAACTAACAAATGTAGTTCCAACAAGAAATATATAACTGTGGTGCTTCTTCGGTGATCAACTTCACCTCCAAAGTCCGCGTCTACGTACCCTTGTACTTTTAACTCTCCTTTACTAAAGTACAAGCACTTTTCTCGGTGCCTCGATACCTCAAAATCCACTCGATCGCTTCCCAATGAGTTTTTCCCGGATTTGACATAACCGCTAACAACTCCCACCGCGTGGCCAATGTCTGTCTCGTACGGTACCATTGCGCACATTAAAACTTCCAATGGCCGAGGCATAAGGAACCTTAGCCATGAATTCTCCCTCTTCTGCTCCGAGGACCGATCCTCGGATGTGCGAAAATGACCGGCTGGCGGTGTGCTATCCGGCTTCGCACGCCCGTGTTGAATCTTGCAAAACACGATTAATGTACTCGCCCGAGATAACTGCAAGGATCCTTTCTTCTTATTTCTTGTGATTTGCATTCCAAGAATCTTCTTTGCCGGACCCAAGTCTTTCATGTCAAATTCCTTTGACAATTGTCGTTTCAACCTTTTAATATCATCCATATCGAACCTTCTTTACTAACATATCATCAACATAAAGTAGTAAAATGATATAACCGGACTTATATCTCTCAAGTAGCAACAATGATCAGCATCGCACTCCGGGAAACCTTCCTCAGGTACGAAGTCACAAATTTTTGTACCATTGTCTCGAGGTTTGTTTCAGCCATACAAACTCTTCTTAAGCCTCGCACACCATGTCTTTCTTCCCCTTTCGAGAAACCTTCCGGCTGGTACATGTAAATCTCTTCATCTAAATCTCCACAAGGAATACGGTCTTTCACATCCAACCGTTCAAGATGAAGATCTTCGATGGCTACAATACTCAATACCGATCCGATAGTATCGAGCTTCACAACGGAGCAAAATGTCGGTGTAGTCAACTCCTTCCTTCGTTGAAACCCTTGACAACTAGGCGGCTTTGTATCTCTTGGAACCATCACAGTCTCTCTTTCACCCTAAGACACCCATTTGTTATGAAGTTGCCTTCTTTCCCATAGGTAACTCCTGCTAGTTCCCATGTATCCGGGTCGGAGATGAGAGATTTCATTTCTTCTTTCATAGCAGCTCCCACTTGTTGGAATCTCGAGTCCGACGAGCTTCATCATGCATATCGTGCCCCTCCATCGGTCGCCAACATATAGCCTATGTATCTCCGTTAGCATACGTGAGGTCGAAGACCTTCTCAATACAGAGCTGGAGTAAAGAGGTTGTGGTGTGTGGTCGAATGTCGTGTACCGCTTGTCCAACAAGCTCCTCCGGCCGAGGACTTGTTACAATTGGTTCTCATTGCTAAGTATCCGGGACATCATCGCATTCGCAAATACTTGACTCATTCTCTTCGAGTCATTGGCGTCTATTTTATGCATGTCCTTATACATCACCCTTTCGTTGAAAATCACATCTCGCTACGGATAACTTTCTTCTTTCGTCATCCCATCCCAATGCGGTAGAGCCAAACTCATCCTCACCATAGCCAATGAACGTGCATTGGATTTGGGATCAAGCTTATTCCGCCTTGATCACCGATATGCACAAATGCTACACAACCGAAAACTTAGATGTGATAGTTTCACCTCTTCCGCTCCATACCTCCTGGTATTCTATGCTCCAATGGAACAGATGGGCCTCGCTGATCAAGTAAGCGCCGTGTCGACCGGCTTTCCGCCTCAGAATTGCTTTCTAGAGACATTTGTATACGAATGCTTCGCTCTTTCCGTCAACGTTCGGCTCATACGCCGCCTACACCATTGTGTTGAACAGGCGTGCACAACTGGCACAGCTTCTTTCCATTCTAATTCCGTGCTCATAGCGTAAATTTTTGAATCTGTGTCTTCATATTCACCACCACATTCTGCCCGAGCTTTGATCTTTAAACCCGTCTCATTTTCCACCATAGCTTTCCATCTTTGAAAGCCTCAAATACTCGAGACTTACGCTTTAGAAAGCAAACCCATACCTTCCGAGAGTGATCATCGATGAAAGTCACGAAGTAGTGTTTCCCACTAATAGATGAGACGGTCGTCCCCAAACATCGAGTTGAATAAGCTCTAGCCTTTCCTTCTTTGGGATTCCGCAACTTGTCCGAAAGCCGACTCTCTTTTGCTTTCCAAGTATGCAATCTTCGCACATGTCTATCTCCGTAGACCTGCAGACCGGAAGTTTTCCTCTCGAGTGCATAATCTTCATCCCCTTCTCACTCATATGGCCTAGTCTCTCGGTGCCATAGATTTGGTGTTTCATTGTCTTTCGCAACACAGAATTGAACAACGTGCCTCTCGTCTATGTAAAGAGTGCCACTTTTCTTGCCTCGAGCAACCGTCATTGCACCCTTTGAAATCTTCCAATCATCACCATGGAAGATTGTAGTGTAGCCTTCACCGGCTTAACCGCCCCACCGAGATTAAGTTCCTTGAGATCGGGAATACGCTCGACATCCTTCGCTCCCAAACAGATCCGTTCAACTTAATCTTCACTACACCTTGCCAATAATATACATGGTTGATCATCACCAAGATATACCTTTCCAAGGTTTCCTGGGGACATATTTCTCGAAGAATTCTTTTTGTGAAGTAGCACGGAACGATGCTCCAGAGTCTAACACCCAAGATTCTTCCGCTTCCCCTCCAAAGAAAGCATATCAATGCATCGTCTCTCCGAGGCGGAAGTAACATTTGCCTCCCGCCTTCACTTGTTTGTCCTTCTGCACTCTTGCACCGATTTTTGTAATGCCCGGTTCTTCCACAATTCCAACACTCGATAGTCTTCTTGAGCTATGGGAATTATTAGGATTCCCGGATTCGGGACCTCCCGTCTTTCGATCTACCTCGGTAGTCCTCGCTACGTGTCCATTTCCTTTGGTTGAATTTCTTCCTCTCGACTCGTGCAAAACCAAGAGGTCGACGATTCACTGTCTCTACGCTCTGGATCTCTTCACCGAGAACCAAATCACGAACATCGTCAAATTTCAACTTATCGCTTCCCGACGAGCTACTCACACCGTGACAAGAGCATTCCCAGCCTTTCTCGTGTAGAAGACAAAAGTATCAATGCTCGTACTTCTTCATCGAATTCAATTTCCACCGAACTCAACCGGGTTGTAACCGTGTCGAGTTCATCGAGATGTCAGCTACCACGCACCTTCACCATCCGCAAATTGAACAAGCACCTCATCAAGTGCACTTTGTTTGAGGCCGAGGCCTCATACATATCGAGAGCCGCCATAAGACCCGTGGTCTTTTTTCCTTTGCTATGTTAAAAGCAACATTACGGGATAACGTCAATCGAATAACCCGTGGCTTCTGTCTAGAAGATTCCAATCTTCTTCCTTCCATAGCCTCCGGCTTCTTCCCCGGCAGAGGTTGGATATAGATTTCTTTGATACGTATAATCCTCTATCTCGCATTTTCCAAAACCCGAAATCCGTGCCATCAAATTTCTCGAGTTTCACCCTTCCTTCATCTGCAAGCCATTGCTCCCACTAAAATCGACTTCCTCTGGATCGTTTCGATTATTTCTTGCGTAAAAATTGAATGTAAATCACTACCAATAGCTTTGATACCGCTTGTCGGGAAATAACGCAAATTCCCGATAAGCCGCATTTATGAGAAAGCAAGAATAGAAAAATAACACACAAAATTTGATAATCTGAGTTCTACCAATCTTGCTTACGTCTCCTGGACCAAGATCTTTTTACCGAAAATGGAGAAATTACACAAGGTGTTTACAACACTCACAACTCACAACCCAATTACACCCAAGAAAATTACTCTCAATTTTCTCTCACAAAAGCTTTTCTCTCTAAGCTTTTCTCTCAATTGGAATGAACACTTTGGATGATTAATTCATTACAATTACACATCTATTTATAGGAAAATTCACTCCTTGAATTACTCCTTAAATTAATGGTTCCTTAAATTGCTCCTTGAATTAAGCTCCTTATTTTGCTCCATGAATTGCTCCATGTTTTGCTCCTTGTTTTGTTCCATGTTTTGCTCCATGTTTGCTCCTTAAATTAAGGAGCTTTATAACAAATTAAACTAGACGTCACTCATTTGTATTCGGTTTATTTATTATGGTTAGCTTAATTTGCCTAGTTATTTTATTTTTATGCTCCTCCCTTTGTGACTGATATATACTACTTACTTGGTTGTTCTTTGATCAATCAAAACTACTTTCAATAAATTTCTTGCAATCAATACGTAATGCCATTATTATTTACAGATAACATAACTTATCTATTGACTCTGCTGATATTGTTTTCCTCATAATTATGTGTGCCGTAATCGTCTTCTTTGAGATAAAAACTATAAATTTTATTAAGAAATGATATTTAGGATAACAAAATTCAATTTGTAAAATTTATAAGAGTATCTTAATAAAATTTATAAGAGTATCTTAAATATTTACCTAACTTAACAAAAAATGAATACTATTATAATAAAAGTTAAATGTATGGACAATGTTAAATCACGATTATGACAACAAAAAAATCAAATAATAAATTTTCTTTATTTGTATTTAAATAATAAATTTAAGGAGGACTGTTATATATTTTTATAGAATAAAAAAACATATTTATAAATATCAAATAGGAAAAATATTCAAGAGAAAAAGTCCTCATCTCATTTACACTTTTGACTTTTGACCAAAAGATAAATATGGAACGATGGGATCCTATTCCACAATCAGTGTTACCCATATAATGGAAATTAAGTAAGACACGTTTATGCAAAAAGAAAGTCGAGGCATGTTTACATGGCTGCTGATTTTAGTATTATTTTATATATTTTTCTTTTTAAATATTTTTAATAATAATTTTTTTTGATATATAAATAATTCAATTATGTAATATAATTTCATGCTATTTTGTTATGTAATATAATTTCATGATATTTTCGTATAAGGTTAAAAATATATTTATCTATGTTATAAAAAAAATTTTTTTTTTTAGAGAAGTAAAATAGAAATTTCATGAATACAAAAGTTGTAATCATTCAATTAAATCTAGTCTTTAAAATAATTTGCTAGAAAGAGGGCAACTGGCTTGAGATCGACTGTTGAGATGTATGTGTTTCATTAATTATTAGGATGGTAGTTTGTGCTATCTCACGTACATAAAATAATATATAACATAAAAATTAAATTTCAAAGCTCTTATATTATTTAATATATATCAATAAAATATATTATTTTAAACATATATATATATTGATTCAATAATAATAGAAGTGAGTTTATAATTAATTTATATAATATCTTTTATGATAACTATTTAATAAAATTAATTTATATTTACATTATATTTATAATTTATAATTTAACAGTGAAGTTATAATTATAGAGAAATAACATAAGTTTAAGTCTTACTATTACCATTATCTATATCTAATTTAAAATTTTAATTTTTTAAATTTATAGTATAAATTTAAGTATCTTTGTATTATCATTGTTTACAAATGATGTTTGAAAATCCAATTTTTAAGATTTATTAACTTAAAAAAAGAGGATGACAACAACGAAGTTAAATTATTATATTTAAAATTTATAACATAAATTTAAGAGTTTTCGTAATATCATTGTGTTGTTAGTTATTTTTTTATTTATCTGATATATTATTTAAATCAAATAGTTAGGGTTTTTCATTATTTAATATGTTTTAGGACACACACTTACACTTGTGTTTATGTGCTAACTTTTTAGGTGACAGCAGTGCGTATTCGATGAACTCGTGAGACTCAAGCTCGTTGAAATGATGGTTCAGATTCGAATGCATATCTTGTAAAGACTATGATCAAAGCAGTGACTTGTAAGTAAATTACTTAAGGGCATTATTTTGGTGGGTAGTTTGAGTCATAGCCTTGTAATTGAATACTTATTTTTTATAGTGGATAGTTAGGTGGAGGCACTAATATGGCTTGTATTGAAGCTACAAGTTTGAGGGAAGAAGCCGGCAAATTAGCCTAAAGATTTTACTCAGTATAAAGCCTCTCGGAAGTCAATATGCTAATTTTGAGAAAATATTATTCATTTTGAGAGATTTCGAGATGGCCACAAGGATAGCTACAAAACTCCTTTTTCGGTATTATAGGCAAAAAGCTTCAAGCCTAAAGCTCTTCATCCTTCAAAGATTTAATTTCTCACATTCACCTCAAGGTGTTAATCTTGACTCATCTTGCTTGTTTAGTGCATGTGCTATTCTTGTTTACTTATCTTGCATTTTTCACATAATATTCAATGTTAGGTTTTCATGCTTGAAACCTAGGGGGCTACCTGGACAAAGCCTTGAGATACAACTCATAAAAAATCCTTATCATATGAGTTGGAAAAAATATGAGGGGAGTTGAGGAAATATGGTGTATCTAAACTGAGAGTATTCACTATGTCTAGATGGAAAGAATAACAACCATTTCTAAGTGGAAAAGTAACAGCTACTTCTGAGTGGAAAAGTAACGGCTAATTCTCAGTGGAAAAGTAAAGGCCATTTTCTGAGTGGAAAAGTAACGACCATTTTTCTGAGGAAAACAAATAACGGCCATTTTATGAGTAAAAAAGTAACGACCATTTTCTGAGTGGAAAAGTAATTTTAATAAAAAATATTTCCAAAAAATAAAATGCCACTTCACCTCACACACACACACGGACATAGACTTGGACTCAGCTTGACTTAGTATGACACAACCGGTTGATCAGATGGACAACGGCGCGGGCAACATGCGAGCGTGTGAGGAATCACATTTTCCTAGGTATTTTCTTATTCCACAAAATGGGTGCCCCTTGGGGCCCAAACTTCCAAGCATTTTCTATTTATACATCTCCTAAGTGATTTGGCACAAGGCTTAAGACTAAAATTTGGCACAAATTGGAATAATTTATTTTTATTAAAATTCACATTTCCAACAATCCCCCACTTGAATTTTATATAAAAATAGTTTTCATTGAGCAACCGATCAATTAAAAATATAAGATTGTGCATAAGCAAAAGGTGTCTATCGACTTGAACCTTTGCATAGTGTTGATGCTTTAGAATATATTAGAGTAACTCATAGTTTTGAACTCTGTCTCTAATAACATTACACATATAACCTTTCCAAAGTGTAGTTAGAAAAACCCATGTTTTACGGCCATACACGTGTATTCTAGTATAGTGAATGCTCTAGTAAATTTTGCCCAAAATTTTCATAGGAAGCGGCCAAACTTCCACATTCACATAGGTGAGTCTATCAAGAGTACTCCTGTAGCTATGTACTCCATTCCATATAGAGTATAGAACTCATTAAGATTTTAATAATTAACTCATCCTTCTCTATCGCTTCAAGACTTCATACTTCTAATAATATAGAATGAGACTTCATAATAGCATGATTCATCTCATATCACTTCATAACTTGTTATTACCCATTGAAATTATTTCTTGGGATCTCCAGTCAATAAGTTGGATTACTATCATGAGTGACTCTTCATTCTAAAGGCATTAGTCCCATTCCTTTCGAGGTTTTGAAAAAATTCTCTCTCAATAATCCTTTTGTCAAAGGATCACCCAAATGTTCATTAAAATGTACATGATCCATTCTTACAACTCCTGTAGAGATAAATTCTCTAACAGTACTATGATTACGACATATATATCATCTCTTACCGTCGTAATAACAATTTTAAATCTTAGCAATAACTGCGGTACTATCGTAGTGGATCAGGAAAACTGGTATCGATCTTTCCCATAAAAGGGATCTCAGCTAACAGACTTCTTAACCATCATTCTTTTTTACTAGTAGTAGCTAGTGTTATCATTTCAGACTCCATCATAGATTGAGCCAATATTGTCTGTTTCTTAGACTTTCAAGAAACATCTTCACTAGTAATGCTAAATATATAGCCTCTAGTTTCTTTGGAGTATTTTGATAGAGTGTTCCAATCAGCATTGCAGCATTGCTATATCCTTCTAGAATTGCGAGAAATTTTTTATAATGTAATCCAAGGTTCATAATTCTCTTAAGGTATCTCATGACCTTTTCAATAGTATTCCAATGCTCTATACTAGGTCTATCATTAAACCTACATAGTAGTCCCACAACATAAGCTATGTTTGGTCTAATGCATTCAGTAGCTTAACGTAAGCTACCAATGATGCTCACATACTTAGTTTGTATAACACCGTCTTTGGTGTTCTTAAACAACTTTGCACTAGGATCATAAGGAGTACATGCAGGTTTGTAGTTAAAGTAATTATATTTCTTTAATATCTTCTCAATGTAATGAGATTGATCTAGAGAAAGTCCCTTTTCAGACCTAGTAATCTTTATACCAAGGATTACACTCGCTTCTCCGAGATCTTTCATATCAAAGTTAGCACATAAAAAAGTTTTCACATTATTCACAACATGAATATTTGACCCAAAAATAAGCATGTCATCCACATATAAACATATAATAGTGTAAATGTCATTTTCTGATTTATAATAAATGCATTTGTCACTTTCATTCATTTTGAATCCATGTGTGATAACTAGATTATCAAAATTTTCATGCCATTGCTTAGGTGCTTGTTTTAGACCATAAATGGATTTATATAGTTTACAAATTTATTTTCTTGACCTGGGATAACAAAGCCTTCAGGTTGGTCCATATAAATTTCTTCTTCTAAGTCACCATTTAAGAAAGCAGTTTTAACATCCATTTGGTGCACTACTAAATCATGCATAGCAGTAAGAGAGAGATATATACATATGGAAGTTATTCGTGTGACTGGGGAAAATGTATCAATGAAATCTACATTCCCTTTGCCTATACCCTTTGACTATAAGACGAGCTTTGTACTTTCCAATAGTATCATCGGGTTTTAATTTCTTCTTTAGTATCCATTTACATCCTATGGTTTTGTAACCATGAGGTAAGTCAACTAAATGAAAAGTTCTATTATACTAAGAGAGTCCATTTCATCATTTATGACTTCTTCTCATAAGTTGGCATCTAAAGAAGATATTGCTTCTTGAAGAGTTTAGGGATCTTCCTCTAAGGTATAAGCATAAAAACCAGACCCAAAATCCTTAAGGGTTTGAGTTCCTTTACTTTTCCCAATTTCAGTGTTTAATTCTTCATTTTGTTCACTAGTTCTAGTTATGGGTAAACTACTAGAAGATGAGCCCCCACTATTTTTCAATTTAAAGGGAAACTATGTTCATAGAAGTCAACATCATTTTATTCTATAACTACATGATCAATTAAGTTATAGAATTTATGAGCTTTACTATTCACAACATATCCTATGAACACACATTCATATGCTCTACTAGCAAGTTTATTTCTTTTAGGACCAGGGATCCTAATATAGGCTAAACAACCCCAAGTTTTAAAATAAGTTAAGTTAGTTTTTGTATTTTTCAAAATTTCATATGGTGAAACTTTACTAGTAGATTTAGGCACTCTATTTAGCACATAGAAAATAGTTAATAAAATTTCTCCCCAACAATGGGAAGCAACACCAGAGTTTGATAAAATTGCAACAACTGATTCAGTAAAAATTCTATTTTTTCTTTCAGCTTTGCAATTCATTTCATAAGAATAAGGTGCAATTTTTTCATGAATGATTTCATGAGTTTTATAAAAATCATTGAAAATATTGGAATCATGTTCAGTGCCTGATGAGTGCTCAAAAAGCACTAAAATAACCATGATTTTATGCACATTAATTGATTAAAAATATATATATTTATATGTTTTATCATATATTTATATAAATTTGTCTTTTTCGGAATCACGGGTATTTTTATTGTTTTTCAGGAATTTTGGCCTAAAAACGCAATGTAAAGACTCAAAGAAGAATACTTGAAGCAATACATCACAAATAAATTAATAAATAAGTGGGAAAAGGTCAACAAACATGGAAAAATTGGACAAAATGGGTCGAAAAGGTCAAAAATGTCAAAACGGAGAAAAACGCGCCGCCGCTAACCGCTGGCCAAAGACTCCCGGCTCATGCGCTGGTACTATTCATGCGCGCAAGAAAGATCGCGTCTGGTATCGTTCATGCGCAAAGATCGCGCTGGTTATCGTTCATGCGCGCAAAGATCGCTGTGTTCTGTTCATGCGCGAAAGATCGCGTTATTCTTGTTGACGCCATCGCCGACGTCATTGATGACCTCGATGTCCACTAAACGTTTTTTAATTTTTTTATTTTTTTTTTTATATTTTTTTACTCATTTTTTCTCTCCATCCTCACCTATAAATACCCCTTCCATTCACTTCAAAACACACCTAGAACACCTCAAAACCACACTTCTCTCTTCTTTCTTTCTCTCATTTCTTAGTTTTTAGTTTTTTTTTAGTTTTTCTTATGTTTTAGCTAGTTTTTCTTATGTTTTAGCTAGTTTCTCTTAGATTTAGAGTTCTTCCCTTTTTGGGAAGAACTAGTTATGTTTTTGTAATATTTTAGATTTTTGATTCAATAAATGGAAGTGCAAATTCCGCTTGGAGGTTTTCTAGCAACGGGAATAGCGTCAAGTTACGTAAGGATTTTATTATCTTTAGTTATTTTTATGCTTTATTCTTACATGTTATATTTAATTTGTCGTGATTAAATTTAAGCGTGCTAGTATGCTTATAATCATGATATAATAATAACGTTGTTATGCTTGTAAATATTAAATAGGTGAAAATTTCTAAATTGAATAGATTTTATTTTTATTCAAGATTTTATATTAAGAATGTTAGAGAGAAATACATTATTTTTCATTACAAACTTAAATCTGAAAATTAGATTTTAAGGTTTAGCTATCCTATTCGATTTAGAGTAGTGCTCTTTTATTTGATGGTACAATCGCCCGGTAGTTAGAGTGAAGCTCTATTTCAAAAGTTTTTATAAGAATTATTATCTGAAAATCTATTGACAACATGTTTTCAGTAGTAGTTTTAAAACTTGAAAGTTAGTACTCGGATAACTAAATTCTTAGGTTTAATTTGGACACCTTGAATAAAGTTTAAACTGTCTAACCCCACCAAAGGTGGCATTTAAATGGTTCATTTTCAATCTCTTAGAAAAAGGAATTAATTTAATTAACCAAATTAGTTATCAACCCCACCCATAGGTGTTAATTGATTTGTTTAGTTAACAAAGAATATCTAACCTCACCAAAGGTGGTATTCATACAAAAAAGGGAGAATCAATAAATATCAATTCATATCTTTAATAACCTAGATAATACGAGCAAGCATAATTAACTTAGTTATTATATCCATAAATACTCCACTATTTATAAAAGATAAAATTTTCATGAATGTTTATTGAATCTATGTTTAATTTTCTGTTATTAGATTAAAAACACAAAACCCCAAAATATCGTGACAGGATGTTTAGGATTTAATTTCGTTTTTAAAAGTTTGAATAATAAATTAAAAACCACATACATTCCTTCCTTAGATCGACCTTGGGAGTATACTTATCATTTTCTACGAAATGATTCGTGCACTTGCGAGAGTTTTATAAGTATAAAACCAAAGTATTGGCAGGATCGGCGATGCCGGTTTTCGTTCATCAAGTTTTCGTTCATCAAAGTATTTGGCGATCACGATTCTGCTCATCAGTGCCTCTATCACTTCAAAACTTTTTATTTTTCTATTAAGTTGATTTTCGATTTCAGTCATAAATATTTTAAACTTGTTAAACGCTTCACTTTTATTTTTCATTAGATATACATAAGTATAATCTGAACAGTCATCAATAAAATTTATAAAATATCATTTTCCATTTCTTGTTAAGTTTCCATCTAGTTCACATATGTCACACTATATTAAGTCTAAAGATTCAGATTCTCTAACTACTGACTTATGTGAAGTTTTGGTTATTTTAGTTTGACTACAAAAGTCGCATTTTTCAAAATCATTCAAAGATAGTTTAGAAATTAGTTCTAAGGTACTCATGTTTTTTATTATGAATTTATTAACATGAAAAAGTCTAGCATGACAAATATTAAAAGAACTCAACATATAAACAGAAGAAGAAGCTTTATGAATTTCAACATTCAATTTAAACATGCCATCAATGGCGTAACCTTTCCGAACAAAAATATTATTTTTAGTTATTGTATATAAATCAGTCCATATAGTTTGAGTAAACCCAGATTTGTTAAGAAGATAGCCTGAAATTAAGTTCTTTCTCATCTTTGGAGTATGCAGGACATTCTTCAAGATGATAGTCTTTCCAAAGGTAAACTTCAATTCCACCTTACTAGTACTAACAACTTTAGTGGAGTGGGAGTTTCCCAATAACACTTTCTTATCCTCACACAATGAATAGGACTTGAACATGTCATGATAATAAAAAACATGACGAGAAGCACCAGTGTCCACTCATCACCCCTTAGATCTACCAAAAAAATTGATTTCATATATCATAGCAATTAGTTGATCTTCGGTAAGGTTCGCCCATGGGGTAGGATAGTTCCTGACCAAGTGGCCAGGTTTGTTACAACTATAACACATGAATGTGTTATTTCTTGAGGGGGTTGGGGTCCATTATGTGGAGGATAATTTCTATTTATATTTTGGTGCTTATAGTTCTGGTTATTATAACAATTTTGAGTTTTCATGTTTCTTCCTTTAGGTTTCAGAATTGTAGAGGAAGATTTCTTATTAGTACTGTTGTTACACACAACAAGTACTTTATCTCTTTGATCTTGTTTTCGGGCTTCTTCTTCTATTCTTAGACGGATTATAAGACTTTCTAAAGAAAATTCCTTAGTTTTATGTCTAAGTGCATTCTTAAAACCTTTCCATGCAAAGGGTAATTTATCTATAATAACAACAACTTAAAATTGTTCATCTAAAGCCATACCTTCATAAGTTATTCCATGTGTTATCTTCTGCAGTTTATGTGATTGAGCTTCCATAGATTTTCCATCAACCATTAGGTACTTCATGTATCTATTGACATAATACTTCTTTTGAAGTGCATCCCAAATTTTCTTAGCAGACTTATTAGAATTATAATAGTCATACAATTCATCAACTAATCCATTAAGAATAAATTGTTTGCATAGAAAATCATCTTCCATCTAGGTGTCTAAATCCTTTGTTGTAGCTTTAATAGGAGAATTAGGCAATATTGGTTTTTCAGTTGTAAGAAAAGAAGCAACCTTTTTTATGGTTAATAAAATAATTTTTTTATCTCCATCTTTTAAAATGTAGTCTTTCAAAACGAAACAGTTTGATGAGATCATCAGTTAACATTTCAATAGACATGGTAGATAGAAATATGTCTCAAAATTGTTGAAACAAGTATGTGAAAAGTAGTGTAACAACAATATTACCGATATACTAAAATGTACTGCTTGGGTTCAGTCACGGACTAGGTCGCTATTTTAAAGGTGTTTCGCGACTCTGCCCAAACTTGTGTAAGAAAACATAGCCTCGTCGTCCTCATGATAAAATATCCCAAAATCTTTGTTTTCTATTTCAGAACTTCACTGCATTGATGAAGTCCGAAATGCTACACCTCTAAAGTTTATGTTGCTCGGAAAGCTCTAAAAACAATTTAGTATTTTCTTTCTAAGAGCTATTGCTTCTATGATTTGTAAGAGAATTAGTGTATCTAAATTGAGAGATGAGGCTCTCTATTTTTAGTTTGAGAAAATGTGTGACAATTATGATAAATAACGGTTATCTTTGGGTGGAATGAGTAATAACCATTTTTGAGTAGAAAAGTAACAGTTATTTCTGAGTGAAAAAGTAACGGCCAATTCTAAGTGGAAAAGTAAAGGCCATTTTTATGAGGGAGAAAAAATAATGGCCATTTTTCTGAGGGAGAAAAAATAACTGTCATTTTCGAAGTAAAAAAGTAACGACCATTTTCTGAGTGGAAAAGTAATTTTAATCAAAAACAAATTTCAAAAAATAAAATGCCGCCTCATATACACACATATACACACACTCACATGGACTCGTTATCAGCTCGGTTCCGCATGGTAAGGCCGATCGGTAAGATAGACGGCAACAACAGCATCGCACGTGCATGTGTGGAATCACATTTTCCTAGATCCTCTTCCCTTCCACAAAAGTGGGTGCCCCTTGGGGTCCAAACCCAATAGTCAATCCTTTTATATTTATACATATCCTAAGTGATGTAAAATAACAATGTAGGACAAGACTTAGGAGACTACAATTTGGCACAAATTGACATAATTTGTTTTTATTAAAATTCAAATTTCCAACACTATGTGAGATAAGAAATCAACAAAAGAATTTGTAGAAGATTTGAGGAGGTAATTGGAAGAGACAAATAAGGTGTTTATTGACCAATCCTCAAGGATCAATGAACCAAATGATTGACTTACAGATAATGATATGAGCGTCTGATGGGTTTTAAAATGTGATGCTATTATGAAGCAATAATCTTGAATGATATTCAAATTTTGTATATTTACAAAAAGTTTGTAAGTGCATGAATCACTTACAATGAACAATAAATATACTCATAAGGTCATTCTAAAGAAGAACTGCCTAGTTTTAAATAATTCATCATTTTTTTAAAAGAAAACATGAAAATAAAACCTAAAACTTCTATTACAATATTTGGGTTTTGAAAATCCTAAACTAATGACAAAATAATAAAATTAACTAAAGATAGATTTGAGTCAAACAAATACATGACACATATATGTTTAAAAAATAGTGGAGAATTAATGACAATATATAGTTGGTTAATCATGCTTGTTAGAATTATTTAGGTTAACTAAGTATAAATTCAGATTATCTATTCTCTCTTTTTAATATAAATTATGCCTCTAGTTCAGTCATTATTCTTTGATAATCAAACCACTTAATGTCTTTGGTCTGGTTCTTAATCAATTTGATTGAATTATGCCTAATGTCTAATTAATTAATAAACTATTTAATTTGATGCCTTCGATTGGATCACTAATTTAAACTTATAATCAAGTTGTTCAAATTAGATCTAGATGATGTGTCTGAAGCCTAATTCTTATATTTTAAATCTATTATGAAAAATATGTCATCGATATATTATAAATAATAAATTTTGTAAAATCTTGAAATAAGAAATATTTTGTATTTATGAAATATTAATATTAAAAATATTCACCTAAATAATCTACACAAACATAACAATAACTAAATTCCTATTATAATAATGAGCCAAACATGTTTGAAATTAATAAATAATCAATAAATTAAAATAATCAAATTTAAGAAATACAAAAGAGTAAATGAAGAAATAAGAATATAGATTATATCTCAATACCAAAAATGGATAAATGATATGTCATGTTCTAAAGTTGTGATCATGATCTTCAAAGTAAACCCAAATTACTTCCCTGCAATTTGCACCCTGTCGGTAAGTTCTTGGGAACAAATAACAGAGGCTGAGGGAGATAAAAATTAAGTGACGAAGAAAGGTCACTAGTTGTTTCCTACCTCAATGCTTGCCTTGATGAGTTTTTTTTCTTCTTCTCCCTTTTGTATTTAGATTAATTATGTTGTTCCTACATCATTGCAATCCTTTATAATTAATAAATTAAGAACTTCTATATTACCTATGTTTGTTCTTCTACCTATTTTATAATCAATGTAGACTATTTGTTGAACAAAATGCTTATTACTAAAGGCCATCGAGATATGTTTTGAACCCAAATGGTAAGAAATGGAAACTTAGGAATGTTATAATAAACCATACAAACTTCAAACGCTAATAGGTTAGTTAATTTGTGATCTACATTATTTTGACCTATTATTTACTGTGTTTTTAAGCATTTATTTTATGTTTTATTTTATTATTTTCTCATTTTCAAGGATATATCAATGTTTTGCAAGTTACTGTACTTTTAGAAGAATCTTGAGTAAACAAGAGCAAAAAGAGTGAAAACGGGACGATTAATGACAATTCATATAAGTCGAAACACACCAAAATATGAAGAAATAAAATTGTATGTGCGTCACCACCCAAACGTATTTCATGCTGCGATAAGGTGCCTTTTGGTTCTAATTGTTGATTTAGGAAATTGTATGTGCGTCGGGACCCAATAATTTCCATGCCATGACACAAGCCTCTTGAATCCATTTGTGTATTTTCTGAAATTATGTGTGTGTCATGGCACAAGGCTGTCGGTTTGTAATTGATTATTCAATATTCAATGCACATCATGGCACAAAAAAAAGCATATTGCATCTCGAAGGTCAAAAATTGCCAGAAACCCTAATAGAGATTTTATACGTGTTGACCCCTAAATTAAACCTAAAAAAACACCCTAAACTCTTCATAAACAATATCAAGCCATATATCCAACCACTTGCTCCCATAGTTGTTATACACATTCTATAATATAGATAAAGAGAGAAAATCTTCTAATTGTGAAGTAGATCCAAACATTTGAAGAAAATAGTGACAAGAAATTCAAAGATTTGGAATAATATATTAAGAATGGTATTTTTATTATTATATATATTTTTTCTTTGTAAATTGGTGTCTTTTGTAATTAAATTAATTGAGGTTAATTTAATTATGATTGGTTAATTTTGTAATATGGATTTTAGTATTTTCTTCCAATAACTTGCAGAACAACTTTATGGTTTGAATAAATAAAAGTTTTAGTTATTATCTTTTCATATTCTTTATATTTTTAATTATAAATTAATGATGGATCAAGTCTTAATTTATAATTAAAAAAATTTAGAACTAAGCATTAGACATATAATCTGTACTTGATTGTGCATTAATGAATAAGAGTTTAATTTAATTTCATTGATCGTCATACCCAAGAAGTTATTGATTAATTGAGGTTAAATTAAATTATTTAAATAATCTTTAATTGTCAATTAATGCTTGACCAAATCTTGATTTATAATTAGAGAAATATACCATAGAGGTCCTATAGTTATTCCAAAAGTTATAATTAAGTCTTATACTTATTTTTGGTAACACTTTAACCCTATTGTTTTGAAAAAGTAACGATAAAAAGATAAAGTTAAATAGTCAATGAATTAGAGGTCACGTGTAGCACACATGACCATATAAATGGGGTAGAATAATCTTTCTTAAATTAAAAGTAATAAAAAAGGAACCAAGTCAATAACATTATTTACCTATGTCACTATTCTCATATACCATATCGACAACACAACATAGCCTTTTACTTAAACACATCTCAATTTCCTATTTGACTATTATGATATAATGTAACACCATTCAAATAGAGAGTATAACTTAATCCTTTTTATCATTTGAATAAAAAGTTTAATTCATTCAATGGACGACATCAATGCCAAAATCACTACTATAAAAAGGGGTATTTAAGTCATTTTTTAACTAACTTTAAATTGACTGACTTAAAGTGTAAAGTCGGTTCAACGTGTAAACTGACTTTACATGCATTTTTTTTCTCATTTTTTACTCTACTAACCTGTATTCAATATAGCATAAAAAAACCAAAATATAAATAATAATACAAATAATTGAAAATTTAAATATAATTAATTACTAGATAATTAAATTTATTATAAAAAAAATAATGTATATATAATACATCTATATATAGTTAACTTAAATTAAAAATAAAATAATGTCATCAAAGTGTAATTGGATTATGCGAGCAAGCTTGGTTGGCTTAGAATCACCAGCATTATGACAAGGAAACTGAGCAAAAAATAGATGATCCATATAAAAATTCATTCCCTTACATACATGAGCATGTAAACATCCATCAAACAAGTAGTCTAAACTTCAGAGACATACAAATGGAGAAATTAAATCATTATAAATATTACCATAAAAAAGAGATTACCACAGCGACATCCGAGTGATATAATAATAACCTTATCCCTTCGAACTTATATTAGCACTTTATTAATCTTTTGTCTATAAATATGAAGCTATTTGGAATCAAGTTGGTATTTTTAATGCTATAATGAGCTCTAAATATGAAATCAAGTGTAACTCCGATTTGTTACTTCGCTTGTATGAGTTTTGGTGCCCTTAAACATTTGGAACAATTTTGTAATACATTTATGGGCACCAAAACTCATACGAGCCAAATAAAAAAATAGGAGTTACACCTCACTTCATATTTATAGCTCATTATAGTATTAAAAATACCAACAGAGATTCCATATAACTTCATATTTATAGACAAATGATTAATAAAGTGCTACCATGATGTTGTCATAAGGAAAGTTGGAAAGAAAGATGAGATGAAGTTTGGGAAAAAAATAGGTCCATAAAATAATGCATTCCCTTAAATACATGAGCACATAACCATGCAAGAGACTTTAGACACATGAATAGAGAAATTGAATCATTAAAAAAATTACTGTTATATTGTCACATGATATTCAAGATCATCAAAATCTTCTCCTAATTCTTTTTGTGATGATATAATTTGAACCATGTGTTCTGCCCATTCTTCTTGTAAATCATCAAAACTTTGCAGGTCATAGCCCGTCTTGTTCCAACCAAAGAACTACATGTATTTAAAATCAAAATAAGAATGTAATTTCATGTATTTACAAAAAAATAATTCACAAAAAAATATACAAATATGTTAAAAAAAATTCGCATATGGGTAAAAGATATTACCACATCATCAATTAGTTTTAATATTTGTGACGATTTCACTTATAAACTTCATGACATAATAACCACACATGACTCCATTATATTTTTGTGGAACCTACAAAAAACAAGTGTACATGATTTTCCATATTCAAGCATCTTTATTATTCAATAGTAAAATTAATAAAATTATTAATATTCGCTTGTACATACCATAACTTTATTCCATATAAGCCTATGAGATATTTTATGGGAAATGCCCCTAAACTTGTTCCACAGCTTCCATGCCCTATCAAGGTTTAAAATGGTTAGTTTTTTATTAAATATTACAAAGAACAATAGAAGAAAAATAGCTAGCTATAACTCTTACATTTCAACAACTGCTTTTGTATCTTTACTCAGTTCTATAGAAGCTGAGTCACAGTACCAAGCATGATTATTGAATAGATCAAGGATTACCAAAAATACAATGATCTTGGCCTTGTTCAAACCTTAGTGGCAAAGGGATTATCAACTTTTGATTTCTGTTAAGCGTTAATACCCTATCACATAATTGTTTAGCTTTGAGGCTAACATCCTTCTCTTGATATTAATTGACATATGAAGAATCATAGAACATTGCTAAATATGATGAATGATTATGTTGAAGTCGATAATAACATGCCCTATATAAAATAAATATATATAAGTAATTAGATAATATAAATATAATTGTATATGTTCTACATAAATGAAAGAAATTTACTGATTGAGGACTCACCTTGTCCACACTTGGATTATACTTACATCTATCATTTGATATTCAAATAGCTACAATATGCACTCAATCGATATATAAGTTTGGCTAAGGTCTACACCAAAAATTTCTATGGGATGTGGTATAGTCCATCCATCATTTATGCTGGATGCCCTCGCAACAATAGTCATCAAAGCATCAAGATTTCTGCTGAAGTTTAAAGCATAATCATAACTATACCTTTTCCAAGGCTTCTTCTTGAATGACTTATTGCATGATGATTGGCCACTAGACATAGATTTAGCATGAGATACTTGCTTCGTATCTCTTAAATGTGCCATATTTAAGAGTTTTGGTATAATAGACTAAAGAAAAAGTATTATGTATGTTAGTAACAATAAACGATATAATAAAATAATAGTAGTAAGAAAGTGTTATCTTTTAAGTTAAAAAATAGTACCACGTCAAAATTTAGAACAACTTGAATCGACGGCCAAGCTGATGAGTGCTCAAAAAGCACTAAAATAACCATGATTTTATGCACTTTAATTGATTAAAAATATATATATTTATATGTTTTATCATATATTTATATAAATTTGTCTTTTTCGGAATCACGGGTATTTTTATTGTTTTTCAGGAATTTTGGCCTAAAAACGCAATGTAAAGACTCAAAGAAGAATACTTGAAGCAATACATCACAAATAAATTGATAAATAAGTGGAAAAAGGTCAACAAACATGGAAAAATTGGACAAAATGGGTCGAAAAGGTCAAAAATGTCAAAAGACGGAAAAACGCCACAGAAATTTCGGCCACATACAAGGCAGCGCCAGAGCCGCGCGCTAACGCCCAGAGCTGCGCGCCACAAGCGTTGTTCGCTTCCGCGCTGCAGCGCTGGCATCGTATTCACGCTGCCGAAGGCATAGCGCCAAGAAGAGCAGCGCCAACGCGTTTTGACCCATTTTTCACGTGGCCGCCCCATGACGTCATGCCGACGTCATTGATGACCTCGCATGTCCACTACACGTTTTTTATTTTTTAATATTTTTTAACATTTTTTTAATCATTTTTTCTCTCCATCCTCACCTATAAATACCCCCCTTCCATTCACTTCAAAACACACCTCAAAACCTCACTTCTTTCTTCTTTCTTTCTCTCATTTCTTAGTTTTTGAGTTTTCTTTAGTTTCTTTCTTAGTTTCTAAGCTTTTCTTAGCTTTTCTCTTAGTTTTTAGTTCAATTGTCTTAGGTTTAGAGTTCTTCTCTTTTTGAGAGGAACTTGTAATGTTTTTGTAATAATTTAGATTTTTGATTCAATAAATGGAAGTGCAAATTCCGCTTGGAGGTTTTCTAGCAACGGGAATAGCGTCGAAGTTCTGTAAGGATTTTATTTTCTTTACAGTTATTTTTGTGCTTTATTCTTACATGTTATATTTAATTTGTACGTGATTAAATTTAACTGTGCTAATGTTTATAATCATGATATAATAATAACGTTGTTATGCTTAGAAATATTAAATAGGTGAAAATTTCTAAAATGAATTGATTTTATTTTTATTCAAGATTTTATATTAAGGATGTTAGAGAGAAATATATTATTTTTCATTACAAACTTAAATCTGAAAGTTAGACTTTAAGGTTTAGTTATCCGGTCTAATTTAGAGTAGTGCTCTTTTATTTGTTGGTACAATCGCCCGGTAGTTAGAGTGAAGCTCTATTTCAAAAGTTTTTATAAGAATTATTATGTGAAAATGTATTGACAACATGTTTTCAATAGTGGTTTTAAAACTTGAAAGTTAGTACTCGGATAACTAAATTCTTAAGTTTAATTTGGACACCTTGAATAAAGTTTAAACTGTCTAACCCCACCAAAGGTGGCATTTAAATGGTTCATTTTCAATCTCTTAGAAAAAGGAATTAATTTAATTAACCAAATTAGTTATCAACCCCACCCATAGGTGTTAATTGATTTGTTTAGTTAACAAAGAGTATCTAACCCCACCAAAGGTGGTATTAATACAAAAAAGAGAGAATCAATAAAATATCAATTTATATCTTTAATAACCTAGATAATATGAGCAAGCATAATTAACTTAGTTATTATATCCATAAATACTCCACTAATATAAATGATAAAATTTGCATGAATATTTATTGAATCTGTATTTATATTTATTTATTAAATTTGTATCTATGTTTATTCTTTTTAGATTATATTTAATTAATCTGTATATATGTTTATTTTATGTTATTAGATTAGGAACACAAAAACCAAAACTATCGTGACAGGATGTTTAGGATTTAATTTCGTTTTTAAAAGTTTGAATAATAAATTAAAAACCACATACATTCCTTCCTTAGATCGACCTTGGGAGTATACTTATCATTTTCTACGAAATGATTCGTGCACTTGCGAGAGTTTTACAAATATTAAAACCAAAGTATTTGCGAGAATTGGCGATGCCGGTTTTCGCTCATCACAAGCCACGTATTGTCCAACCGCTTCTTGGACTGTGGTAGCATCAGAAGGCATAGGTAGTGGACAATCATGTAGAAATGATTGATGAATTACTATTCGCCAATGATTTGGAAAATATTGATTATGAATCATCCAATCATCACTCAATTTTTGTACCGTTCCAATAGCAAAAAAGTCCATTGATGAAGGATGTTTCAACAAACATTTCATATTTTGTAAAAAATTTAAGTGTTATATATAATAAATAAAACATATAATAAAAATTAAAAATAATAGATTATCTACACCAGAAATTATAATCTTACAACATATGATTTATCAAATACAGGAGGACTGCCACACGGGGTAGCTATTGGATGTACATTTTCACCAAAATGTTCATCGTGATGTGATTGATGGTAATACTGCGCAGATTGCATTGGAGAAAATGAACCACTACTTGATTGCATATGCATTCTTGGCATATAGGGAGGACTAATAGGATGACTATATCCTATACTTGATATAGTTTAAGCATCTTGAGATTGTATGGGTGGCATGCCTGGCATGAATGGTGGCCTACCTGTCATGAATGGTGGCATGCCTGGCATGGATGGTTGCATGCTAGGCCAATATGGCATGCCCTGATTGTAGAATGATGCCATGCCTGACATGTGTTGTGATTGATATTCTTTTATAGTGGCAATGTCACTTAACATTGAGGCCTTAAAGGAGTTGAGTTCTTCTTCAATTTTAGTGTACTTCTCCTTATTGACCGTTTGAGGATTTTGTTTTGAAATGTTAAAATACTCCATATAACCATCATATTGGCTACCTCCCCTAATACGTCCACGATGCTCGCATCCGAATGCATGATATAGAGCATCTCTCCCAGGCTCTTCCATTATTTCACCCCTATATATTTGTTCTTGAACAACGCTTTACAAATAATAAAGCACACAAACATATCATGCATTATTACATCAATTATTAAAAATCATATGGACTTTGTGTCAACTAAAATTACTAACCAACTTATTTAGTTGTTCTTCTCCTCACTTACTCATCGATCTTGACTTTTTCGTTTTGGTAGTCTTTGTTTCTATGTACAATTCAGTTCGGGTAAAAGGTCTACCCAATTTAGCTTCCTACATAAATTATGAAAAATTTATTAACCATGACATGAAATTAAATTGAGGAAAATAAATATAAAAATATTTATAAATTAACACAAATTAATAATACCATTCTATATCTAACTTTAGGATTCGAAGACCTCCCAGTACGATTAGGAAGAATGTTATGCATTTGTATATTCTGATGATCTTCCCTAATAATTTGAAATTCATCCATACGTCTATAATCCACAAAGTCTTTCCAAACTTGAGGTGTAATACAAGGGTGTCTTTTAGGGATTTTGTAGAGCTCATGATAGTATTAGTGAGGAACAAATATTTCTTAGGAATGATATAAGTGTCAACAATATTGAAATATTTTTTGGTATGGTATTTGTTAATGTGAAAGTGTGTAGAGATGCAATGAAATTCTATGAAATTAAACATGGAAGGAAAATGGACTGGAGGAAGAATGATAAAATGAAAATATATATAGTGTGTTTGAATGGAAATGGTTTCAAATGGATAATGAGAGCACACATGCAAGATGGTGGTGAAACCTTTAGAATTATAAAATATTGTTATGAGTCTAATCACAAATGTGACAGGAAGTATGATGTAAAGCACATAAGTAGCAGTTTTGTTGCTAGAGAGATGCTAGGAATAGAAATTATTTTGTAAAAGTTTCACCTAGAGATAGCTGAAATACAAGCTAAGAGATCAACGAAAAAGGCAAAGGAAATTATTCATGGAAAAGTGGTAGAGAAATAAAATAAAATTTCCAATATGAGGCACAATTAAAGATGAAAAAACCAAATACCAGTGTCAATTATGATTCAAAAAGGAAAAGAATGAACTTAATAGGTCCATACCTTTTTAACTAACTTCATTTTACACTTTCAATTGACATTACACAAGAACTGAAGCAAATACATTTTTTTCCCTGGAAAATTATTTAGGTTCTATTGTTGTTTAGGAGCATTGAAGGAAGGTTGGATTTCTAGTAACCATGCATAGAAATAGATGGATGATTTCTAGTTGGGCCATTAAAGGGAATATTATTGATAGTCATTGGCATATAAGCCAATGCTGACATCTATCCATTGGCCTAGTAGTGGTAGAAAGTGAGAACAATGGGAGTTAGGAATGGTTTATGAATTTTTCATTTAAGGACTTGAATGTGGGAGAGGGAGATGACTTAATTGTAAAAGTTTCTTTTTAGTTATAGGCCTAATTAGCAAGATAGGGCGCATAGAAAATTAGCATAGTTACAATAAATTAATTGTTTTGCAAATAGCTAGGTATGCAATCAAGTGTAAATAAAATAATACAGAAATATAAAGATTTAAGACACAAGATTTTTAGGTGAAAATAACCTAGGCCACACCAATGACCAAGGAGTAAAATCATTGGTCCACCGGATCACCTAACTATCCACTATGAAAAATAAGGTCCAATTATAAGGCTAGATTTTATACTATTGACTAAGATAAAGCCTCAACTAATCTACTTACAAGCCACTACTTTCATCATAGCCTATACAAGAATGGTGTTCAGATCTAGACCAATGTTCCAACAACTTGAGTCATACAAGAAATCGAACCTGTTCAACCAGTACCTAAAACATTAGCACAATAACACAAGTACAAATGTATATCCTAGAGCAGGTTCAATAATGAAACATCCTAACTAGATGATTTAATAAATATATCAAATAAATCAAAATAAACTAGCAACCTTATAATAATCAATTTAAAGCACAATATCACAAATATTGTATGTTTCTTAATCCATCAAACACTGCTACAAATTTTTGATAAATTAACTCAATGAAAAAGCCTACTTGAATAATATTTGCAAAAACAAAAGATAGAATAAAATAAAGAGAATAATTCTCTTGTATAGTTAATTAAAGTTGTGTGCTTTGGTTTGTATATATAAAATATAGTGAAAAGCCAATTCAATTCGAGTTAGAAATAGGTTTTAGAATCAAAGCCTTGGCCACTCTATTGATGTAAAATATTCTTGATCAAATGCCTTTCTCAATTGATACAATATAGTAATCAAAATATGTTCGAACAATCCAGTGTAATAAATAATTAATTCTGAACAAGGTCAACCGATCTAACTAATAAATCAATCGATCGACTATTAATTAATTGATCAATCTAGTCAATTAAATAATTAATTCAAGAAATTTTAAAAATAAGTAGACCAATGCTCGATCGACCTAGGCATGTCTTGATCAATAAAGTAGCCTAATCGTAAAATGTTCTTACTTGTCTAATATGAAATCTAATGTGCATAAGAATAGAGATATGCATGAATTGTGATCATTGGAGTTTGATAGTTTATTTGGCTTGAAAATATTCTTGAAGGACACACCAAGATACTAAAATTACATTTGTTTGTTTTGTTCGTGAATATTACCAATACTCACGTAGTCCTTACAATTTTCCCCTTTGGCATATTCCTATGAAAAACCTCTCTCCCACTACATAATGCTCATAGGAAGAATAAATTTGTACATAGAACTATTACCCTATGATTCGGTGAAACCATCTTTCTGTTTACACTAAAAGTCAAAAACATAAATACCCAAACAACTTGTCCTGAAAGACTCATTATTTATTAATTCAATGTATATAATAATATAAAAAGTAAAGAGTATTCATAAGAATGAGTAATCATAATATACAAATTAAAAGGCATCACTCGCCTTATTTATAATATTTCATAAAGAAATTCAAAGTTGATTCTCCCTTTAAATTTAATATCTAATTATTCTTCCACTTTTTGTCATATATATAAATAATATAATATTGAAGCTTAAGTCCAATATGAGGAAGAAGAAGATATATGCTATGAATGAGCTCCCCTAAAATAAGGTAAAAAGGACAAAAAAATATAAAATTTGATAAATATAAATTTTTTGTTAATAGGGATAGTAGACTAAGGTAGACATGACTGCAACTTTACACACAAATACGAAAATTGATTTATGTGACTATTCATTAACACATAAAAATATGTAAACCAGACACAAAAACATACTAACATATGTAATGACTTAACGATAGTCTCCTAAAGTGAGATACATATTAAACAATAGCAGTATGCCAATTAGTCCATTTATGATTACTTATGAAAGATTTAAAGTAAAGAGCATTACCAATTATGCAAAAAATTATGTTGAATTCATACTTGCACGTAATAAATATTTTCTTATTAAGAGAGAACTTTAATTAAATTTTTGTATTCCCTCTCAGTATTTATCATATTATTTTTTATATTTTATATTTTATTTTGTAAGAGGGAATGATTATTTATTTTTCTTTTTTGTATAACCATTTATGACTCTTTCTTTTTGTGCATTCAATTATTTTTATTCTTTATAGCTATTTTCTTTATCATACTATTTTTCTTTTGCAAAGGAAATATGCACGAGCTAATATGATTGTTGGTATCTTAAAAGAAAATCAATGTGCAAGTATACACTATCAAAAGTAGTAAGTGATAAATATGATATCGTTCCCATGAAGATTTGTTACTAATATTTGTTAAGTACTAAAATGGTTTCAATCTAATTTTATCCAAACAATCGATATTTGGATAGAGCTTAACTAAACTAATTTTAAATAACAATATATGAAATTAACACTTGAAGAAAACTCTAGGATTGCAATTTTACCAAATTAATCCACTTGAATCATATTATTTTCTCTTGATTTATGTTCTTGCATTTAATTTGTCAACCAAGAACTCCTAATTTATCCACATGTCTCTTCCAATAACAAATAGACACATCTTATTAAATTAATTCACTATATTCCTATGAGAATTAAATTTACTAAAGGTTTATTAAGCTCAAAGTTATCAATAGCTACACATACAATAAATGTATATATGTTATTCTATCCAAGAGCAAAACACAAAAATTCCTTTTCCAAGTTCATTAAGGTTCATAGATCAATTAATTAATCTTCCAACATTAAAATCCATTAAGCACAAATAAAATAAACAAATTAAAAGCATTATCCCACAAATCATTCAAAAATAATTAATTCAACCTTCATAATGTAAGTTACATTACAACCCTAGAATAAATAATTTAGTTTATAGTAAATATTGAAATCACAATACAAGAATATTTATACATTTAAGAAAAATTAAATAAAAAGACAAGGATTAGAAGAAACTCTTTTATGATCCTCAATGAAAAAATTTAGTTCCTCCCTTGCCTCCTTCTTTACTCTCTCTATTCTCTGTATTTTTTCAGCAATAAAGCAACAAAAAAAATCACCCAAATGGCTTTTGTGTGTCCTCTAAAAATACACCAAAAATGTATCAAAAGAGGCATGCAAAAAGAAAACAAAAAGCGTACAAAACTAAGCTGGCAGTTGGAGAGAATTTTCTAAATTTATTTTAAACTATGCATGACATGTGGCGAGCTTTGATTCACTGGAAGGAGAATCGGACAAGCGATGGTTTCAGACTGGGTGAGAAGCGAGGGTGCATACAGATTAGGTGGACCACATCACAAGGAAATTTTGCGTGCTGGGCTATGTAGAATAGCTATACTGTACTCATGACTCTCTTGTGTGGAGAGTGGAGAGCATGCACTATCTAGACAGTTGAATTTTGATCTAATGGTGGGTGACACGAGGGCTTGTCATAGGGAAAATCTGTGTACCAGACTGTGTAGACAGGTGGACCCCACTTTGTGCCAAAAGAATTTTTTTGTTAATTTCATTTATGTCCTCTTTGTAATTTAAATTAAATTGTCAACTTTTGTTATTTGCATTTAAGTCTTTTTTTAATTCAAATAGTTTAATTTTCTCTAAAAATATAATTTCGTACAAAATTAACAACAAATAATAATTTTGAAACTTAAAATTAACTAAAAACCTTAAGAACATAGCAATTATAATTAATAAATTGGATAAAATAACTCTTAAACAAAGAGTTATCAATGATTAGCATGATGACTTTCACACTAGTTGTGAAGTACCCCTCTCTGCTCACTGCGGTAACTTTCACACATCACAGTAGGTAGCCCTCTCAAAGCTAGGTGTCTTTCTATAGAAGCATTTTTTATAGTGAAAGACAAAGTTCAACCATAATTTTCATAGTCAAGGTTATCTCATATCCTAAATGCATAATCACCAGATTTGAGAAATACATAAATGCATAAGTCATAATATCCATTTGCATAATGCATAATCAAAAAAGTATGAGACTAGTATGTAATGTTCATGTCAAGTTAAAACAAGTTTACTTCCTTTTCTTCTTCCTTTTTGTATATATTCTAAAACAAATAATAAAATAAACTTGGGACATTTAATAAATAGTGCAGATTCCTAAGCACTTCTAAGAGATTCAAATCTTTGGGTATCAAGTGCCTTAGTGAATAAATTAGTTAATTGCCTTTTAGTAGGCCTAAACTCAAGGGATAAAACTTTATCTTCTACTAGTTCCTTACTGAAATGATGTCTAAAGTCTTTATGTTTTGTTTGAGAATGCATAATTAGATTTTTTGGGATATATATAACAGTATTATCATAGTAAAGGAGAATAGTACCTTGTTCATAGCTATATTCCTTAAGCATATTTTTTATCCATAGAAGCCGTGAGTAGGAGCTTCCAGCAACAATGCATTATACTTCTACAATAGATAATGAGATGGAGGCTTGTCTCTTGTTGTGCCATGATACAAGATTGTTCATGACGAATCCTATACCTAGGAACACTTATGCGAAGGTCAATTGTTTGTCTGGCTCAAATAGGTAACCAAGACTTTGATGAGGGGTAGAGATGCCACCTATGGAATCTTTTCGTGAGCACTATATGAATTTGGTCAAGCTGGCCTTACAAATATGAACTAAGTAACTTACATGGTAAAAGTGTAAAACATCATACTTAATTTAGTACACAACTAAAACACTTAACATATACAAAACCAATAATCAGTAGTAAACACACTAGTAATGGCATGCATTATAAGCTTCTGTCTAAATTAAAAATATACATACCCATGGAAAATAATTAGTAGTATGTGAGACAAGAATGCATACTAAAAAATAGAAGATTTCTAATCACTTCAAGACTTCATATGAGGAAACATATTCAATAAATGATAATTGTACTATCACAGTATGCATTCAATCTAAATAAAGCAAATCAAATAAAGAGTCCATCACTTTGGACACAACTAGGGTAAGGAGATACAGACTCCTATGAGGCACATGTCAAACTCATATGCACATACAAGATATAGGTAAGATAAATTAATTAGGGAGCATGCAGATTAATTTACTATAGTATAAGTTATGATTGAAAGCTATAGGCATGCTATATAGAAACAAAAGAACACATGATATAACATATAACAAGTTTTATAATTAGATTATAAATCTAGTATGTTAGAACTTATAAGAAAGAAACTCATATTATAGTAACATACATACAGATCATACATGACAACTTTGAAAGAGTTTAAATACCGAATACACAATCAAGCTAAGAAGATATTGACTCTTTAAGTACTCAATTCAAACATGAAAATCATAAGGAGGAAAGAATAAGATAGATAAACACAGATGTATTACATATAATCAAAGATGGATAGCAGAATAAGGCAGCATATATAAAATTTAGTAAATAGAAAGGAGATAAATGAGAGTTCAAACTTCAGTATGTACAAACATAAACTATTTAAGCTCTAATTATACTAGCCACACATTTAAGCATTTGTAGGACCAGATATAATAAGGTAAACCCATATAGAGACCCTATCTATGTGGTAAAATCCTCGGGTTTCTTAAGACAACCACTTAGTAGCAAACTCATAAATAGAACAAATAAAAAAATATTCCAAACATGCATAGGAGTACCTTTGACACCATGAAAATGACATACATCTATCCCTTTAAAAGTATACATGTGATATAATAAACATGTTATGCATTCTACTCGTAAAAATCCCTAACATAGAAGCCTCTCCATATAGTAGACAACAAGAAACACAGAATGAGGGAAGAAAACAAAACATGTTCATCAAAACAAAGGGTTTGTAAATAATAAATAATATATTTAACACAAATATACACATGTCTATCAATCCCTAATGCATTCATGTAAGGGTATGACTAAATGTTTGATGAAATGCACTATGTTTGATATGCAAAAATTGTTTTATCTATATGCCATCATGATATACTTATGCGAACCAAGCAAATTTAAATATAGACCAAGTTGAACCAAGCTTCATATGTCAACAATTAGACTCTCTCTCTCCACTAAAGTAAATGCCAACCAAGAAGATATCAATAGGTTTTTCAAAGATTATAATGAAGGGCTAGGGAATAGATAGGGAAGAGAATATATTTAGGCTTGAACACATCTTTGTTGATCCAAACAAATGAATAAGTTCATATCCATGACACTTATACCCTCAAACATGGTTTTATTTTCTATTTACTTCTTAAACTTTAACCAATGAAGTTGAGAGAGCAGTGCATAAAATTCAAAGAATGATGTACTTATTCCTTTTTCATACTTCTCATCATTAAACGCATCTTTTCTTTTCTTTTTTCACTCCTATTGTCTCTAAAAGTAAATTATTCTCAATACTCCTTTTTATTTTTATTTTTTTCATCTTTCCATTTTTTATCAACATGGAAATCCATAGCATGTAAATTATTCTCAATACTACTTTTGTCTCTAGAAGGTAAGTGGGAATAAAAAATTTCTCTAAGCTAATGTTTAGGGGCAAAGAAATGAATGGATAACATAATGGCATAAAGAAGGGAGACACTTAGGATATGTGAACAATGTTGCCAAGAAAGGATCAAAGGATTTAAGGATGGCCTAAATCCTTTTTTCATCCAAGTAGGACTATAATTGTACCTCGAGAAACACTAAAGGTGGATTCTAGAGCTTGTCAAAGAAACACAAATAATCAAAGTAGGAGATTCACACAAGCTTATCAAAATAACCATACAAATTCACAAAGATCTATCATGTGCAAAGGAAATATGTATTATCATAATTATCCATACATGCTCTCAATGAATACACATGTTAAAACATCCACACTTCAATTCGTTTTAAATGCATGTCAAATATATATCAACATTATCCCTCTAAAATTCATTTTACATACAATAGGATAGAAGGACATAAGTATGTGTAGAAAAATTCTAGAAAGAGAGAGAAAGTGTCAAGTTGTCAAAAATAATAAACAAGAATGATGACAAGGATGGTCTCAAATGAGAACATAAGCCAAAAAGATAAGAATGTGCTTCAAGGAAAATTATTAGAGTAAACTGTACAATGTTGCCTCTAGAGAGAACAATGGCTACCAATTACACACAGTTGTCTCAAAAGAGATCATTGGAAACTCTAACATCATCACTAGTTAAGAGAAAGAAAGAAATTGACTAACTAGTAAGCAACACGGGTAACACCCTCAAGAGAGAAGAAACAAAAGATGATAAAAAAACATATAAGCATATGAGAAAGGCTTAGGTTCCAACCCAGACACAAGGGACATGCTTAGATAGGTTCAATACCCCAAACAACAAGAATATCTACAAGACACACTAGTTTAGACATAAATATGCATACAAGTCAAGATTCATAAAGATAGGTAAACAATCTATATGACATACAAATGCATATGGCAAAACCAAACAAGTACAGTACAAATAAACACTCATGTAAACAAACTTGTAACACACCTCATTTTTCTCCAAACAGACATCTAAAGCACAAGAGAAGGAAGTGAAGGCAAAGATGAACAATAATCAACATAGGACAAATGGAGAACTAACACTCAACATAGTTGGTACAGGAGAAAAGAAATTAGTAAAATAGGAAATAAGCATTCTATATGGCATATAATTTGAATGATATGATTGTAAGAAGAAATATCCTAATAATTTGACACTACATGCTAACAAATATGTGACATGATGCTCATTCAAACAACCACAGAAGAAGTAAGCAATAAGCAAGGAAAACATACAAAAATGGTATGTCAAAGCAATTAGTAGGAAATAATACTAGTAAAGTATCAAATAGTACAAATAGTACTAAGTAAATTAATTAACATACTTTGCATGATAAAGAAGCAAAGAGAGAGAGAGAGAAAGGGATATGCGTTAACAAATAAACATGGAACAAGCTAATAACTAAAGTTCATAGAGATAAAAAACCTCATAAAAAACCAATAGCCCATGCCATTGGTGACAAAGGGAACAAACATATACGGCATGTGTATGTATAGATAGAGCTTTAGGATTGAGCACCTATGAAGTTAAGCCTAAACATGGGTGACACGCTTTAATACCAATTGAAGAATCCTATATGTAGAAACAATTATGCGAAGGTCATTTATTCTTCTAACTCAAATAGGTAACCGAGCCCTAGATGAGGGGTGGAGATGCCACCCACTGTCTCATAAATGTGAACCAAGAAACTTATATAATGGAAGTATAAAACAATATGCTTAATTTAACACATAACTAAAATACTAAATAGATACGAAAACAACATTCTATAGTAAACACATTAGTGATAGTGTGTCTCACAGGTTCTTGTCTAGACAAGCAACATACATATCCATGGAAAATAATTTATAGCATGTGAGACAAGAATGCATACTAAACAATAAAGGATTTCCAATCACTTCAAGACTTCGTATAAGGGAACATATTTGGTAAATGATAGTTGTATACTCATAGCATGCAATCAATCTAAACCTAATAAATCAAATAAAGAGTCTGACACATAGGTCAGAACTAGAGTAAGGATATATAGACTCCTTTAAGGCTCATGTCAAACTAAAATATACATGTACTAGACATAAGTAAGATAAATTAATCAAAGAATAGGCAGATTAATATACTATAGTATAAGCTATGATTTGAAAGTTATAAGCATGGGTTGTAGAAACAAAAGAACGCATGCAACAACATATAACAAGTAAGCTTTTCAATTAGAGTATACATATAGTATGTTAGAACTTATACAAAAGAAACTCAGATTATACTAACATACATATAGATCATGCATAACAACATTCAAAGAGTTTAAGATTGAATACATAATCAGGCTAAAGAGATATTGACTTATTAATGACTCAACTTAAACATGCAAATCATAGGGAGGAAAGTACAAGGTAGATAAACATAGATACATTACATATAATCAAAGATCTATAGTAGAATAAGGTAGCATATATAGAATTCAGTAAATAGATACAAGTAATAAATATCAAAAGCTTTCTAATTAGAGTTCAAACATTAGTATGTAGAAATATATACCATTTAATCTCTAATTATAATAGTGACACGTTCAAGCATATGTAACACTAGATATAATGAGGTAAACCCACATAGAGATTCTATCTATATGGTAACATTCTTGCGTTACTTAAGGCAACAACTTAGTAGCAAACCATTCACTAATCAATATAACAGTTACAACTCTAAAAGAAATAAAACCAATATTACTTTTATCATTTGGGACCTTCGTCCTAACTACCTATTATTGCTCTTACTTGCTGCCTCTATAACAACTTGATTTGACATATGAAAAAAACTCTTCTCCAAAGCCTACACCACCCAAAGTGGTGTGATTAGTAACCAGAAGGGTGACAAATACCTATCTTGGAGACCACTCTCTTACTCAAACAACCTATCCCTTATTGCACATAATAAGAGATATGAGAACTCAATGCATTTAACTTAGTTCATTCTCATAATGAGCTTCTCATAATAATTGCATCCAAGAAACTCCCAATCGACATATGCCTCATATATAACCCACTTGCAAATACTGTCTCAAGTACAAACTACTCATAAGCATAGTTTTTCTCATAGAGTCACAAATCACTAATACTGAACAACACTCAAGGTAGTAGTGGTTCAAAAATAGAAAAGTGACCATTGGATGATATCACATGCAGCACACACACATAAATCAATTTTTCAGAACCATTGCATATCCTTATATTGATGGAATGTTGATTGATGAATATGTGGACCTCCTTATTATAGGATTGTATGAATTTTTTGAGGGATATTTTTTGTGAAATGTGCATGTACTAATATAAGTATATTTATGAATATACTACCCATGTTATATTATTTACTTATACTTGGCTTTACTTGAGGACAAGCAAAGAGTTAAGTTTGGGGGAGTGATGACTCTATGAAAGTAGAGTCATTAGTGCACTTTTTTACTTAATATTTAATTGTTTTATTCAATAAATAGTATTTTTAGGGCCAAAAATATTAAAATATAAACTTTTTAGTGAAAAGGGGTGAAAATATAAATTATATATTTTTTATGGATTTTTAACGTAAGGCCAATCAAGAGTTGTCACGTGACCTACAATACAAACAAATGATCTAACTGGGTAAATCACATGGATGCCACATAAGTAGGGAAAACAAATCATAGATCACCACGTGTGAGGAGGATGAGCCACATGACATTCAATATGACTTTAGAGCGTGTTCAAACAACACTACCATGTGTTTCCACATGATTTCTCCCCATGTTCTACTCGTGTGCTATTATATCTATTACAAAAAATAATGTTGTGTAGCGTGGCACTAACTTAGCATGCATTGACTCAAACCGGTCTCCCCTATCATGGGTCGCCCTCTGATTCGCCCAATGAATTATATGTGCCATGTGTCACTCTATGATTGGTTGACACTATTCATTTTGCTTGTTTTGATCTCAACCCTTGATCTAAAGTTGATCTGACAGTCTAGATTGCACCTGAGTTATATTTAAGTCGCTAATCACCTCATAAACCCTAATGAGCTATCATTAGCATAATTTTGGTTAATTTTTGGAGCTAAAAAGAGAGATAAACTGAGAAACACTCAAAAGGAGATGCAATTTTGGTGGAGATTTAAGAGGAGATCAACACTAAAATTCTAGAGATTGATTGTATTTCTTCTTCTACTCTTTTCTTTATCAATTTTTATGTATTTCTTTATGAAAAATATGAGTTTAATGAACATAATTATGTCTAGTTAATTTATTAATTTCGATATCTTATGAACCCAATTTTCACCATATGATGATCTAATATTTTATCTCAATTATGATTTTAATTTAATTATATTATTTAATCAGATTTTTATGCTACTAATTGTTTGGCCAACAATTTATCTATAGTGGTAATTAAATAGATTTGAGAAAATTATTTAATTATTTATCTTGATTAAATAATATGCATAGTTTCTAGGCTAAGATGTATGATTGTTATGTATGTGATCCATAATTAATGAGCATAGTGAGTAGTAGGCAATTTAATTGGCATGAGAGTGTGATTAAATTAATTACTATATGGTGTGTAGTTTATTCGAGAGAGGAATACATGCTAGGTTAGATTCAATTGATAATTATTTTGAGGAGATTTTAGCAATTCACAAATTTAGAAAATTGGGGGATTTAGTATTCCTTGATATTTTCTCATATATCTTCTTAGTTACCAAATCTGATTTAATTAATTATTGCTATTTACTTTTAGTTATTTTAATTTTTCTTCCTTAAAATATAAAAACAAAAAAAATTGATTTTAATTATTTTTAGTTTTAAAAATTAGTTTATAGTAAAATAATCTATATGAGAACGATATTTTTTTATCATTATATTACTTACTACGATGTGTATACTTGAGTATTCATTGCACACACTTTGTGTGTGGTGATCATATAACTCCTCAAGTTGAATCATTTTAAATTCCAAAAACAAATTGATAAACGACAAATACACCCGTGATTTTGAAAAGATAGATTTACGTAAAACGATAATAAAACAAGCAAACACAAATCCATATAATCACTTAGCATGCATAAAATCATGATATATTAAGTGCTTTTGAGCACTTATCATCAATCAATCCAATTAAGGCCTAAATCATTTCTCATGCTAAATACCATTTCAGATTTTACCTCAAAGGATAATCAAATAGATTCTAAAAGATGGAAAATAGTTTATAAAATATGGAATACCTTATCAATTGGCATAACTCACCCAAATTCTCTCCCAATAAGAACACCAAAATTAATAATGAGTGTGTGCTTAAAAATATGAATCAATTCAACCAAAACTAGTAAGCATATCACATGATTAATGTAGGTATCTTAACGATCATGTTACATTGCTCATCTTAGACTCTTAGTCATGACAACCAATTTCTTTCATTGGGTTCATATGTTTCATATCAAATATGCATGCATTTGGTTTCCATGTATTCATTAATTTCTACCAAAATCATGATTAAAAGATTCTTAAAAAAGAAGAAAAAAATCCTAAAAACCAAAAATGTATACTAAAGACTAAAGTAGAGAATAAAGTTCCCTCCCCCACAATTAAATTGCAAATTATCTCCACTATGCATGTGTGAATATGAAATAATAAAAGGAAAAAAACTCCCTTGGCCATGGTACACCACATTTCCTCACTGAAATTGTCCACTTTTGTTATGCCATTGCCCTCCATATTTGTTCACTTACAAGGAAGAAAATATAAGCAAAATAATGTTAGGTTTCTTCCTAAAAAGTGCCACATTTAATTTCCTTGGCTAGATGGTCATATAAGCTCCTAAAGTGTATCCACCAAGGTCATCACAACTTCTTCATTTGGTAGTGGAGTCTATGATGGTGCTTTACTCTATACCCATTAACCATGAATCAATTTTTTTTGTTTTCGTTATGTAATTCGATGGCTCTATAGTTGGTTACCTTAGAGATGGTGAATGGAATTGACTAATTACTCTTAAGTTTTCTTCGAAATAGTTTGAGTCTTGAGTTGTCTAGTAATACTTTTTGTCCTCATTCAAAAGTACAATGTGCAATTCTTTTGTGAGGCCATCTTTTTGTTTTCTCTTTGTACAACTTTGCATTCTTACAAGCATTCCATCATAGCTCATCCAGGTCATTTAATCACAACACTCTTTTCTCACCAGTTGCATCCATAGATATATTCATCTGTTTTAATGCCAAATATGCTTTATACACCATCGGTAGGTGACATGCCTTTCCATAGACTAGCCTATATGGGGTAGTACCAATTGGTGTTTAAAATGTAGTTTTGTACTTCCACAAAGAAACATCTAACTTAGATTCCCAATACTTTATGGAATTGTTCACTATTTTCTCCAAAATTCTTTTCACCTCTCTATTGGACACTTCTAACTACCCACTTGTTTGGGGATGATAGGGTATAGATACCTTATGCTTAATCCCAGACTTAGATAATAAAGAAGTAAAAGCTATATTTCAAAAGTGATACCTCCATCACTAATGGCAATCTTAAGAGTTCCAAACTTAGTGAAATCTCATGACAACTTTGGCATGACATTTCTTATTGGCTATGTCTTCTGTCCATTTTAGCACATAATCGAAACATACTAATATGTATTGATTACCAAAGGATGAAGGGAATGGTCCCATAAATTCAATGTCCCAAATATCAAATTATTCTACTTTAAGTATATTAGTTAGGGTCATCTCATCTATTTTGGAAATATTACCTATCCTTTGGCACCTACCACATGTTTCTAGATAAAGCTAGCATCTCTAAACATTGTAGGCCAAAAATAATTAGATTGAAGTACATTAGTTGTTATTTTTGTGCTTCTAAAGTGACCTTCATAGTCTGAGTTTTGGCAATTGTGAAAAATACTTCCAACTTCATCCTAAGAGACACATCTTCTCAAAATACTATCACTGAAATTTTTGTTGAGGTAAGGGTCATCCAAAAATATTGTTTTACATCATGGAAGAGTTTCTTCTTTTTCTTTCATAAGAGGTCATTTGGAAGGATATTGGTAGCCATAATTTTACAATGTCTATAAACCACTGGATGTGAATTTAAGCAAATGAAAGAAGTTGTTCATTAGGGAATGATTCTCCAATCATCATATTATCATCCATATTATCTTCCATCTTCAATCTAGATAATTAGTCTACCACCTAATTTTGTATCCATTTTATATCACATATTTCTACGTCAAACTCTTGTAGAAAAAGAACCTATCTTATTAGTCTTGGTTTGGAATCTTTCTTTGTCATGAGGTACTTTATTGTAAAATGGTCCATGTAAACACTTACGTTGGTCTCTACCAACTATGATCTGAATTTCTCAAAGTCATATACAATGGCAAGGAGTTCCTTCTCTATTATGGCATAATTAAATTAAGCACCATTTTGAGTATTATTATATTTTTTGCATAATATATGGCATGGAACATCTTGTCTTTTTGCTACCCAAAAACAGCCCCAATAGCAAAGTCACTAGCATCACACATTAACTCAAAGGTCTTGCTACAATCTAGTACTGACACTAATTTCTCTTTAAGCACTCAAAAATGTCTTTAAACATTTATCATTAAATATCAAAAGGCAAGTCTTTCTCTAATAGATTATATAAGGGTTTGGAGACTTTGGAAAAATCTTTGATAAATCTACAATAAAATCCAGCATGCCAAAGAAAAATCTTAGCTCCTCTTACACTAGTAAATGGTAGTAACTTCTCAATCACTTATATCTTCACTCTACCCACTTTAATACCCTTATCTAAGACTTTGCAGCCTAAGATAATAACCTTATATACCATTAAGTCACACTTCTCCCAATTTCAAAACAAGTTGGTTTCGTCCCATCTTTGTAGCACTAGGGATAAATAGTGTAAACACTCATCAAATATGTTTCCAAAGATCAAGAAGTCATCCCTGAAGATCTCTAAATTCGTCTCTACCATGTCTGAGAAAATATCCATCATAAAGCGTTGCAATGTTGCAAATGCATTGCATAACCCAAATGGCATTCTTCTGAAAGCAAAATTTCCATAACAACATGTGAATGTAGTCTTTTCTTGGTCATCTAGTGCCATGGAAAATCTGTGAAGCATTTGATCTATGAATGAGAGAGGGAAATGGTTCTTTATTGTAGGTTTATTCACCTTGCAAAAATCCATACATACTGTCCATCTTGTGATAGTCCTTATAACTATTAACTCATTTCCCACCATAGTAATTCCTCTTTTTTTCGGTAGATATTGGACATGGCTTACTTATTCACTATCACATATTGGGTAAATGATGCCCATGTTTATCCATTTAACAATTTATTTCTTCACTACCTCTTTTATAATAGGGTTGAATTGGCATTCTACATCCGTGGTGATCTTAGCTACATCCTCTAACATGATTTTGTTCATGCATATGGATGGGCTTATGCCTTTGATGTTGAAAATATACCAACCTATAGCTCTTTTCAATTTACTGAGCACCTTTTATAGTGGCGCTTTTACTCCATACTTATACTAGTAGAAATTATGATTGGAAGTGTATCATTTGCACCCAAAAATGCATAACAGAGATGGTTTGGTAAAGTTTTGAGCTTTAACTTATGTAGCTTCTCAATGGATGGTTTAAGCCTAGAACCTATCTTAATACACTACACAACCATGTTAGATACACATATGGGAAGCGCTTTGTCAATAATATCAACTTGCATCAGAGATCCCATAGTTTCATAATTAAAGGAAGTTGAGTTATTTTCTGATGAGTATATTTCATTATTCATACCATCATGTTTAAAAGCCTTAAGTATGGGTGTTCATTAAATTTAGTTAAATTATCATTATGAGTGTGTTTGTTTAAGTGATTATCATGGTATTAATCAAAATATGTGTTCACACAACTAACAAACACATATTCTAAAACATCACTAGGGCATATGTTATGATGCACATCAGTGGATAGCTCCTCAGTAACATTTATCAAAAAGAAATTATTGGTATTATCAGCATTGGGAAATTTAATTGCTTTAAAGATGTTGATTTTTATTTGTTCATACTTTACTCTCATTGTAAGTTTACCTTCTATATATTAATTAGTGCTCTTTTGATTGCTGAGAATGGATGACGAAGTACAATAGGAATGTCATGGTTCTCTTCCATGTTTAGTACATTGAAATATGTTGGAAAGATGAATTTTTTATAGTTTTACTAGCATATCTTCTACTATAGCCCAGGGTCCCATGATTGACCTATGTACCATTTACAATGTTACTGAAATGGATATGGCTATACCAACCCCTAATCTCTTAAATACTAATAGTGGCATAAGATTAATGCTTGTACCCAATCACATAGTGCCTTGCCAAAGTGTGTATTCTCAATTGTGCAAGGGATGTTAAGACTACCTAGATCTTTCAGTTTTTTCTAGTTATGTTTTATTGAGAATGCATTATAACCTTCAAACAAAATTATTGTTCTTTTCTTAGACAATATGTCCTTCAATAATTTTGCATACAAAGCATCTATTCAAGTACACCTACAAATGGTATATTTATGGCAGCTTCTTGAAAACACCTAGGAATTTTAACAACAATGTGTCTTAATTTTGGTTTTGAAGTCTTTGAGGGAAGGAAATTGTGGGTTTTGAATCTCCAAATTTTGTATAGAAGCCCTATATGTGGACTCTGTATGGTCTATTTTTGTATTTATAAAATCGGTAGAATATTTATAAATATACTTCTATTAGTACATGCATATTTCACAAAAACTATCCCTCTCAAAAGTCGTATAGGTCTATGATAAAGATGTTCACATATTCATCAATCAATGTTCCATAAATACAAGGATGTGCGAGGTTTTTGACACATTGATTCGTGTGTGTGTGTGCTGCACATGATATCATCCAATGCATGATGAGCAAAACTGGCATTGCCAATCCTGCCAATACTTTGGTTTTATATTTATAAAAATCTCGCAAGTGCACAAATCATTTCGTATAAAATGATAAGTATACTCCCAAGGTCGATCACAGGAAGGAATATATGTGGTTTTTAATTTATTATTCGAACTTTTAAAAACGAAATTAAATCCTAAACATCCTGTCACGATATTTTGGTTTTTGTGTTTCTAATATAATAACATAAAAATAAACATAGATAGAGATTCAATACAAATTTATGCAAATTTTATCAGTTAAAATCGTGGAGTATTTATGGATATAATAACTAAGTTAATTATGCTTGCTCATATTATTTAGGTTATTAAAGATATGAATTGATATTTATTGATTCTCCCTTTTTTGTATGAATACCACCTTTGGTGGGGTTAGATATTCTTTGTTAACTAAACAAATCAATTAACACCTATGGGTGGGGTTGATAACTAATTTGGTTAATTAAATTAATTCTTTCTTTCTAAGAGATTGAAAATGAACCATTTAAATTCCACTTTTGGTGGGGTTAGACAGTTTAAACTTTATTCAAGGTGTCCAAATTAAACCTAAGAATTTAATTATCGGAGTACTAACTTTCAAGTTTTTAAACCACTACTGAAAACATGTTATCAATACATTTTCAGATAATAATTCTTATAAAAACTTTTGAAATTGAGCTTCACTCTAACTACCGGGTGATTGTACCAACAAATAAAAGAGCATTACTCTAAATCAAATCGGATAACTAAACCTTAAAATCTAATTTTCAGATTTAAGTTTGTAATGAAAAATAATATATTTCTGTCTAATATTCTTAATATAAAATCTTGAATAAAAATAAAATCAATTCATTTTAGATATTTTTACCTATTTAATATTTCGCAAGCATACAATGTTATTATTATATCATGTTTACAAACAACCAGCAAAGTTAAATTTAATCATAGACAAATTAAATATAACATGTAAGAATAAAGCATAAAAAATAACTATAAAGAAAATAAAATCCTTACAGTACTTTGATGCTATTCTCGTTGTTGAAAAACCTCCAAACGGAATTTGCACTCCCATTTATTGAATTAAAAAGCAAATAAATTACAAAAACATAACTAGTTCTTCTCAAAAAGAGAAGAACTCGAAAACTAAGAAAACACAACTAAGAAAAGCTAAAACTAAGAAAAACTAGAAAAACTAAAAAAACTAAGAAATGAGAGAAAGAAAGAGAAGAGAAGATATGTTTAGTTATGAAGAGAATGGGTGGGTGAAAAAATGATTAAAAATGGAGAAAACGCGGAGTGGTGAATGATGATGTTATCCTAATGACGTCATGGTGATGTGGGGTGAGTTGGCGCGCTCGGATGGGGCAGATGGACAGTGGTGCACGCGGACTGGGTGAAGATGGGCAGCGGAATAGAGAAGATGTATGTGCATTTCTCGGTGTGACTAGGCATGTTGCGTGTGTTGGTTGGTGCGGCTAGGCGGTTGCGCGCACGATTTCCTTATTTTTGACATTTTTGACCCATTTTGTCCAATTTTTCCATATTTGTTGACTTTTCCTCATTTATTTATTAATATATTTGTGATATATTGCCTTAAGTATTCCTCTTTGAGTCTTTAAGTTAAGTTTTTAAGCAAAAATACCTAAAAACAATAAAAATACCCGTGATTCGGAAAAGATAAATTTATATAAATATATGATAAAATCATATAAATATATATATTTTTAATCAATTAATGTGTATAAAATCATGGTAATTTTAGTGTTTTTTGAGCACTCATCAATGCACTCATGAAATCAACCTATATAAGCATGCTAATCAATTCAATCTTAGACAAGTCTCATAAGTCTATTTTCACATCTCTTTCCAATAATATAAATATGCACTTAGCTTAAGATCAATAAGGACTTTACATGGTTGTAATGTAAGGCTTGGGTAGGGGGTCGATAAATGAAAACATTTTAGGGTCTTTTCACACCTTAGCTTTTTTTTACTTTTCATCATGCACTTTTTAACTAGAATTGAGCTTTTACTTGATATTTTAGTGCACTCTCTTTTGTCATTCTTTTCATATATTTTTTTCACATCTTTTTTTTGTAACTTCACAACACCCCCAAACTTATTTTCAACTTTATTTTCTTTTCTTTAGAAGGATAATTGTGTTGTGAGTTTCTCTCTTTTCTTTTTTTATAGGGTGTATTACATTTCACATTACTCTAAAGCACAACATATGATTGCAATTTTTTTTTCATACAAGCTAAAGGTGCAAGGGTAAAGGTAATACTTATTAGTTAGGCAGTAAATGTGGGTTAAATATATGAATGGTTCTTTGTTAGGCTCAAATGGGTGACTAAAGATATTAACAATGGTTAGCTTGAAAGGCTCAATCGATCCAAATAAGGCCTAAATCATTTCTCTTGCTAAATACTATTTAGGATTTCACCTCAAGGGATGATCAAATAGATTCTAAAACTTGGTAGATCTTATCGACTCGCATAACTCACTACAAATTTTCTCTCAATAAGAACACCAAAATCAATCATGAACATGTGCATAAGAATTTGAATCAATCCAATCAAAACTAGCAAGCATATCACATGATTAATGTAAATATCTTAAAAAATATGTTACATTCCTTATCCTAGTCATGAAAAATAATTTTTATCATAGAGTTCATATGTTTCATATCAAGCATGCATACATTTACTTTCCATATATTTATCAATTTCTACCAAAATCATGATTAAAAACAACCTAAAAATTTAAAATGCATACTAAATACTAATGTAGAGAATGAAGTTCCCTCCCCCAAACTTAAATTACATATTTTCCATAATGTGCACATATAAATATGAAAAGGTAAGAGGAAAGAAAACTCCCTTAGTCATGGCACACCACATCTTTCGCTGAAATCCACATCTTTCGCCAAAATGCTCATTTTTGTTGCACCATTACTCTCCACATTTATTCACCTACAAAACAAAAACAATGAAAATATAAGTAAAATAATGTTGGGTTTCCTCCCAACCAGTGTCACATTTAACATCCTTGACTAGACGGTCATATCAAGTCCTAAGGCACATCCCTTTGTATCCATTTACTTTTGAGTTTGCCTTAAAATAGTTTGAGTCTTGATTTGTCCAATGATACCTTATGCTCTGGTTCACAAACATAGTGCTCAATTCTCTTCTCATGCCATATTTTTTGTTCTTTTCAAACTTTTTGGAATTCTTATAAGCAATCCATCGTAACTTATCCAATTTATGTATTTCCAACGTCTTTTTCACCTCTCCATTGGAATTTTTCACTTTCATACTTGATTCGAGATAGGACGGTAGAAGTGCAAGGTCTAAACTTGGTGATATTCAATTGATGGTTTGATTTTAGAACTTATCTCAAAATTTTCTATAATCACCTTTGATACATACATGAGAGAAGCATCCTCCAAAAAGTTCACACAGTCCACAATATCAACCTTCCATGCCATACTTTCAAAGTTATAATAGGTTGAGTTGTTTTCTAGTAAATTTATGTCCTTGTTTACAACAGTATGTGTTAAAGTCTTAAGTTTGGGTGACTTAACAGATTCTTTCAATTTATTCTCACAATCAGTAACATTTATCCTTAAACATTCATTAGCATTATCAATATTAGGGGGTTCAGATTCTTTAAAAACTTTAAATATTACCTTTTCATCTTGCACTCTCATTGTAAGTTCACCTTTTTGTACATCAATGAGTTCTCTTCTGGTTGCTAAGAATAGACGACCAAGTATGATAGGAATGTCACAATCCTTTTCCATGTCTAGCACAATGAAGTTCATTGGAGAGATGAATTTCTCTACTTTTACTAACAAATCTTCTACCACACCCCGAGGTCTCTTAAATCGATCTATCTACCATTTGTAATGTTATCGAAATGGGTTTTTCTTTACTAAACCCAATCTCTTGAACATTGATAATGGCATGTGGTTAATACTAGAACCCAAGTCACATAGTGCCTTGCCAAAATGGATGTTCCCAATAGTGCAAGGGATGTCAAAACTACCTAGATCTTTTAGTTTTTGTTATAGTTTTCTATTAAGGATGGCACTACAACCTTCAGTCAAGATTATTATTTCATGATCTCCAAGCCTTCTTTTCTTTGATAGTATATCCTTCATGAATTTGGCATAAGATGACATTTGTTCAAGTGCCTCTACAAATGGTATTTTTATGTGTAGCTTCTTGAAGACTTCAAGAAATTTTGAAAACTATGTATCTAACTTTTACCTTTGCATTCTTTGAGGGAAAGGAATAGTTGGTTTGTAGAGATTGCTCTTTTTTGGCTAAATTGTTTCCTTTCCATTACTCTCTTTATCCACTAATTCGTTATCCTCATTTTTAGTTTATGGTTCCTTCTTATTTCTCCTCATCCTTTTTTGTCTTATGTTCCTATTCTAAAGTTTTACCACTCCTTAAGGCTATGGCATTGCATTGGTCATTACCTTCTCTTCTTAGGTTTATAATTGTATCACTTGTAAGGTTACCTTGAGGCCTTTGGCTTATGGCCTGGGCAAGTTGCCCCATTTGGTTCTCCAAATTTTGAATCAAAGCCTCTTGAGTGGACACTTTTGTATTTACTGATTGGATGAATTCTTTCATCATCCCTGATAACTGTATTTTATATAGTTATTTTCATCAATTTTAGTAATGATAATTGCTATGTTCTTTTAATATTTAGTTAATTTTTGTTAAATAAATTAATATTTTCCTTTTATGTGCTAAAAATACATTTTTAATAAAATTAAATAATTTGTATCGAAAATGTACTTAATTTCATATTTCTGTCCACAAATTTTATTTCAGAAAATATAGTTTCTTAATTAAAATTTATAAAAATCAAAAATATAATTTAAATTAAATTTGGGCTTAATTATAATTATTAAAAGTTTAAAAATTTAATTTAAAATTAGCAAAGGGCTTAAATGTAATTTAAGAAAGGTTAAAATGTAATTTGAAATATATTTGTGGGTGAAAATATAATTAATAAAAGTTATTATTCTTTGCAGATTAGAGGAACCACGCGCCAACCACACGCGCCAATCATGGAGCGTCCGATCAAATAAGAAACGGCTACGATGCGTGCGTCTCGATCACGTCCTACGAAATCGCGTGTTCCTAGATTCGTTCACGCGGCTCGGTGTCCGAGTGGGGCCCACCTGCCACGCAGGCCGGTGTGCAGAGTGGGACCCACGTTCTGACGCGTCCAGCCGCTGTCCCCCACGCACGCCCGCCTCTGATCCCGTGCGTTGATCTCAGCGTGAAACCGGAGTTTCAGCGATTCAGAAATTGCCACGTGTCCCACTCTATATTTCATCCAATAATGTGATGACACGTGGCATATTATCATAAGCACGAAAGCGCAGGATCAAGCCCCCGTTCCAGCCGTTGTCTCCCACGTTCGGCGTGCCATTATCCCGTGCGCCGTTCCTGCGTGCAGCCGGTTTGTTCACCCAATGATATGCTGCCACGTGGCCTTAGGGAATCTTGCAGCGAATCAGATTTTGACACGTGGCACGCACAATGAATAAAAAAAATGCAGAAACGGCTCCTTGTCACGCGTGAATTAAAATATGTTTTTGATTTTCACATGACTGCGGATTTTAAGGGGAATGTCGGGGTTTTGTTTTCGATATAATTTTTTTACGCGTTTAAAAAAATGTATTTTTTTGATGTAGTTTTTTAGCTATAAATAGGTGATATTATGATAGAGTTGAGGAGTTTTTTTTGGTTTAGAAATTTTGTGGTATTTGGGACTGGACGGTGGAACACGCAGAAGCCATTTTTGGCTTCTGTTGTGTTCTACATGTGCCAAATATTTACGATCTGTAATGTTTTAATTTTCTTTCTTCTTCTTCTAATTTTTCTGCATCTTTTTTAATTTTTATTTTAATTTAATGAAGTAATTTAATTTTTCTAGGGTTGCATTTGATCTAAATTTATGAAGCTTTTATTTTAACTATTTTTGAAAGATTTATAAGACGTTCGATTTGTTCATTCTATTTTGTGCTTATTGCTTTTTGATTATTTACGAATTTTATCAAAACGATTTGTGGCATAAAAATAAACTTGAGAAAGGCATTTTTGTGTATATTGCTCGTAAATAGAATGACATGTATGATGAAGGATAGGAATATACCCTAATTGTATGTGTGACCATTTGAGAACTTAGAACTTAATGAATCTTATTAAATTTAATTCTCATAGAGATATAGTGAATTAATTTAACGAGGTGTGTTTATACGGAGCTCGGAAGAGATGTATGAATAAAAAAGAAGTTTTCGGTTGACAAATTAAATGTACTAAAAAATATAAATCCAAAGAAAATAATATGATTGGAGTGGATTAGTTTGGTGAAAAATTGCAATCCTAGAGTTCTCTTATTTTATTTTTCTTACCTTTTTCCATATCAACGATTATTTTGGATAAAATTAGAGAGATACAATTTTAGTACTCAACAAACTATAGTAACAAATCCTCGTGGGAACGATACTCTACTTACAAATCTTTATTACTTGTGACCGTGTATACTTGCACGATTTTCTGTGTGTTGCAAAACACACAACAAGTTTTTGGCGCCGTTGCCGGGGATTTGTTTTACTATTTTCATTGTTGATATTAATACCAATCAATCTGATTTTAATTCAAAAAAAATTATTTTTGCGTGTTTAGTTTATTTTTCAATTTTCTCGTGGGTTGAGATTTTGTTTGACACACAAATCTTACCTCACAAAAAGAAAAATAAATTTTTATTTTGCTTATTGTTTGTTGTTTTTATTTTGCAATTTTCTCGTTGGTTGAGATTTTGTTTGACACACAAATCTTAATCCACAAAAAGAAAAAAAATTGGTTTTTTTTCGTTATTGTTTTAATTTATTTTTCAATTTTCTCGTAAGTGGAGATTTTGTTTGACACACAAATCTTAACTTACAAACAAAAAAAAAATTGAGAAGTCAAGCTGAAGACTATAAATCAAGCGTTTCTTGGGAGGCAACCCATGTGTTTTATTTTTTTTATTTATCGCATGTATTAGTTTTTCTATTTTGTTATGTAATTTTTTTTTGTTTCCTAGGTGCAAATTGGAGGTAATGAAGCTATTTTGTCTTAACCAATCAAACAAACCAGGAAGTCTTTTTAAACCCATCTCAAATGTTCTTTAATTTTCACACATTGAGGACAATGTGTATATTAATTTTGGGGGTGGTGTATATAATGAACCAAGTTGAAATACTTTCTGGATGTTATTGCTTGTGAAATTTTTTTTTGTTTGTTTGGTTGATTGAAGATAATTTGCTTTGAATAGTGATATATTTTTGTTTCTTCGATTTAAATGATGCATATCTCCTTGAAAAATTTGAATATTGTCTAAGCGATGAATAATTTTTACGTATGTTTCATTTTTACAAAGATAAATTTTTATGTGCACTAGTCTTGATTTTTGAGTTGCTACGATAATTTAGAGAAAGTTTATATGAGTATGGAATTCGATTGATATTTGTGGTGTCACAATTCTTAGAATTTGTTTGATTTTCTCTCGAGGCGAAATTATAGATAACATTTAACTAAGAAAATGATTTAGGCCATCTTTGGATCGTTTAAGCCTTTCTATCTACCTTCACATACACTATCCATAGTATACCCCTTTTGAGCTTCAAAGTTTATATATATATATATATATATATATATATATATATATTTCTCATTTCAAAAGGCTACCAAAATATATATATATATATATATATATATGTGTGTGTGTGTGTAGATATGTCTATTTTTCTTATCTTACTAACATGTGAAATTTGTTAGTAAATATTTAAAGATATATCCGAAAAAAAGAGGGTACAAAAAAAAGCAGAAAAGAAAAAAAAATAGATACTGAAAAAAAGCAAAAATAAAAAATTTGAGTTTGGATGTGATGATAAATCCCTAATTGGGAAGTATTTATTGTGATGATAGAAGATCTCTTGTTTCAATCCTAAAATAATGTGTTTAGGAAATTTTGTGCTAAATATTATCTTTTATCCTACCTTCACCTAAGCCATACATTACAAGCTTAATAAAGTCCTATTGATTTGGTGTTTTGTGTTTGTCTACATTAGGGGAGAGAGAAATGAAAAATAGACTATGAGATTTGTGATTTCATGATAATTTGTTTGATTTTTTATATTTATATAAACTGATCCGGATTGCATGTGATGAAATTTGAAAAGACTTCACACACACACCTAAAATTCTTTGTAAAAAGGTTATATACTTTTAAATTGAATATGATACTTAGATAAAATTCTTTTATTTCTTTGAGTTATGTAATTCGGAAATGTTTAATAAGAAATATTTTCAAAATCACTATTTTAAATTCAGTTATCTTTGTTTTATTTCCTTCCTTTTGCTCGAGGACTAGCAAAAACTTAAGTTTGGGGGTGTTGATAATTGTATTTTATACAGTTATTTTCATCAATTTTAGTAATGATAATTGCAATGTTTTTTTAATATTTAGTTAATTTTTGTTAAATAAATTAATATTTTCCTTTTATGTGCTAAAAATACATTTTTAATAAAATTAAATAATTTGTATCGAAAATGTACTTAATTTCATATTTCTGTCCACAAATTTTATTTCAGAAAATATAGTTTCTTAATTAAAATTTATAAAAATCGAAAATATAATTTAAATTAAATTTGGGCTTAATTATAATTATTAAAAGTTTAAAAATTTAATTTAAAATTAGCAAAGGGCTTAAATGTAATTTAAGAAAGGTTAAAATGTAATTTGAAATATATTTGTGGGTGAAAATATAATTAATAAAAGTTATTATTCTTTGCAGATTAGAGGAACCACGCGCCAACAACACGCGCCAATCATGGAGCGTCCGATCAAATAAGAAACGGCTACGATGCGTGCGTCTCGATCACGTCCTACGAAATCGCGTGTTCCTAGATTCGTTCACGCGGCTCGGTGTCCGAGTGGGGCCCACCTGCCACGCAGGCCGGTGTGCAGAGTGGGACCCACGTTCTGACGCGTCCAGCCGCTGTCCCCCATGCACGCCCGCCTCTGATCCCGTGCGTTGATCTCAGTGTGAAACCGGAGTTTTAGCGAATCAGAAATTGCCACGTGTCCCACTCTATATTTCATCCAATAATGTGATGACACGTGGCATATTATCATGAGCGCGAAAGCGCAGGATCAAGTCCCCGTTCTAGCCGTTATCTCCCACGATCCCATGATCTCCAAGCCTTCTTTTCTTTGATAGTATATCCTTGATGAATTTGGCATAAGATGACATTTGTTCAAGTGCCTCTACAAATGGTATTTTTCTGTGTAGCTTCTTGAAGACTTCAAGAAATTTTGAAAACTATGTATCTAACTTTTACCTTTGCATTCTTTGAGGGAAAGGAATAGTTGGTTTGTAGAGATTGCTCTTTTTTGGCTAAATTGTTTCCTTTCCATTACTCTCTTTATCCACTAATTCGTTATCCTCATTTTTAGTTTATGGTTCCTTCTTATTTCTCCTCATCCTTTTTTGTCTTGTATTCCTATTCTAAAGTTTTACCACTCCTTAAGGCTATGGCATTGCATTGGTCATTACCTTCTCTTCTTAGGTTTAGAATTGTATCACTTGTAAGGTTACCTTGAGGCCTTGGGCTTATGGCCTAGGCAAGTTGCCCCATTTGGTTCTCCAAATTTTGAATCAAATCCTCTTGAGTGGACACTTTTGTATTTACTGATTGGATGAATTCTTTCATCATCCCTATTAAAGCATTTGTATTATCCACAGTAGATGGCTTCTTTTCTTGGGCTTGTGATTACTGTGGTTGTTGAAAACCAGGTGGTGAAAATGATTGATGGTTAAATTGATTACCACTTTAACTATTGTTATTGCTCCAAGAGAAATTTGGATATTGTCTCCATCCTGGGTTATATGTGTTTGAGTATGGATTATTGTTTTGATTCACATTACCCATATAGCAAATGGATTTAGGATTATTTCGACAATTATAAAACAATCCTCTATAAAACACACATGAAATTCCTGAATTTTGGACTTGGTTTATACTCACTGGTGAGTTTTGTATCTTCAAAAGATTAACCAAAGATGAAACTTAAGCTGTAAGTGCTGTTATATCATTTACCTCGTGCATTTTGGCTACTTTTCTCGTGGTTGTCATTCTGTCCATTGGCCATTGATAAGTATTACTAGCCATTTTCTCAAGTAAATTATAAGATTGATTATAAGATTTGGCTAGCAAAGATCCATTAGAAAATGTATCAACAATAGTTCTTATGTGAGCATTGAGACTATTATAAAAAGTCTCCATTTGAATCCAAGAAGGAATACCATGATGAGGGCACTTCCTTAGCAATTCCTTGAATCTTTCCCATGATTCATATAGAGATTCTCCTTCATGTTGTTGGTAAGAAGTAATGTCATTCCTAAGATTGGCATTCTTTGTTAGTGGGAAGTAATGTCATTCCAAAGAGTTTAGCCAAGCTCGAGCACGGTCTCGCAAAAAGTAAGGAAATAATCTAAGCCTAAATGCCTCATTTGTCACACCATTGACTTAAATGAATCTACAACTTCAATAAACAATCTGAGATGAAGATGAGGATCCTCTATTGGTAATGTGCTATATTATCCAACTATTTGGAGCATTTGAAACATCATTGGCTTTAATTCAAACTGATTAACTTGAATGTTTGGCCTTGTAATACTTGGATTCAGTCCTTCCAACATAGGTATTACATATTCATTCATAGCTCTATCTCTATCATCCACCAAAAGCATTTGATTATTCAATTTTAGCTCATTGTTGTTTATCTTTAATGGATTAGCCATTTTTTCCTCTTGGGTGACTTATTGTTTTCTAATTGATCTTATAGTACGCTCAATTTCAAGATCTAAAGGTAAGATTTCTCCGTCACGAACTCTGCTCATGCAATAAACTCAACTATGTTTCTACAATACTAAAGGAGATGTCTAAATAAAAACTAAACAAAATAAATAAATAAATTACCAACTAAATAAATAAATTAAAGTTAAAAAAAATAAACAAACAAGTAAAGAAAATAAATAAAAGAGATTAAATAGAAAATAAATAAATACGTCACTAAAAGAAAATAAGTAAATTAGAATTAAAGTTAAAAAATAAAATAAGAAAATAATAATGATAAAAAAATTAATAATTTCTAATATTTATGATCCCCGGCAACGGCGCCAAAAACATGATCGTCACAAAAATTGTGTATGCAATGAATATGCTAGTATACATATCATAAGAAGTAATATAATGATAAGTAAATATTGTTCCCACGGAGATTATTTTATTAGAAATTAATTTTTTTAGTATTTTTATATTTTAAGGAAGAAAAATTAAAATAACTAAAAGTAAATACCAATAATTAATTAAATCATATTTTGTAACTAAAAAGATATATGAGAAAATATCTAGGAATACTTAATCCCCCAATTTTTTAAACATGTGAATTGCTAAAATACCCAATATAATTATTAATTAATTATATGATCAATTGAATCTAATCTAACATGTATTCATCTCTCAATTAAACTACACACCATATAGTAATTAATTTAATCACACTCTCATGCCAATTAAATTGTATACTACTCATTAAGTTCATCAATTATGGATCACATACATAAAAATTATACATCTCTACCTAGAAACTATGCATGCTATTTAATCAAGACAAACAATTACATAATTCTCTCAAATCTATTTAAGTACCTCTATAGATAAATTGTTGGTCAAACAATTAATAGCATAAAAATCAGATTAACTAATATAATTAAATTATAATTATAATTGGGGTAAAATTTTAGATCATCACATGGTGAAAATTTGGTTCGTAAGATCCCTAGATTAATAAATTAATTACACATAATTGAGTTCATAAAGCTCATATTTTTCTTAAAGTTAGACATAAAATTGATAAAAAAAGAGAGTACAAAAAAATACAATCAATCTCTTGAATTGTAGTATTAATTTCCTATTGAATCTCTACTAAAATTGTGTCTTCTCTTGAGTATTTTTGGTATTTTTCTCTCTTTTTAGCTCCAAAAAATGACCAAAATTATGCTAAGGAGGCCAATTAGGGTTTATAGGTGATTGGGGGCTTAAATAAAGCTCATGTGTGTTGTGGACTGTCCGATCAACTTCAAATCAAGGGCTACGATTAAAACAAGCAAAACTAACAATTTCAACCAATCACAGCATGACACATGGCATGATGCGTTGACCGATTTCCAAACTCTGATTGAATGCCGTGCAGACATATGGCTCATGTTTCGTCCTCCTCACAAGCAGCGCGACGTTACTCACTCTCTGTGCTTGCATGATGTTTGCGTGGCTTGCCCAATCATCTCATCTGCATGCGTGGCACCTCCTGATTGATCCTGCGTTAAAAATTCATAAAAAATCTATAAAAATTCCAGAAAAATGCCAAAAAAATTCAAAAATTATATTTTCACCCTTTTTCTTTAAAAAATTTATATTTTGATATTGTTTACCCAAAAAATACTATTTATTGAATAAAACAAGTAAATATTAAGTTAAAAAGTAAGCTAATGACTATTTTCATAGTCATTAGACACATCATACATCCATTGTCATTATTTAGATCCAATTAGTAATATTTTATTTTCAATTTAATCTTTTATATTTTCTTAAATGAATGCTAAAATTTAATATGATTATGGATTTTAATTTGAGCATGTCTCGCTGATTTTAGAATGAAAATGTAGCTTTATTGCCATGTTTGTATAGATTATTTTGATGTACATTTTTATAATTAAATAAACAAAGATTATTTCTTAATTCAAGATTTGATACAAGATTAATTTATGATTAATTTTTTGGATATTTATTCTTCATAATAGATTTAAAATTTAAGAATTTGGTTTTAAACACATCTAGATCTAATGTGTATAGCTTGAACTATAATTTAATCAGTAATATGACAAAGAGCATTGAGTTAAACAGTTTGCTATTTCCTAAGGCACATGGAATAATTTAATCAATCAGTTAAGCATCCCGATCATAGGCCATTAATCGGCTTGATTAACAAAGGAAAATGATTCCAACCAAAGGCATTTTTCATATTTAAATGAGAAAATTATTATTTCGAGTTTATACTTTAATTAACTTAAATATTTTTAAATACATATAGTTTAATATCTAAACTTTCTATAAATTTTCAATTGATTATTAATTATATATCTCCCTTGATTTTATTTTAGTTGAATATTTTATTTATTGTTAGTGTAGAATTTTCAAAATTATAATCATTGTGATAGCGTGTTTAGGTTTTATTTTTCATATAAATTTATGTTTTAAAGAAAATTGAAGAATTATCTAAAATCACTACAATTCCTTGAGAGATTGACCTTAGGAGCATAGTTATCACTTATGGTAAGTGATTTGTAAACTTTCAAGCCTTTTATAAACACAAAATTTATGCATCAAATTTTTGATACCATTGCCCGTAAATTGCCATTTTAGATTATTTATCAAAATTCTTAAAAATTGTTAATATTCGTGATTTTTATTTTGTAATTTTTGTAAATATTTGTAGTTTGTTTAATTATTTTTGTTTATTTTAATGATTTTTATTTCTTGTTTATTTTTTTCTTTTGTTATTTGCTTTTATATATTTATTTTTCTTTTAATTTTTTTATTTTTGTGTGCTTAAATTTTATTGTTGTTTTTGTTAGTATATGTGAAATAGGAGACCCCTTGAGAATCTACTTGTACCTTTCATAGATAACATAAACAGATCTAAGGAGCATTTAGAAGGGTTGGATACTAAAATCCAAGAGTCTTTTCTTAATCTTATAATAGAACGTCCACTATTTTAGAACCAATAGATATGGGAGATAATTTACCTAGGGAAGTTACGATGAAAGAGTATGCAATCATTAGCATTATTACTCCTATATAGTTGGGTATGGTGGCTAAAAATTATGAATTGAAACAAATTCATTATTATAATGAGTATGAGTGTTGACTATTTTCGTAGAAAAAATATTTACATATGTAATTTTTTTTAAACTCGCTATCAAGTCTATCAAGAAAAGTCTAAGAAACATTAAAAAAACTCATATTGCATTCATGCATTTAACAATACATGCTCATAAAATTATAATTATTTTTGCTGCTCAAATATTTATTTAAATTTGAATCAATTTATGAATTTATAAATTATCTATTTCTTAAATTTATTTCAATATTTTTGGATATGTACTAAAAATAACCTTTTTTATTATTAAGTAGCTTAATGGGTTCAAATAATTAAGCCTAAAAAATGTTTAGTAGGTTATTATTATTATTATTATCTATACACACATTAGGTTAAGAAAGGCTCATAGGCCGAACTACTAAAAAAAACAGCTGAAGTTGGGTGAATCCGAGAAACAAAAAGTCATCATCACCAGCCAATAACCTTTAGAGAAAAAGCCTATTGATTAATATTGAAGGATCAATATTACATTTGAACCCTTGCCCGTCATATGCTTTATGGCATCAACTAAGTAAAACCGTTCATAAGTCTACTTTGCGGGCTTTAATATTTGTCTCCATCAGAACCCTTTACATCGTTCATAAGTTTGTCGTCAGTCTTCTGTTTCAGCCCACGTCATTGTTGCCAATTGCATGCTATTGTCTCCTCAACAACCACAGACATTAAAATAGAGTTTAATATTTTGTAATGATTAATATGACATAAGAGATTCATCTTTTGGCTTAGGATCACTTTTTTAGTGCATTTCGGTAAAGGTGAGCTTAAATTATTTGATTATCTATATTTTCATAATTTAAGCTAAAGTTGGTTAATATTTTTTTTAAGTATAGTTTCCTTTTAATTAGAATTTTTTATATTTAAATCAAATAATTGTATAAGTGATCATGATTATATGATATAATTATTAAATTTTACAGAAGTTATTTTTATTGAACTTATGTTTAATCTTTTTACTATAAGATTTTTTAATTGATTTAATATAAATAATATATTTTTTGAATCATCTAGTTAATATTATTCATTATTAATTTCATTTTAGAACACACACATGCACTTGGGTTTTTTGTGCTAACCCATTTGTTGTTGATTTGTGAACATATTTGAAAGAGATGGCAAGAGTAATGCTGCATGTCAAGGGAGTCTCTAAAAGGTTTTGGGCTGAAGGCATAAACACCACATGACACATTGTAAATCGTGTATATCTTCACCCAGGTACAAACCACACTCCTTATGAGATATGGAGAGGTAAAAAACCCAATCTAAAATCCATGCATGTTTTTGGAAGTGCATGCTACATACTTAGGGATCGAGAACAATTGGCCAAGTTTGATTCAAGAAATGATGAAGGTATATTTCCTGGTTATTCCCTAAATAGTAGAGCCTATAAAGTCTTTAATTGTAGAATTAATGTTGTTATGGAATCCATAAATGTCATTATAGATGATGCAGGTAAGCAAACTACAAGTTATGAAGCTGATAATGAAGTAAATTTCACAACACCTCAATTAATAATGACCAGTGACACAATTGGAATAAAAGAATAGGGGTTTTAGGAAAGAGAAGAAAAGAAGGAAGAAGCATCAACCTCATCAATGATAAATTCAAATTGTACTTCAAAAAATCATCCTATTAAGAATATAATTGGAGATCCTAATGCAAGCATAGTAACAACAAGAAGACAAATAAGTGAGGTAACTCATTTATGCAATATTTCTTAGGTTGAACTAAAAAAAATTGAATGAATCCCTTAGGGATGAATTTTGGATAAATGCTATGCATAATGAGTTAGCTCAATTTGAAAGAAATCATGTGTGGATATTATTACCTAAGCATAAAAACAAAAAAAATGTTATGGGAACTAAATGAGTGTTCAAAAATAAATATGATGAGCATGACATTGTTGTGAGAAATAAGGCTAGATTGGTAGCTCGAGGCTACATGCAAGTAGAAGAAGTTGACTTTGATGAAACATTTGCACTTGTAGCTATGTTGGAGTCAATTAGGATTTTACTTTCCATCGCTTGTCATATGAAATTATTGTTGTGAGAAATAAGGCTAGATTGGTAGCTCGAGGCTACATGCAAGTAGAAGAAGTTGACTTTGATGAAACATTTGCACTTGTAGCTATGTTGGAGTCAATTAGGATTTTACTTTCCATCGCTTGTCATATGAAATTAAAATTATAACAAATGGATGTTTAGTCTGCCTTTTAGATGGATTTCTAAATGAGGAGGTATACATGGAACAACCAAAAATATTTATTGATCTAAAATTTCCAAATCCTGTTTACAAACTCAACAAAGCTCTTTATGGTTTGAAACAAGCTCTTCGAGCATGGTATGAGATACTTACTTACTATCTCTTGAACATGGGATTTATTCGAGGGGTAGTTGATAAGACACTATTTATTAAAAGGAGTACTGATGAGATCTTTATTGCTCAAATTTATGTGGATGACATATTTTTTGGATCCATATCTAGCACACTGATGAGCGGAATCAGGATTGTGAAAAACTTTGATGAACGAAAACTTGATGAGCGAAAACCGGCATCACCGATTCTCGCAAATACTTTGGTTTTATATTTATAAAACTCTCGCAAGTGCACGAATCATTTCGTAGAAAATGATAAGTATACTCCCAAGGTCGATATAAGGAAGGAATGTATGTGGTTTTTAATTTATTATTCAAACTTTTAAAAACGAAATTAAATCCTAAACATCCTGTCACGATATTTTGGGATTTTGTGTTTTAATCTACATACATAAAAATAAACATAGATTCAATAATCATTCATGCAAATTTTATCTTTTAAAAATAGTGGAGTATTTATGGATATAATAACTAAGTTAATTATGCTTGCTCGTATTATCTAGGTTATTAAAGATATGAATTGATATTTATTGATTCTCCCTTTTTTGTATGAATACCACCTATGGTGGGGTTAGATATTATTTGTTAACTAAACAAATCAATTAACACCTATGGGTGGGGTTGATAACTAATTTGGTTAATTAAATTAATTCCTTTTTCTAAGAGATTGAAAATGAACCATTTAAATGCCACCTTTGGTGGGGTTAAAACCGATTTAAACTTTATTCAAGGTGTACAAATTAAACCTAAGAATTTAGTTATCCGAGTACTAACTTTCAAGTTTTAAAACCACTACTGAAAACGTGTTGTCAATACATTTTCAGATAATAATTCTTATAAAAACTTTTGAAATAGAGCTTCACTCTAACTACCGGGCGATTGTACCAACAAATAAAAGAGCACTACTCTAAATTAGACCGGATAACTAAACCTTAAAATCTAATTTTCAGGTTTAAGTTTGTAATGAAAAATAATATATTTCTCTCTAACATTTTTAATATAAAATCATGAATAAAAATAAAATCAATTCATTTTATAGATTTTTACCTATTTAATATTTCGCAAGCATAACAACGTCATTATTACATCATGTTTACTAAACAACCAGCACAGTTAAATTTAACCACAGACAAATTAAATATAACATGTAAGAATAAAGCATAAAAATAACTGTAAAGAAAATAAAATCCTTACAGAACTTCGACGCTATTCCCGTTGCTGGAAAAACTCCAAGCGGAATTTGCACTCCCATTTATTGAATCAAAAAGCTAAAATATTACAAAAACATAACTAGTTCTTCCCTAAAAAGGGAAGAACTCTAAAACTAAGAGAAATTAACTAAGAAAAGCTAAAAACTAAGAAAACATAAGAAAAACTAAAAATCTAAGAAAAGAGAGAAAGAAAGAGAGAAAAGAATGTATTTGGAGGTTTTGAAGGTGTTGAAGGTGTGTTTTGAAGTGAAGGGAAGGGGGGTATTTATAGGTGAGGATGGAGAGAAAAAATGAGTAAAAAAATGTTAAAACAAATATTAAAAAATTAAAAAACGTGTAATGGAAATGCTGAGGTCATCAATGACGTCAGCATGACGTCACAGGGGCTGCTGTATGTGAAAAATGGGGTGAAAAACGCGTTGGGCGCGCGGAGGCGGTGAGGCTGCGCGCAGCACAAGATTGCTGTCGCTGGCGCGGCTACGCGTGAACAGTCTGGGCCGTGATGCTGCGCGCATGAACAGTAACCCCGCGCAGTTTGGGGCGGAGCTGGGTGCTGGGGCGCGGCGGCTGGGCGGCGCGGCGGCGCGTTTTTCTCCTTTTTGACATTTTTGACCTTTTTGACCCATTTTGTCCAATTTTTCCATATTTTTCGACCTTTACGCATTTATTTATTAATATATTTGTGATGTATTGCTTCCAGTATTCCTCTTTGAGTCTTTAAGTTTCATTTTTAAGCCAAAATACTTGAAAAACAATAAAAATACCCGTGATTCCGAAAAAGACAAATTTATATAAATATATGATAAAACATATAAATATATATATTTTTAATCAATTAATTTGCATAAAATCATGGTTATTTTAGTGCTTTTTGAGCACTCATCACAACCCCCAACCAGCTTCTTGCTAGTCCATTAGCAAGAGAAGCGATAAAAACTAAAAATTAAACTATCCTAAATCACTTTCGTGGATTGAAACGGTTGCATTTAGCCTATGCAACAAGCCTTTAAACCCCTAGGTTGCCCTAGTGGACGAGTTTGAGTCTCGTGAGGGTTTTCAGTAATGATACCCACAAACATTGAACTAAATGTAAAAACAAAAAAACAAAAACAATAAAAACAATGAAATCAAAAACTAAAATTACAACAAAATCAAAAAATAATTTTTTTTTGAATAAGAGAAAACAACATATCACAAAAATGTCTCATACTTTTTAATCTCCTTTAAGATCATAATTAAAATCTCAAGCATAAGTTATTTTAATCTCTTCAAACAATCATGATTTATTATAATAATTAGTCGAAAATCATTTTCATATTTCATGTCAAAAATGTATCAATTTAATTTCACCCAATTTCAGTGTCATGAATCAATTAATTCGACTCTATTCCTCACAAGTCAATACTCTCGAAACTCTTGAATCCTATGGGTTCAAACACTCAATACTATTTTATATGCGAAAGAGTTGATGTATAGAAATGAACTAATATGTTCGCATATGTATAAAGAATAAAGGCTCAAAGTGTTATTTTAACATTGATCTCATGAAAGGAATCAAATGTATAAATTATAAAGATATCATATATAAAAATTATTTTCATGCATAAATCAAACTCATTAAGAAAGAATTTCAAGATATATGCTTTTTACAAATGAAGAAATTGTAATGACTTTTTAGGGAATTACTTCCTATATCTTTCTTTTGTAAATAGCCTGTACTCACAACTTTGTAGGCAACGTGGGTCATAGTATATAGATGATACTATTTTTTATCTCTCTATTTTTTTTCTGTAGATATTTCTCAATATATGTATTTTAGAGAGTCAAACCATGTACAGATTGTACATTTTTTTTTTGAGTGGTTAATTTTGTGGCTTTTCTGTTTGATCTTGGTTTAGGTAACCCTATATATGTCTTTTTTTTGTAGCAGTCATGCATGAACGAGATATAAGCATATACTATCAATTTCTACTCAAATCATTTAATCTAAGCAAAAATAATAATAAAAAATATATGATACTCTATTAAGATGAGAAAAAATTCATACATTCAATGCTAATACCTATAGAGATCATCTAAAAATTTGAAGAAATAAGAAATGTGTTTGGAGTAGAAAAAATATATATTTCACTCTGAATAAAGGAAATTAGGCTCAAATTATATCTCACAAAGGTAGTCTCCACTAAAAAAATTCATAAACACCGATTTTGGGTTTAATATAATTTCTACATCTTATCAAGAAATACTAGTTATGACAAAAACTAACTAATTATCAAAAAATAATTACAAAATATTTCATGATATGTTTTCAAAAATTAATCTAACAGTACAAAAGACTTAACTATTTACTTAAATTTGATTTAAAGAAATGATAAAATTTTGTGAGAAAAGTTTTTTTTTTAATTCCAAAAATTACTAAATCACACAAAATAGAAATAAAACAAAACACACAAAAAAATGAAAATGTAAACATAAAAATAAAAAAAATTATTATATATATATATTTTTTATTTTTTATTTTTTTATTTTTAAATTGTCAAAAAAAAATTTAAATTAAGCATGGTAACTTTTCACCACCCCCAACCTAGAACTTACATTGTCCTCAATGTAACAACTGTAAATTAAAGATAAAGAGAAAAGAGAAGAAAGATTAAATATTTCTTAAGAAAGTGCAAGTAGTAATGGAAAATGCAGGTGCATCCATCATATTCATCATTAAAGTGTATACAGACAGATCGCTGTGAACTTCTAACATCTCAACAAATATTTTTAGTTTTAACAATTTAAAAATTATTCACATGTAATTAAAATGAAATAAACAATAAAATTAAGTAAATAAAACAAATAAAAGAAAATTACCTAAAATGATGGGTTGCCTCCCATCCAGTGCTTAGTTTAACGTCTTAGCAAGACGTAACTTGGGGATTGCATTTTAAGTAAACTCAATGTCCCCTCATCATTGAGTCAATCAAACCTACAGGTAAGACAAGGTTGTCTACCTATACTTTTTCAGTCATGCCCTATTGATTTTCAAATTTCTTTCTGTACTTAAAACTAGGGCATACTTTGAGTTTTAGATAACCCACATCTAGGTGCAAATCAAATAATTAAGGCATAAAAACACAATTGTACCTAGATTAAACAAAGCAACTAACTCCTTAGATTATAATTAAAACTTTAAAATTTTGGAGATAGTTTCAGAATTTATGTTTTTTTTTTGTTTTTTAAGATAAAATAACATAATCAGTATTAACCAAGAGTGCTCCCAGGAAAGAATGGTGGTGCAAAGGCTCCTTAAAAACCATCCTCCTAGACAGAACAACGTTCCCAGGAAAGACTAGTGGCACAAAGGCTTCCAAGAACTAGTCTCCTAGACAGAACTCCCTTAGATCTTTACTTTTCATGTTATTAAGTTAAGTTAAATAAAAATTTAAGTTAATTAAGTTAATGAAAATCTAAGTTAATTATAAAGCTAAGTTAATTAAGTTAATTGAAGTAAAAAAAATCTAAGTTAATTAAGTTAAGTTAAAAAAATCTAAGTTAATTAAGTTAGTAAAAAAAAATTAATTAAGCTAAGTTAAGTAAAAAATCTAAGTTAATTAAGTAAAAAAAATTAATTAAGTTAATGAAAATCTAAGTTAATTAAGTTAAGTGAAAAAAAGTTAGTTAAGTTAAGTGAAGTAAAAAAAATCTAAGTTAAATAAGTTAAGTGAAAAAAAAGTTAATTAAGTTAAGTGAAGTAAAAAAAATAAGTTAATTAAGTTAAGTGAAGTAAAAAAAATTAATTAAGTTAATAAAAATTTAAGTAAAAACCTAAGTTAATGTTAAAAACAATCTAAGTTAATTAAGTTAGTAAAAAAAAAACTAAGTTAAGTAAGTTAAATAACAATCAAGAAGAAAAAAAAAGCTAAACAAAGAAAAATAAAAAATAATAAAATAAACTTAGGTCTGTGATGAGTGCTCAAAAATAATGTTTGTTTTATTTGCATAAAATAAAATAATGTTTAATTTTTCTTTATTTATTTATTTATTTGTTTTATTTTTTAACTTAAAATTTTTGAAATGTTTATTTTTATTTTTTTTACTATTTATGAACAGTAAAACCCTTTTTTTTAATTCAAATTTTAAATTTGTAAATTATTTTATTATTCACGCTACAAAATTTTTTTATTTTTACTATTCATTTACTGTAAAAACTTTTTACTTCAAATTTCAAATTTCTAAATTATTGTACTATTTACGCTACAATTTTTTTATTATTATTTTTTTAAATTTTTAATTTTTTTAATTTTTTTAATTTTTTTAATTTTTTTAATTTTTTTTTACGAACGGTAATTTTATTTTGCAATCTTATTTCTTTTTAATTTTTTAATTTTTTAATTTTTTTTTTTACGAACGGTAATATTATTTTACTATTCACTCTATCTTATTTCTTATTAACTTAAATTTTTTAATTTTATAATTTTTAAATTTTTAAATTTTTAAATTTTTAAATTTTTAAATTTTTTAATTTTTTTTACGAATGGTAATTTTATTTTACTATTCACGCTATCTTATTTCTTTTTAATTTTTTAATTTTTTAATTTTTTTTACGAACGGTAATTTTATTTTACTATTCACGTTATCTTATTTCTTATTAACTTAAATTTTTTAATTTTTTTTATTTCTTATTAAATTTGAAATTTGAAATTTGATTAAATTTTTTTATTTTTTATTTTTTTACAAAAAGAAAAAATCACAATTATTTACAGCACAAAAGTATTTTTAAAATTATGATAAATAAATTAAAAACGCAATTCCTTCCCCGGCAACGGCGCCAAAAACTTGATTATCGGGATTGCCAAAAATTTTGATGCCATCCCCGCGGCAACGACGCCAAAAACTTGATGCCATCCCCAGCAACGGCGCCAAAAACTTGATGAGCGAAAACTCGCATCGCCGATTCTCGCAAATACTTTGGTTTTATATTTATAAAACTCTCGCAAGTGCACGAATCATTTCGTAGAAAATGATAAGTATACTCCCATGGTCGATCTAAGGAAGGAATGTATGTGGTTTTTAATTTATTATTCAAACTTTTAAAAACGAAATTAAATCCTAAACATCCTGTCACGATATTTTGGGATTTTGTGTTTTAATCTACATACATAAAAATAAACATAGATTCAATAAACATTCATGCAAATTTTATCTTTTATAAATAGTGGAGTATTTATGGATATAATAACTAAGTTAATTATGCTTGCTCGTATTATCTAGGTTATTAAAGATATGAATTGATATTTATTGATTCTCCCTTTTTTGTATGAATACCACCTTTGGTGGGGTTAGATATTCTTTGTTAACTAAACAAATCAATTAACACCTATGGGTGGGGTTGATAACTAATTTGGTTAATTAAATTAATTCCTTTTTCTAAGAGATTGAAAATGAACCATTTAAATGCCACCTTTGGTGGGGTTAGACAGTTTAAACTTTATTCAAGGTGTCCAAATTAAACCTAAGAATTTAGTTATCCGAGTACTAACTTTCAAGTTTTAAAACCACTACTGAAAACGTGTTGTCAATACATTTTAAGTTTGTAATGAAAAATAATATATTTCTCTCTAACATTTTTAATATAAAATCATGAATAAAAATAAAATCAATTCATTTTACAGATTTTTACCTATTTAATATTTCGCAAGCATAACAACGTCATTATTACATCATGTTTACTAAACAACAAAGACAAGTTAAATTTAACCACGGACAAATTAAATATAACATATAAGAATAAAGCATAAAAATAGCGTAAAGAAAATAAAATCCTTACAGAACTTCGACGCTATTCGTTCTTTGGAAAAACTCCAAGCGGACTTTGCACTCCCATTTATTGAATCAAAAAGCTAAAATATTACAAAAACATAACTAGTTCTTCCCTAAAAAGGGAAGAACTCTAAAACTAAGAGAAATTAACTAAGAAAAGCTAAAAACTAAGAAAACATAAGAAAAACTAAAAATCTAAGAAAATAGAGAAAGAAAGAGAGAAAAGAATGTATTTGGAGGTTTTGAAGGTGTATTGAAGGTGTGTTTTGAAGTGAAGGGAAGGGGGGTATTTATAGGTGAGGATGGAGAGAAACAATGAGTAAAAAAATGTTAAAAAAATATTAAAAATTAAAAAATGTGTAATGGAAATGCTGAGGTCATCAATGACGTCAGCATGACGTCACAGGGGCTGCTGCACGTGAAAAATGGGGTGAAAACGCGTTGGGCGCGCGGAGGGGCGGCTGCTGGGCACTGCGCGTGTGCGCTGGGGCTGTCGTTGCGCGTAGCTCGGTGCGCGTGAACAGTGCCCGCGCGGTCTCTACGCGTGACCCGGTAACCTCGCGCGCGCGATCTTTGCCGCGCATTTAACAATAACCGGCGATGCTGCGCGCATGAACAGTACCCGCCTTGATCTTTGCGCGCATAAGCGATAACCCCGCGCAGTTTGGGGAGGCTGAGTCTTTGGCGGACGGCGTTTTTCTCCTTTTTGACATTTTTGACTTTTTTGACCCATTTTTTCCATTTTTTCCATATTTTTCGACCTTTACGCATTTATTTATTAATATATTTGTGATGTATTGCTTCCAGTATTCCTCTTTGAGTCTTTAAGTTGCATTTTTAAGCCAAAATACCTGAAAAACAATAAAAATACCCATGATTCCGGAAAAGACAAATTTATATAAATATATGATAAAACATATAAATATATATATTTTTAATCAATTAATTTGCATAAAATCATGGTTATTTTAGTGCTTTTTGAGCACTCATCACACCAGAGAATGATTTTGAGTATGTTATGAAAAATGAATTTGAAATGTCCATGGTAGGTGAAATGACATTCTTTCTTAGGTAACCTTATTAAAAATTTTGGTCTTGAAACTAACAGGCCATTAAGGACTCCTTTAGGTACCAACACAAAACTTACAAAGGACACTTAAGGTAAAAGTGTTGATTAAACCCTTTATTGGAGTATGATAGGCAGTTTACTTTACCTCATTGCAAGTAGGCTTGACATATGTTTTAGTGTTGGTATGCATGTCTATATTTTACTACTAACATTACTTGTGAAGTAAGTGGTTATACAGATGCCGACTGGGCAAGCAACCAGGATGATAGGAAGAGCACATAAGGTGGTTGCTTGTACATTGGAAACAACTTAGTATCCTAGCACAGTAAAAAGCAAAACTCTATATCATTCTCTATAGTTCAGGAAAAATACATTGTTGTAGGAAGCTCTTGCACATAAATACTTTGGATGAAAAACTTGCTCAAGGACTACAATCAACCATAAGATATGATGCCTTTATATTGTGATAACTCTAGTGCTATATGTATTTCTAAGAACCTAGTTTAACATTCTAGAAAAAAGAACAATGACATTGGGCATCACTTTATTCAAGAATTAGTTGAAGATAAAGTAGTGATACTTAAGTTTGTATCTACTAAAAGATAACTAGCTGATATATTCACTATAGCTATAGACACTCAAAGATTTGAATATCTTAGGAGTGCCTTGGGAATATCTCCTTCAAATTGAATTCCAAATTTTATTTCAAAAAAAGGGGAGAGAGAAGCATAATCCTTATCAAGTCAACAAGGTATTGGACTTATTCAAAACTTATAGACATACAACCTTGTTTTTAGTGACGTAACTCATTTTGATATTTATTGTATAAATTATTCTACCATTTTGACTTATGCACACATATGTTCTTATACATGTGATGATCGATATTGACACGAACTTATTCACACACTCATGATTACACATGTATGCTATACTTGAAGTTTATGAATTCTCTAAAAAGACTCTAGGACATGTACTAATCTTGACTATAAAATTGTGTTGAGTTCTATTTCTTCCTTTGAAATTTTTTTATCGTATATAGCTAGGAACCTATTATTAAGACAACTGCCTATTGTGATGTGTGAAGCTATCACAATGAGCTGAGAGGGAAACCTCACAACTAGTGTAAAAGTCATCATGGTAGGTTTATGGGTGGTAAAAATAAAATTATTATGTAAAAAGAAACTACTTATAAAATTTGTACTTGGAATACACAAAAAGAAAGGGCTAATATAGGTTAAAAAATAAAAATAAAAATCATTTTCCTCATTTATAAAATAAAGATAATAAAAATTTATGTTCTCATTTGGTATATATATTATATTTTGTGAGGTCGAAGACTCAATTATAATTCTACATTATAGGTGATATTTTTTTTTCTTTTGAGTCTTTCTTGATTGATCATAAATGAATTAATTGGCATACTTGTGGAGTTTAAACATATATATTGTTTTTAAGTAAATGTACATATTTCATTATATGTGCAAAGTATGTTTGTGTACCTCTTCTACTATGCTTGCTTATTTATATAATAGACAATCAAAATTTGAGTTAAAAAATGTTGAGTTCTCAATTGGTTGTGTGTTTGTTTGTGATTAAATAAGTTTAATACGTTATGTGGTTATTTATGAAAAATTAAAAAAAATTCAGATTTTTATTCATTTACATCTTCTTATTTATTAAATTTTTTAATTGGTTTTAAAGTTAGAGAGTCATAGAATTTGGGGGAGTTTAAACCACATTTTACTTCTGCATTAATTTATTTTTACATTGCACTTTTATCTTTTGAGGGAGTCTAGCTCCATTACTTTGTCCAATGCTTTATTCTTCTTGTATGTTAAAAAGGGGGATAGTGTGTTTCATTTTCATGTTTTATTTTGTTACACATATAGGGAGAGAACATATTTAGTTAGGCTTATGTTAAGCTTGATTGGTATGAATGCATGCAATATATGATTATTCTTTACACTTCACTTATTTTATGTAATATGAAAAAACTTACAATGAGGCATTCAAGCCAAGTTGTCTTTTTCTTTGTCTATGTCATTTTAATTACTTACATGTTACAACAAAGGTGGAATCACCCGACAATAGGATAGTTCCACTATGAATTTTAGGACATCATTGTATTTTTATCTTATTCCTATAAATTTCATGTAGTGAGTGAGAGGCTTTGCCACACAAAAATGCGAAAGGGAGAGTTTATAAGGACTACGAGTGTTGGCTATTTTCATGGAAAAAATATTTGCATGTAACATTTTTTTAAGCTCCCTATCAAGTCTATTAAGGAAAGTCAAAGAAACCTCATAATTTTTGATAGTCGTACTTCAAGTATATTTTTTTTATAACTATCATATATAGCATTGCACTCATGCATTTAATAGCACATTTTCATAAATTTGTAATTATTTGTGCTGCTAAAATATTTATTTACACTTACATCAATTTATGAATTTACCAATTAGCTCTTTCTTAAATGTGTTTTAATATTTTTAGGATGTGTCCTAAAAATAACCTTTTTATTATTAAGGCTTTTAATGGGCTTTGATTAATTAAGCCCAAAAAGTTTTAACGATAATATTATTACTAGGTTATTATTATTATCTATATATATGATGACTCTATGAAATTAGAGTTATTAGTGCACTTTTTTACTTAATATTTACTTATTTTAATAAATAAATAGTATTTTTAGGGTCAAAAATATTAAAATATAAACTTTTTAGTGAAAAGGAGTTAAAATATAATTTTTGGAATATGTTGGGATTTTCCTGAAATTTTTATTGATTTTTTATGAATTTTTAACACATGACCAATCAAGAGGTACCACGTGGCCTACCACGCAAACAGGGAAGCTGACTGGGCAAGCCACACAAACTCCACATAAGCATGAAGAGCAAATCATGATATACCGCTTATGAGGAGGATGAAACGTGTGCCACATGTTAGCAAATTGTTCAATTCAAGTTTGGGTTTGGTCAAACCGGGTCACCATATGTTGCTATACCATTGCTCTGCACGTTCCACCCATGCACCACGCCATCTGTTTCTGCAAATCACATTACTCCACGTATCACACTATAATTGGATAGTGCTGTTAGCTTTACATGCTATAATCGTAGCCCTTGATTTGAAGCTGATCTAACAATCCAGATCGCACCTGATCAATATTGCCTCCCACAAACCCTAAGTGGCCTTCATTAGCATAATTTTGGTCTTTTTTTGGAGCTAAAAAGAGAGAAAAATCCAAGAGAAGACACAATTTTTGTGGAGATTTGAGAGAAGATTAATACTACAATTCAAGATATTGATTGTATTTCTTCTTCTAATATTTTCTTTATCAGTTTTTATGTCTTTCTTTATGAAAAATATGAGCTTTATAAGAACAATTATATGTAGTTAATTTATATGTAGGGATCTTATGAACCCAATTTTTACCATGTGATGATCTAATATTTTACCCCAATTTTAATTTTAATTTAATTATATTATTTAATCTGATTTGTATGTTATTAATTGTTTGACTAACAATTTATCCATAGAGGCAATTAAATAGATTTGAGAGAATTATTTAATTATTTGTCCTGATTAAATAACATACATAGTTTCTAGACATAGATGTATAATATTTATGTATGTGATCCATAATTGATGAACTTAATGAGTAGTATATAATTTAATTGGCATGAGAGTGTGATTAAATTAATTACTATATAGTGTGTAGTTTACTTGAGAGATAAATACATATTAGGTTAGATTCAATTGATCATTTAATTATTGTTATTATATTGGGGGATTTTAGCAATTCGAATGTTTAGAAAATTGGGGGATTAAGTATTTCTAAATATTTTTTCATATATCTTTTTAGTTACCAAGTCTGATTTAATTAATTATTGCTATTTACTTTTAGTTATTTTAATTTTTCTTCCTTAAAATATAAAAACACAAAAAATTGATTTTTATTTTTTAGTTTTAAAAATTAGTTTCTAATAAAATAATCTCTATGGAAATGATGTTTTCTTATCATTATATTACTTCTTGCGATACGTATACTTGCATATTAATTGTGCACACTTCTTGTGTGGCGATCAAGTTTTGGGCGCCTCTACCAGGGATTATAAAATTAGAAATTAATAATTTCTTATTATTATTTTTTATTTTGTTATTTTTCTTAATTTTTTTATTTTTATTTTTACTTTAATTTACTTATTTTCTTTTAGTGAATTATTTATTTTATTTTAATTATTTTATTTTATTTATTTATTTATTTAGTTGTTTATCTTATTTATTTATTTTTTATTTAGATATCTTCTTTAGTATTGTAGAAACATAGTTGAGTCTATTGTACGAATAGAGTTTGTGACGGAGAAATATTTCCTTTAGATCTTGAAATTGAGCGTACTTTGAGATTAATTAGAAAAGAATAAGTCATCCAAGAGAAAGAAATGGTTAATCCTTTAGAAATAAACAATAATGAGCTCAACTTGAACAATCAAATACTTTTGATGGATGATAGAGATAGAGCTATGAATGAATATGCAATACCTATGTTGGAAGGGTTGAATCCAAGTATTATAAGGCCAAACATTCAAGCTAATCAGTTTAAGTTAAAGCCAGTGATGTTTCAAATGCTACAAACATTTCGACAATTCAGTGGATTACCAACAGAGGATCCTCATCTTCATCTCAGATTGTTTATTGAAGTTGTAGATTCATTTAAGTTCAGTGGTGTGATCGATGAGGCATTTAGGCTTAGATTGTTCCCTTACACTTTAAAAGACCATGCTCGAGCTTAGCTAAAATCTTTACCACCTGATTCCATTACAACTTGGAATGGTTTGGTAGAGAAATTCTTGATGAATACTTCCCACCAACAAAGAATGTCAAGCTTAGGAATGACATTACTTCCTACCAACAATACAAAGGAGAATCTTTAAATGAAGCATAGGAAAGATTCAAAGAGTTGCTAAGGAAGTTTCCTCATCGTGGTATTCCATCTTGGATTCAAATGGAGACTTTTACAATGGTCTAAATGATCAAACAAGAACTATTGTAGATGCTTCTACTAATGGAGATTTGCTAGCCAAATCTTACAATCAAGCTTATGATTTACTTAAGAAAATGGCTAGCAATAACTATCAATGGCCAATGGACAGAATGACAACCACAAGAAAAGTAGCTAAAGTGTATGAGGTAAATGATATCACAGTACTTACAACTCAAGTGTCATCTTTGGTTTATCTTTTGAAGGCTCAAAACTAACCAGCAAGTTTAAACCAGGTCCAAGATTCAAGAGTGTCATGTGTATTTTGTGGATGAGCTCATTTGTTTGATAGTTGTACAAATAATTCTGAATCCATACTCGAACACATATAACCCAAGGTGGACACAACATCTAAATTTCTCTTAGAGTAATAACAATAGTCAAAGTGGTAATCAATTCAACAATTAATAATTTCCACCACCTGGTTTTCAACAACCACAACAATCACAAGCTCAAGGGAAGAAGCCACCTACTGAGGAAAATACAAATGCCTTAATAGGGATGATGAAAGACTTCATCCAATCAATAAATACAAAAGTGTCCATTCAAGAGGGTGTAATTCAAAATTTAGAGAACCAAATGGGGAACTGGCTCAGTCTATAAGTCAAAGGCCTCAAGGTAACCTTCCTAGTGACACGATTGTAAATCCAAGAAGACAAGGTAAGGACCAGTGCAACACCACAGCCTTGAGGATTAGTAAAACTTTAGGATAGGAACATAAGATAGAAACTGAGAAGGAGAAATAGGAAATTAACAAGGATAAGAAGGAACTAGTGGATAAAGAGAGCACTGAAAAGGAAATAATTCAACCAAAAAATAATAACCTATACAAACCCATTATTCCTTTCCCTCAAAGACTGTAAAAGAAAAATACACAGTTTTCAAAATTTCTTGATGTCTTTAAGAAGCTACACATAAACATACCATTTGCAGAGGCACTTGAACAAAAGCCATTTTATGCCAAATTCATGAAGGATATACTATCAAGGAAAAGAAGGCTTGGAGATCATGAAACAATAACATTGAGTGAAGGTTGTAGTGCCGTCCTTAATAGAAAACTACCACAAAAACGGAAAGATCCAGGTAGTTTTGACATCCTTTGCACTATTGGGAACATCCATTTTGGCAAGGCACTATGTGACTTGGGTTCTAGCATTAACCTCATGCCATTATCGATCTTCAAGAGATTGGGGTTAGTAAAGCAAAACCCACTTTAGTAACATTACAAATGGTAGATAGATCAATTCAGAGACCTCTTGGTGTGGTAGAAGATTTGCTAGTAAAAGTTGATAAATTCATCTTTCTTGCATACTTCATTGTGATAGACATGGAATTTCTTATAAGAACACTCATTGATGTAAAAAAAGGTGAACTTACAATGAGAGTGTAAGATGAACAAGTAATGTTTAAAGTTTTTAAAGCATCTGAACCCCTTGACATTGATAGTGCGAATGAATGCTTAAGGATAAATGTTATTAAATTTGGGGACAACTTAAAAGAATTTGCTGAGTCTCCTACACTTTAGACTATTACACGTTATGCTATGAACCAGGATATAAACTCACTATAAAACCACTAAACCTGTTTTCACTTTGAAAGTATGGTATCGAAAGTTGACATTGTAGATTGTGTGAAGTTTTTGGAAGACGTACCAGGCCACGTGATTGCTCTACCAATTATGGGGAATTTTGAGATAGGATCAAAGCTCAAAACATCAATTGAAGATCCACCAAGTTTAGACCCCATACTTTCACCCTCCTATCCCTAGTCAAGTATAAAAGTGAAACAGTCTATTGGAGAGGTGAAAAAGCTATTAGAAATACATAAATTAGATGAGTTACTATAGAGTTCTTTAAGAATGCCAAAAAGTTCAAAAAGAAAACACAAATATGGCATTAGAAGAGCATTCAGCACTTGCTTGCGAACCACAACACAAGGTATTATTGAATAAATCAAGACTTAAGCTATTTCCAGGTAAACTCAAAAGTAAATGGATACAAAGTGATGTGCCTTAGGACTTGATATGACCGTCTAGTCAAGGACGTTAAAAGTGAAATTGTTGGGAGGCTACCCAACGATATTTCACTTATATTTTCATTGTTTTTGTTTTGTAGGTGAATAAATGTGAAGATCAATGGCATAAAAAGAATAAGCATTCCAGTGACAAATATGGTGTGTCATGATTAAGGGAGTTATCTTTTCTTTTAACTTTTCATATTTATATGTGAAAATTGGGGACAATGTATAATTTAAGTTTAGGGGAGTGAACTTTTGTCTTTACATTAGTATTTAATATGCATTTTAAACTTTTAGGGAATTTTTTTTAAATTTTTAGGATGTTTTTAATCATGATTTAGGTAGAAATTGATAAATATATGGAAACTAAATGCATGTATGCTTGATATGAAACATATGAACTGAATGATAAAAATTGGTTATCATGACTAGAATAAGGAATGTAACATATTTGTGAAGATATTTACATTAATCATGTGATATGCTTGCTAGTTTTGCTTGGATTGACTCAAATTCTAATGCACATGTTCATGATTGATTTTGGTGTTCTTTGAGAGAAAAGTTTTAGTGAGTTACGTGAGTTGATGAGATATACCAAGTTTTAGAATCTATTTGATCATCCCTTAAGGTGAAATCATAAATAATATTTAGAAAGAGAAATGATTTAGGCCTTATTTGGATTGATTGAGCCTTTCAACCAACCATGGTTAATATCTTTAGTCACCCATTTGAGCTTTACAAAGAACCTTTAATGTGTTATGCTTTAGAGTAAGGTGAAATGTAATGCACACTATAAAAAAATGAAAAAAAGAGAAAAACTCACAACACAATTATCGCTCTAAAGAAAAAAAAATAGAATTGAAAATAAGTTTGAGGATGTTGTGAAGTTACAAAAAAATAGAGATAAAATATGTGGAATAAATGAATATGAAAAGAATGATTCGGTGTGCTTTTCCCATCGAGTGCGATCAATAAAAAATTTCTCACTTCCACCAAGCACATGGTTACTTACTTGGATCATGTGAAATTCTAATAACAACTTGTGCGTAGGATTCCTAATTTCAGTGCAACCACTAAAGTATTCAGAAAAAAACTCAATGGCCTCTTCAGCAATGTAGCGTTCCACCATGCATCCTTCAAGTCGATTTCTATTATTTCATATCCTTTAAGGACTTGTATATATCTCTCAAAAGGATACATCCACCTTAAGTAAGTAGGACAACACAATTGAACCTCTCGAACTAAATGAACACACAAGTGAATCATTATATCGAAGAAAGAAGGAGGAAAATTTTTTAATTACATATCCTTTAATGGCATGGATGGTGGCATTCTTGGCATGGATGGTTGCATGCTTGGCCAATATGACATGCCCTCATTGTAGAATGATTCCATCCCTGACATGAGTTGTGATTGATATTCTTTTAGAGTGGTAATCTAACTTAACACTAAGGCCATAAAGGAGTTGAGTTCTTCATAAATTGTAGTGTACTTCTCCTTACTGACCGTCTGAGGCTTTTGTTTTGGAATGTTAAAATACTCTATATAACCATCATATTGGATACCTCTCCTAACACGACCAGGATGGTCGCATCCGAATGCATGATATAGACCATCTCTCCCAAGCTCTTCGATTATTTCACCCCTGGATATTTGTTCTTGAATAGCTCTCTACAAATAATAAAGCATACAAACATATAATTCATTATTACATCGATTATTAAAAATCATTAGGACTTTTTATCAACTGAAATTACTAACCAACTTATTTAGTTTTTCTTCTCCTCGCTTAGTCATCGGTCTTGAATTCTTCATTTTGGGAGTCTTTGTTTCTATGTACAATTTAGTTCGGGTAATGGGTCTACCCAATTCAGCTTCCTACATAAATTATGAAAAATTTATTAATAATGACATGAAATTAAAGTGAGGAAAATAAATATAAAAATATTTATAAATTAACACAAATTAATAATACTATTCTATATCTAACTTCATGATTTGAAGACCTCCCAGTATGGTTAGGAAGAATGTTATGCATTTGTATATTCTGATGGTCTTTCCTAATAATTTGAAATTCATCTGAATGTCTATAATCCACGAAGTCTTTCCAAACTTGAGGTGTAATCCAGGGGTGTCCTTCAGGATTTTTGTAGAGCTCTACCTCATCAAGTGGTTCCAAATATGGAAACACATAATTTCTTGCCAATCTGGAAGTCTTGTATTCCTTCCATGCCTTATTTGCAATCTTATAACACTTAAGTTTCCAACTGTCATCGACTATGTAATGATTTTGCAAAAACACAATACTGGACTTCGCAAGTCGACCAATAGAGGATTTCAATTGTTGCCATTTTCCCCTATTGGATTACTAGTAGCATCAAATAGAACAGGTATTCTATCATCTGGGTTAAGTGGAGCATCATGTATATTCACCCAACCCCTTCTTTTCAAATACCCCAATGGATCATTTGGATCTACAAGCTATATTATCCGAAGATCCATGAAATATCTGCAAACAATGAAGAAATATATATTAATTGACAATTTTAGGAAAATACATATATATAAGAGTTATTACAATAATATAGAACATATGTTATGTTTAATTAGGTTGTTGATCGTATACATATATTCCTTCACAATCACTTTGAGCCCATGACGAAGAATCATCATCATCAACTAGATCATGACATACATTAGGCAATTTATTTGAGAAATTGCTAATATTGGTTAATGTATCAAGCATAGGGCCATCATCTTCTAAAGCATCACAATTGTAAAACTCTTTTTGTGGAGGCGTTAACACAACAGACCATCTTGTGTCAATTTAATCTCTCACGTAAAATACTTGTTTTGCATGAAGTGCTAACGTGAAAGGATCATCAGGGTGACTTATCTTGGATAAATTTACTAGGGTAAATCCAAAATCATCTATTTTACATCCAACATTGATAACATCTTCGACCCAATCACACAAGAAAACTGTTTCATGGAAGACCTCATAATCCAATATCCAAATCTCTTGTATTATACCATAATATGTTCTATTAGAAAGTACAGGATTAACATCTTTTGAACTAGCAAATTGCATAGTTTGTGCAACTATCTTCACACCACTATTTTGATTTACTCGGACTTTATCCCTAGCTTGAATCATAAACCTCGATCCATTTATTGGGAAACAATAAAATGATTTGACATCGAATTCTGGCCCATATTCAAGCCATTGTAAACTTTATGATATTTTATGATTGGATTTCTTGAGTTCATCTCGTACCTATGTCTACAAAAACATGAAATGTGTTTAGAGAAAAGCTTTAAAACATTGAATAGATCTAGGAACATACAGGCATGAATTTGTTTTTGTGAAACTTACATGGTTGCGAAACCAATTAATAAGCTCTCCCTTATGTTCATCATACAACCATTTTTCTCATCCTTTTTTTATAGCGAGAATTGATATGAGTTTAAATGCATCCTATAATGTTATTAAATATATATGAAGTATATATCATCATTAATAGTTAAATAAAGAATGATTTTTGCATAAGTGGAAAGGTTGAACATAACTTACTCTATGTACGGTTGTGCCTTATTATTATTTACCAAAATGATTTGGTGTGCTATTGGATCATGTGACATAGGGATACCTATTTGGATCATGTGACATTCAAAGAAAAACTTGTGCGTAGGATTCCCAATTTTAGTGCAACCATTAAAGTATTCTGAACAAAACTCAATGGCCTCTTCACCAATGTAGCGTTCTACCATGCATCCTTCAGGTCGATTTCTATTATTTACATATCCTGTAAGGACTTGTATATATCTCTCAAAAGGATACATCCACCTTAAGTAAGTTGGACCACACAATTGAACTTCTTGAACTAAATGAACACTCAAGTGAATCATTATATCGAAGAAAGAAGGAGGAAAATATTTTTCAATTAGACACAAAGTCTCTACAACATCTTTCTGTATAGAATTTAAATCGCCAATTGATATAGATTTCTTGCATATTGTATTGAAGAATCAAAAAAGATGAATTATTGATAATCAAACATGGTTTGGAAGAATTGATCTAATAGAAACTGGTAATAACTATTGCATTAAGATATGACAGTCATGTGATTTCAATCCATAAAGTTTTTTATCGGTGATAGATACAAAATTTCTTAAGCTGGATGAGTAACCATCAGGAACTTTCACACCCTCCAAACATTTACAAAACATAACCTTCTCTTTTGCTGACATTGTATATGATGCTGGTGGTAAGTATGTTCAATTCTTATCATTTTCCACCCTTGGTTCCAATTCAAGTTGTATGCCTAGTTTCTTTAAATCCAGTGCTACTTTAATTCCAACCTTTGCTTTTCTAGGTATATTAAGTAAAGTAATGATCAAGATCTCACATACATTTTTATCAATGTGCATTACATCAAAAAGGTGATGAATGTGTAGGTCTTTCCAATAAGGTAATTCCCAAAATATTGATTTTTTATTCCAACAACCATGGTAAGTCGATTAAAACTCTTTTTCATTTCCACCCATTTCATTAGTTAACCTCTTTCATTTCCCTACCTTAGTGAGTTTCTTTTCATCTTTCCATATCATTTGAATGTCATACCATTCAATTTCCTTAATATCTCAACGCCTCACAACGGTCGGCTTGCATGATCATGATCTTATTCATCATCAAACGATTTCTTTTAGTATCTAAACTTATGTCCAGATGGAAAAATTCTTCTATGTCTTCTATAAAACATCTTTCGCCCGTGAATAAGATAAGTTGCAGAAGTTCCATCACTACATATAGGGCATCCCTTGTAACCCTTTGTTGCATGTCCTGATAAGTTTCCATAGACAAGAACATCATTAATTGTCCATAAAAGGACCCCCTTCAAGTTAAAGTGTTCTTCTTTATGTGCATTGTAAACATTTACACCATCATTCTACAATGTCTTTAAATCATCTATCAGAGGCTGCAAATATATATCAATATCAACACTGGGTTGTTTCGGTCCTGAGATCAATAATGTTAACATCATGAAGTTTCTTTTCATACACAACCAAGGAGGAAGGTTGTATGTTACCATAATTACTGGTGAACAACTATATCTACTACTGAGTGAACTATGTGGATTAATTCCATCAGTAGTAATAGCAAGACGAAGATTGCGCATATCAGATGAAAATTGAGGAGATAAATTATTTACTACTTTCCAATTTGGAGAACCACAAGGATGACGTAGCACCCCATCATCAGATCGATTATTTGAATTCCAAGTCAACATCTTTGATGTATCTTTACTATTGAACAACCTTTGAAAGTGAGGAATTGGAGGAAAGTACCAAAGAACCTTTGCAGACACGCCATTCTTATGTGTTGTACTCTTATTTATACCATGCTTCCATCTCGATTCTTTACACATAGGACAATCATCTAATGTCTCATATTCTTTTCTATAAAGAATGCAATCATTTGGACAAGCGTGAATCTTACGATATTCCATGCCAAATCGACTAAGAGATTTCTTCACTTCATACATTGAAGATGGCAATTCAATACCCTTAGGAAACATATCGACTAGTAGATTTAGTAATTTTGTGAATCCCTTGTCAGAAAAACCATGTTTTGCCTTCATATTGTACAAATGGAACAATCCCAAATTTTAGTGTATTTTTTGCATTATGGATACAACGATTTTTTGGCATCTTTTATAAGTTTTTTAAAGGTTTCGGGATCATCCTCGCATAATTCATCTTCAAAACCATGAAACATATTTTCTGTGTGCACATTATGATAAGATGTATGTAATCCACTCACATTCTTGTTTTTCTCTACCCCATGAGTATTATCAATATTTTGATAATACCAACATTTATAGCTCAAAAGAATACCATTATAAATAAGGTCATACTGATGAGTGCTTAAAAAGCACTAAAATAACCATGATTTTATGCACATTAATTGATTAAAAATATATATATTTATATGTTTTATCATATATTTATATAAATTTGTCTTTTTCGGAATCACGGGTATTTTTATTGTTTTTCAGGAATTTTGGCCTAAAAACGCAATGTAAAGACTCAAAGAAGAATACTTGAAGCAATACATCACAAATAAATTGATAAATAAGTGGAAAAAGGTCAACAAACATGGAAAAATTGGACAAAATGGGTCGAAAAGGTCAAAAATGTCAAAGATCGGAAAAACGCGCGCACAAGGCCGCCCGGCCGCGCGCGGCGCCAGAGCCGCGCGCGGGCGCCAGAGCCGCGCGCGCCAGCGCAGCGTTGATGCTGCTTCGCGCTGCGGCGCGCGGCACGCGCATTCACGCGTAGCCGGCTGCCGCCAGCGCGGGCCTTGTGGCGCCAGCGGCCAGCGCGCGCCTAACGCGTTTTTGACCCATTTTTCACGTGCAGCCGCCCACGTGACGTCATCTTGGCGTCATTGATGACCTCAAAGAGGTCCAAAACACGTTTTTATTTTTTTAATATTTTTTTAACATTTTTTAATCATTTTTTCTCTCCATCCTCACCTATAAATACCCCTTCCATTCACTGCAAAACACACCTCAACACCTCACTTCTCTCTTCTTTCTTTCTCTCATTTCTTAGTTTTTAAGTTTTCCTTAGTTTCTTTCTTAGTTTCTAAGCTTTTCTTAGTTTTTCTCTTAGTTTTTAGTTCAATTGTCTTAGGTTTAGAGTTCTTCTCTTTTTGAGAGGAACTTGTAATGTTTTGTAATAATTTAGATTTTTGATTCAATAAATGGAAGTGCAAATTCGCTTGGAGGTTTTCTATGACGGGAATAGCGTCAAAATCTTGTAAGGATTTTATTTTCTTTCTGATTATTTTTGTGCTTTATTCTTACATGTTATATTTAATTTATGCGTGATTAAATTTAAGCGTGCAATTGTTTATAATCATGATATAATAATAACGTTGTTATCTTTGCGAAAATATTAAATAGGTGAAAATTTCTAAAATGAATTGATTTTATTTTTATTCAAGATTTTATATTAAGGATGTTAGAGAGAAATATATTATTTTTCATTACAAACTTAAATCTGAAAGTTAGACTTTAAGGTTTAGTTATCGGTCTAATTTAGAGTAGTCTTTCTTTTATTTGTTAGTACAATCATAGGTAGTTAGAGTGAAGCTTCATTTCAAAAGTTTTTATAAGAATTATTATGTGGAAATGTATTGACAACGTGTTTTCAATAGTGGTTTTAAAACTTGAAAGTTAGTACTAGGATAACTAAATTCTTAAGTTTAATTTGGACACCTTGAATAAAGTTTAAATCGTCTAACCCCACCAAAGGTGGCATTTAAATAGTTCATTTTCAATCTCTTAGAAAAAGGAATTAATTTAATTAACCAAATTAGTTATCAACCCCACCCATAGGTGTTAATTGATTTGTTTAGTTAACAAAGAAGATCTAACCCACCAAAGGTGGTATTAAATACAAAAAAGAGAATCAATAAAATATCAATTTATATCTTTAATAAATTCTAAATAATATGAATGAAGCATAATTAATTTAGTTATTATATCCATAAATACTCCAATAATATAAATGATAAAATTTGCATGGATATTTATTGAAAGCGTATTTATATTTATTCTTTATTTATTGAAATTGTATCTATGTTTATTTCTTTTATTATATTTAATTAATACGTATATATGTTTATTTTATGTTATTAGATTAGAAACACAAAAACCAAACTATCGTGACAGGATGTTTAGGATTTAATTTCGTTTTTAAAAGTTTGAATAATAAATTAAAAACCACATACATTCCTTCCTTAGATCGACCTTGGGAGTATACTTAACATTTTCTACGAAATGATTCGATGTGACTGCGAGAGTTTTACAAATATTAAAACCAAAGTATTTGCGAGAATCGGCGATGCCGGTTTTCGTTCATCAAGTTTTTGGCGCCGTTGCCGGGGAAGGAATAGCGTTTTTAATTTATTTATCAAAATTTTAAAAATATTTTTGTGTTGTAAATAATTGTGATATTTAAAAAAAAATAATAATAATAATAATAAATAAATAAAATAAAAATTAATCAAATTTCAAATTTCATAAAAAAATAAATAATAAATAAATAAATAAATAAATAAATAAATAAATAAAAAAAAAAAAAAATTTTTTATTATAGCATAAAAAGTAAATAATTTAGAAATTTGAAATTTGAAGTAAAAAAGTTTTTACCGTTAAAAAAAAAAAAAATTAAAAAAAAAAAAAAAAAAAAAAATTTAATTTTTAAAATTTTAAGTTAATAAGAAATAAGATAGTGTGAATAGTAAAATAAAATTACCGTTCGTAAAAAAAAAAAAAAAAAAAATTAAATTTTTAAAATTTTAAGTTAATAAGAAATAAGATAGTGTGAATAGTAAAATAAAATTACCGTTCGTAAAAAAAAAAAAATTAAAAAAACTAAAAGGCATGAAAAGTAAAAATCTAAGTGAGTTAAATGCAGGAGACTAGTTCTTTGAAGCGCTTTGTCTTAATTAGTCTTTCACAGGAACGTTGTTACTGGTAGGAGAATGGTTTTTAAGGAGCCATGTGGCCAATTCTTTCACGAGGAACAATTTCTTGGTTAATACTAATTATGTTATTTAAAAAAAAATAAAAATAAAAATAAAAATAAAAAAATAAAAAAGAATTAAAAAAAAATAAAAATAAAAAAAAAAAAATTGTCTAGTGTTTTGAATTAAATGCCATGGAAATTTTCTAATTTCTTTATTTTTGTTGACAGGAGTTTTAAATTTACGTTTAAAAATAGTCTATGCGTGGTAGGAGATCCTTAGGAAACCCCCTAACACCATATGTAAATAATATTCATAAATTTAAACAAGTGTCAACAACACTGGATCCTACCCATCAACAAGTTTTTGAGCCAAACATAGAACGTCTTAATCCTTTACTAGAACCAAAAGAAATGGAGGAAAACCAACATGTTAGGGAAACCACGATGAAAGAGTTTGCAAGACCGGTGATTGGCACGGCAAGAATCGCCGCTATCCGATTGGGAGAAGTCGCTAGAACTATGACCTTAAAAATATTCATTTTTCTATGCTTCCTTCCTTACATGGGCTACCTAATGAAGATTCTCTTTCCTTTATGAGAGATTTCTATGCTACGGTCCAAACATTCCCTCGGTATTCTAAACGAGGATCACTTAGAATGAGATGTTTTCCGTACACCTTAAAGGATAAGGCTAAAGCTTGGTTGATGTCACTTACCACGGTTCTACGATGACATGGGGTCAAATTTACAATAAATTCATGGGAAAATTCTATTCCCATCAAAAACATCGAGTGAGAGGAAAGATTGCTACTTTCTCTCGGATGGAAGAGAACCATTCCATGAAGCTTGGGATAGGTTCAAAATGTTTCTCACTCAATGTCCCCATCATAGCTTTCCCCTACAGTTGCAGAACCAATTCTTTTACGATGGACTTACACAACAATGTCAGTTCATTGTCGACAACGCTGCAGGAGGAGCAATAGGAGAAAAGGCTGCATCGAAACGTATAATCTCTTTGAGATGTTGGGTGCTAATTCCTAGCAGAAAAGCTCCAGAGTGAGAAAAGCTGGTGTTCATGAGATTGACTCCAGTAATGAAGTTCAACAACAACTTGTTCAACTGACTAAGCAAGTTGCCCTTCTCGCTACACAAACCAACACAAATAATGAACAATATGGTTTGTACAGACAACGTGGGACAAAGATGCGAAGCCTGTCCATATCAAGGAGATGCAACTGCCCGAGCAGGTTAATGTGTTGGGGCATTTCAACAAAGACCAAGGTTTGATCCCAATGCAAATCCCTATAATCCTGGGTGGAGAAGTCATCCAAATTTCTCTTGGAGGCAAAATAACCCTCCTTTCCCTCAAAGCTCAAGCCAGGCAAGGCCAAGAATTCCACCCACCTATTCCACGAAGCATTCCAAATAAACCAACCTGGAGGACAACTTGAATTCTTTTATTCAAGTTTGTAGGGACAATCAATCAAAAACCAATCAACGGTTGGACTCTGTGGAAGCTTCTATCAAAAGGTGGAAGTTCAAGTTGAACAGTTAGTTGAACATTTGCAGAAAGGCAAAATTGAAACTTAAATGAATTCAATGAAGAGGAGACATTGAGTTTTTCATTCTGCAATCTCCAAGCAACGTCTTACTAGAAGACGATAAATTTTAGTCCTACATGGGAGGTCACCCATTATTGTATTTTCCTTTGTTTTAGTTTGCGTGTAATAAAAAAAAAATATTTCAAATAAAATAAATTCGTTTGTTTCAAAAATTGTGTCCCTTCGTTTAAATTAAAAAAAACAAAAAATAAAAAAAATAAAAAAAAAAAAAAAAAAAATAATTTAGGTTCCTTGCATTTTTTTTAGAGATATCTACCATTGTTTTTAAAAGCAAAATGCTGATTCACAATAGGAGAAGGAGCATATTCAACTACAAACAACCATGGGAGATGTCAAGATAGGCGGAAAAAGATGAAAGACTATACAATGCCAATCATTGGCAATGTAACTTCAGCATCCAATTGCAAGAAGGCTGCAAGGAATTATGAATTGAAAAAGATTCATTATTCTTTGTTGCCTTCCTTTTACGGTATCCCTAATGAAGATCCTTTGCATTTCATTCGAGAATTCTATGCTATTGTCCAAACCTTTCCACTACATGAAATTAGTGAAGATCAACTTAGGATGAGGTGTTTTCCTTACACTCTCAAAGATAAAGCTTGGTCATGGTTCATTACTCTACGATCGGGTTCTCTTAAAACTTGGGAGGCGGTCTATGAAATTTTTATGGGTAGGTTCTATTCCCATCAAAATTTGTTGATCTAAGAACAAAGATAGCAACATTTTCTCAAATGAATGAAGAGCCCTTTCATGAAGCTTGGGAACGATTCAAACTCCTTTTCATTCAATGTCAAAATCATAGCTTTCCACTTCTGACTACAAAACCAATTCTTTTACGATGGATTGACACTACAGAGTCAATACATGGTTGATAATCTTCTTTGGAGGTCTTTGTAGGAGAAAAGACAATGAGAGGAAGCCTATAATCTCTATGAAATTGGGGGTCTAATTCCCAACAAAGAGGTGGTGGAAGGAAAGCAAAGGTCAATGAGGTCGGCTTTGATGATGAGATAACCTTGCAAATTGTTGAATTGACTAAACAAGTGAAATTCCTCACGTCTCACCAAATTTCAAATCAAGAGGTATGTGGAGTGTGTTGTTCAATTGGGCATGGTACTCATAATTATTCAAATACTTGTGATTCTAGTGTCGATGCCATAGAGGAAGTCCAATATTTTCAAAAGTATCATCCAAACACCTATAATCACCCTTACCCACCAAGCCAATCTTTTAAACCAACCTTAGAAGATAGCTTGAATGCTTTTATTCAAGTTAGTCGTGACAACCAACTGATGACTAATCAAAGGTTGAACACCATGGAGGGTTCGGTTAAAAGAATTGAATCTAAAGTTAGTAACCTGGCTGAACAAATGCAAAAGAAAGAACCAGGAAAGTTGCCCAGTCAACCAGAACAAGCAAAAGATGTTAGAACCCTTCGAAGTGGTAAGGTAGTCAATACCAGTGTACCTGAAATCTCTAACAAAGAAGGCGACATTCTAATATCGCAAAAAGGAGAAACAAGTGTTAAACTTCACAAGCTTTCTGAAAAACTCATTGCGGGGTCACCCGACACTCCCAAAATTCAAAAGACAACGAGAACCACACGGATGCAAGTACCTTTTCCCCACCGGTTGAAAGAGTCCAAACAAGATAAGCAATTCAATGATCTTTTTAATATGCTCTCTAAAGTAAATATCAATTTACCATTATTAGAAGTGATCATGAATGTGCCCTCATATGCCAAGTTTTTCAAAGAGTTGAACACTAAGAAAAGGAGGAATGGACTGAATGAACGAGCAGTAGTAGTATCGTAAATTTCTAGACGTACTTCAAAGACAAACTACCACTAAGTTGAAAGACCCTGGAAGTTTTATTATTAACATAACTATGGGGGATAGGAAGGTTGCTAAGGCAATGCTTGATTTAGGTGCTAGTATAAATTTGATGCCCTACTCTATATTCTCACAGCTCAATCTAGGGGATCTCAAACCCACAACTATGTCCTATGACTTGCAGATAGATCTCTTAAATATCCAGAGGGAATAGTTGAGGATGTTTTGGTACGGGTAGACAAACCGATAATACCCGTTGACTTTGTGGTTCACGGATATGCAAGAAAATCCGGCATTGGACGAGAGAGCATACAATATTGCTTGGTAGACCATTTATGGCAACTACTAAAACTATTATTGATGTCCAAGATGGAAATTTGACAATGGCAGGTCTTAGGAGAGACTGTTCATTTCAAAGTTTTTGATTCTTCACCTTTCCCTTCTATTTCTGCCATCGATGAAATATTCGAAGTTGATCCTTTGGATAATCTTATCCAAAACACCTTTTTCCAAACCAGAATAGAAGACAAGCTTGAAACCGTTCTTACACTTGAAAAGGTTAAAGAAGATTTAGATGAAGAAATTAAGGGGTACCTTGAACAACTAGACAATAATGAAGTGATGACAAAATCCAGTACACTTTTAAATCTACCCAGTTCTTCATCTGTTAAAGAGGCCAATCCACCTGAACTTGAACTCAAAGACTTACCTGAGCACTTAAAATATGTGTTTTTGGGAGAAGGAGAAACATATCCAGTGATAATTTCTTCAACCTTAACCAAACCACAAGAAAAAGAACTCATCAAAGTGCTTAAACAGTTTAAGAAATCTATAGGTTGGAGTATAGGGGATATAAGAGGCATTAGTCCAACAATGTGTATGCACAAGATCAACTTGGAGGATGGTGCTAAACCAATGCGAGAGGCCCAAAGAAGACTAAACCCAAACATGCAAGAGGTAGTTAAAAAGGAAATCCTTAAATTGTTAGGAGAAGGGATTATCTATCCTATCATGCGGATAGTAGGTGGGTTAGACCGGTGGATGAGGTACGAAAGAAATCCGGGATAACAGTTGTTAAAAATGATAAAAGTGAATTAGTGCCCACTAGAATAATCACTGGATGGAGAATGTGTATAGATTTTAGGAAACTAAATTTATATACGAAAAAGGATCACTTTCCTCTTCCATTCATTGATCAAATGTTGGAAAGATTAGTCAAGTACCTAATTTTCTGTTTTTGGATGGATTTGTCTGGATATTATCAAGTACCCATATGGTAAGATCAGGAAAAGACCACATTTACATGTCCTTTTGGGACATTTGCTTTTCGTAGAATGCCATTTGGGTTATGCAATGCCCCTGCCACTTTCCAGAGATGCATGATATCTATTTTCTCGGACATGGTGGAGAAATTCATTGAAATTTTCATGGACGATTTCTCTGTCTTTGGGAACTCATTTGATGATTGCTTACATAAATTGACTTTGGTTTTAGAAAGATGCATTGAATGCAATCTAACCCTTAGTTGGGAGAAAAGTCATTTTATGGTTCAACAAGGGATAGTTTTGGGACATATAATTTCAAACAAGGGTATTGAAGTTGATAAGGCAAAAGTTGAATTGATATCCAAACTACCTCCCCCTACATCTGTAAAGGGGATAAGAAGCTTCTTGGGACATGCAGGATTTTACAGACGATTTATTAAAGATTTCTCTAAAATAAGTCGTCCTTTATGTAACTTATTATCCAAAGATGCTTAATTTGACTTCAACAATGACGCTTTTATTTCCTTTAATACCTTGAAAGAGAAACTAACATCTACCCCTGTTATAATGGCACCAATGGTCTTTACCTTTTGAGATAATGTGTGATGCTTCGATTATGCAATAGGAGCAGTCCTGGGACAAAGAGTGGATAAGCGTTTACATGTCATCTACTATGCTAGCAAAACACTCAATGATGCCCAAATGAACTACACCACCACCGAAAAGGAATTCTTGGCTATAGTATTCTCTTTAGACAAATTTCGGTCTTATTTAGTAGGATCTAAAGTGATTGTACATTACGATCATCTTTGCTTTAAGATACCTATTAAGTAAACCAAATGCCAAGCCAAGATTAATCGAGGTGGGTCTTACTCTTACAAGAATTTGACCTAGAAATCAAGGATAAGAAAAGCGGTGAAAACTTAGTAGTGACCATTTGTCTAGGTTGATTTCGACTTCAATTCTCTTAAAGATGAGAGTAATGATGATATAGTTGAAACCTTTCACGATGAAACAGTTATTTTTCATAGGTCAGAACCCATGGTATCTTGATATTGTAAACTATCTTGCCACATTGGTGTTTTGCGACCTAACAACTTCATATCGGACAAGAAAAGGTTTTTAAAACTATTAAGGACTATTTACGGGATGACCACTTATTTATACAAGATTGGTCAAGATCAAGTCATCCCAGGAGATGTGTACAGAGAAGAAGAACATAAGAGCATTCGACTTTTTGTCATGAACTTCATTGTGGGGGTCATTTTGGAGGTGAAAAGACAGCCCGTAAGATATTACAGTCTGGATTCTTTTGGCCCACTCTTTTTAAAGATGCTCATATGTTTTGTGCACAATGTGATAGATGTCAAAGAACAGGAAACATAAGCAAAAGAGATGAAATGCCTTTGACATCTAATTTAGTTGTTGAACTCTTTGATGTATGGGGGATTGACTTCATGGGTCCTTTTCCCCCATCTAATGGTTTTCAATATATTTTGGTTGCTGTGGATTATGTGTCCAAGTGGGTAGAAGCTATCCCCACCAAGACCAATGATGCTAATGTTGTTGTGAAATTCTTGAAAGATTTCATATTCAGTAGGTTCGGAACGCCTAGAGCTATAATAAGTGATGGAGGTAGCCATTTTTGTAACAAACTCTTTGATGGAGTACTAAACAAGTACAACATCACACATAAAGTAGCTACTCCATATCATCCTCAAACTTCTGGTTTAGTGGAAGTGAGCAATAGGCAAATTAAGGGAGTACTGGAACGCACTGTGCGTCCGTCAAGGAAGGATTGGGCATTTAAGCTAAATGATGCCTTATGGGCATACCGCACCGCTTACAAAACACCTATTGGGATGAGCCCTTATCGGTTAATCTTTGGGAAAGCGTGCCACCTTCCAGTTGAACTTGAACACAAAGCTTATTGGGCAATTAAAGAGTTAAACATGGATTTAGATAAAGCAGGTGAAAAACGATTACTTCGAGTTGATGAGTTGGAAGAAATTAGGAATGAAGCCTATGAGAATGCCAAATTATACAAGGAGCGTACTAAGCGCTATCATGACAAGAGGCTAGTTCCTAAGACTCTTCACCCTGGAATGAAAGTTCTTTTATTTAACTCTCGTTTGAGATTGTTTCAGGAAAATTTGAGATCAAGATGGGATGGACCATTCAAAATAGTTCAAGTATTTGAACATGGAGTAGTGGAACTATTGGACTCCAAGACACAAAAAAACGTTCATAGTCAATGGCCATCGTGTCAAGCCTTATTTAGAAGAACCAAACAACATTGCTCAAATGGATTGCATTTGGCTGAGTTAACCTTAGCACCAAAAAGATACGTCTTGCTAAGACGTTAAACTAAGCGCTGGATGGGAGGCAACCCATCATTTTAGGTAAAATAAAAAAAAAAAATTTTGTTTGTTATTTGTTTTATTTACTTAATTTTATTGTTTATTTCATTTTAATTACATGTGAATAATTGTTAAATTGTTAAAACTAAAAATATTTGTTGAGATGTTAGAAGTTTACAAATGATCCGTCTTCGTATACACTTTAATATGATGGATGCACCTGCATTTTCCATTACTACTTGCACATTCTCAGGAAATAGGTAATCTTTCTTCTCTTCTCTCTTTATCTTTAATTTACAGTTGTTACATTGAGGACAATGTAAGTTCTAGGTTGGGGGTGGTGAAAAGTTACCATGCTTAATTAAAAAAAAATATATATATATACTTTTTCATTTTTTGTGTGTGCTTGGTTTTATTTCTATTCTGTGTGATTTAGTAATTTTTGGAATAAAAAAAAAAGAAAGAAAGAAAGTTTCACAAAAGTTTATCATTTCTTTAAATCAAATTTAAGTAAATAGTTAAGTCTTTTGTACTGTTAGATTAATTTTTGAAAACATATCATGAAATATTTTGTAATTATTTTTGATAATTAGTTAGTTTTTGTCATAATTAGTATTTCTTGATAAGATGTAGAAATTATATTAAACCCAAAATCGGTGTTTATGAGTTTTTTTTTAGTGGAGACTACCTTTGTGAGATATAATTTGAGCCTAATTTCCTTTATTCAAGAGTGAAATATATATTTTTTCTACTCCAAACACATTTCTTATTTCTTCAAATTTTTAGATGATCTCTATAGGTATTAGCATTGAATGTATGAATTTTTTTCATCTTAATAGAGTATCATATATTTTTGATTATTATTTTTGCTTAGATTAAATGATTTGAGTAGAAATTGATAGTATATGCTTATATCTCATTGATGCATGACTACTACAAAAACAAAAAGACATATCTGGGGTTACCTAAACCAAGATCAAACAAAAAAGCCACAAAATTAACCACTCACCAAAATCCAAAAAAAAAAATGTACAATCTGTACATGGGTTGACTCTCTAAGAAATACACATATTGAAAAATATCTTCAGAAAAAAAAAAAAGAGAGAGATAAAAATAGTATCATCTACATACTATAACCCGCATTGCCTACAAAGTTGTGAGTAAAGGCTAATTACAAAAGGAAGATATAAGAAGTAATTCCTCAAAAAGTCATTGCAATTTCTTCATTTGTAAAAGGCATATATCTTGAAATTCTTTCTTAATGAGTTTGATTTATGCATGAAAATAATTTTTATATATGATATCTTTATAATTTATACATTTGATTCCTTTCATGAGATCAATGTTAAAATAACACTTTGAGCCTTTATTCTTTATACATATGCGAACATATTAGTTCATTTCTATACATCAACTCTTTCGCATATAAATTAGTATGAGTGTTTGAACCCATAGGATTCAGTGTTTTGAGAGTATTGACTTGTGAGGAATAGAGTCAAGCGAATCGATTCATGACAATCGAAATTGGGTGAAATTAAATTGATACATTTTTGATATGAAATATGAAAATGATTTTCGACTAATTATTATAATAAATCATGATTGTTTAAAGAGATTAAGATAACTTATGCTTGAGATTTTAATTATGATCTTAAAGGAGATTAAAAAGTATGAGACATTTTTGTGAAATGTTGTTAATTTGTGATTTTGTTGTAAATTTAATTTTTAAGTTGTTTGTTTTTATTGTTTCTTTTGATTTTACATTTAGTACAATGTTTGTGGGTATCATTGTTGAAAACCCTCACGAGACTCAAACTCGTCCACTAGGGCAACCTAGGGGTTTAAAGGCTTGTTGCATAGGCTAAATGCAACCGTGTCAATCCACGGAAGTGATTTAGGATAGTTTAATTTTTAGTTTTTATCGCTTCTCTTGCTAAGGGACTAGCAAGAAGCTGGTTGGGGGTTGTGATGAGTGCTTAAAAAGCACTAAAATAACCATGATTTTATGCACATTAATTGATTAAAAATATATATATTTATATGTTTTATCATATATTTATATAAATTTGTCTTTTTCGGAATCACGGGTATTTTTATTGTTTTTCAGGACTTTTGGCCTAAAAACGCAATGTAAAGACTCAAAGAAGAATACTTGAAGCAATACATCACAAATAAATTGATAAATAAGTGGAAAAAGGTCAACAAACATGGAAAAATTGGACAAAATGGGTCGAAAAGGTCAAAAATGTCAAAAGACGGAAAACGCGCGCCGCGGCCACCCGGCCCGGCCGCGCGCGCACAGCGCCAGGCGCGCGCCGCGCGCGTTGATGCTGCTTCGCGCGCGCTGCAGCGCTGGCACTGTTCACGCAGCGGCCGCGCGGCGCCGGCCCGGCGCGCGCGCCAGCGGCGGCGGCCCAGCGCGCGCCCAACGCGTTTTTGACCCATTTTTCACGTGCAGCCGCCCCCATGACGTCATGCTGACGTCATTGATGACCTCAGCAGGTCCAAAACACGTTTTTTTATTTTTTTAATATTTTTTTTAACATTTTTTTAATCATTTTTTCTCTCCATCCTCACCTATAAATACCCCCCTTCCATTCACTTCAAAACACACCTCAAAACCTCACTTCTCTCTTCTTTCTTTCTCTCATTTCTTAGTTTTTAAGTTTTCCTTAGTTTCTTTCTTAGTTTCTAAGCTTTTCTTAGTTTTTCTCTTAGTTTTTAGTTCAATTGTCTTAGGTTTAGAGTTCTTCTCTTTTTGAGAGGAACTTGTAATGTTTTTGTAATAATTTAGATTTTTGATTCAATAAATGGAAGTGCAAATTCCGCTTGGAGGTTTTCTAGCAACGGGAATAGCGTCAATCTTGTAAGGATTTTATTTTCTTCTGATTATTTTTGTGCTTTATTCTTACATGTTATATTTAATTTATGCGTGATTAAATTTAAGCGTACTATTATTTATAATCATGATATAATAATAACGTTGTTATGCTTGCGAAATATTAAATAGGTGAAAATTTCTAAAATGAATTGATTTTATTTTTATTCAAGATTTTATATTAAGGATGTTAGAGAGAAATATATTATTTTTCATTACAAACTTAAATCTGAAAGTTAGACTTTAAGGTTTTGTTTAACGGTCTAATTTAGAGTAGTGGTCTTTTATTTGTTGGTACAATGTAGAGTAGTTAGAGTGAAGCTCTATTTCAAAAGTTTTTATAAGAATTATTATGTGGAAATGTATTGACAACATGTTTTCAATAGTGGTTTTAAAACTTGAAAGTTAGTACTCGGATAACTAAATTCTTAAGTTTAATTTGGACACCTTGAATAAAGTTTAAACTGTCTAACCCCACCAAAGGTGGCATTTAAATGGTTCATTTTCAATCTCTTAGAAAAAGGAATTAATTTAATTAACCAAATTAGTTATCAACCCCACCCATAGGTGTTAATTGATTTGTTTAGTTAACAAAGAGTATCTAACCCCACCAAAGGTGGTATTCATACAAAAAAGAGAGAATCAATAAAATATCAATTTATATCTTTAATAGCCTAAATAATATGAGCAAGCATAATTAATTTAGTTATTATATCCATAAATACTCCAATAATATAAATGATAAAATTTGCATGGATATTTATTGAAACTGTATTTATATTTATTCTTTATTTATTGAAATTGTATCTATGTTTATTTCTTTTATTATATTTAATTAATCTGTATATATGTTTATTTTATGTTATTAGATTAGAAACACAAAAACCAAACTATCGTGACAGGATGTTTAGGATTTAATTTCGTTTTTAAAAGTTTGAATAATAAATTAAAAACCACATACATTCCTTCCTTAGATCGACCTTGGGAGTATACTTAACATTTTCTACGAAATGATTCGTGCACTTGCGAGAGTTTTACAAATATTAAAACCAAAGTATTTGCGAGAATCGGCGATGCCGGTTTTCGTTCATCACATACTTAACCTCATCAAATTCATGAAATCGCTCATTTTTACATTTAACACATGGGCATCAAATCATACTAGTTCCAGTATCACAATTTCTAGAAGCAAATTCCATGAAACCTTCAACTCCAGAAATATAGTCCTGCTCAATTCTACACTTTGACATCCAAGATTTGTCCATTTTCTATTAATAACATTAATTAAGCATATTAATTAAAGTATCCGATGAATATATTTAAAGTATTATTATATATAAATTCCCTAATTATTAGAATATATATCAAAACATATATAATACAAAACAATTATCATTTTAATCATTTTACAAATGTATTACTTTTACTTAATAAAATATAATTATTTATATATAAATAAATTTATCCATGTATTGTAATTATTATAGTTCCTCAAACCCACAACATTCAGATATTATTTCCACAGAAAATAAGCCAAACATATAATAACAAGCATAATAAAAAACATATATAAATCAAAAATTTATACAAAAAATAAAACAAACTGAATAATAAGTTGCAAAATTAATAGAAATACTTACAAGAATGTTATGAAGTGATTAAATTAAGGAAATGAAGAAGAAAAGGGTGTTTTGTAAGTGAGAATAAGTGAAAAAATTGGTATAAAAAATTTGAGTATTTCGCTCAAAAAAATAGTAGATTTGAAAGATAATGAGAAGAGGAATATAACCCACAAAACTACATTGAAAATGGTGGTCGGAGGTGGCCGGAAATTGAGAAAGAGGGTGGGTGAGCTCAGTTTTGGGAGAAGTGGAGAAGAGAAATGAAATTTTTTTGGGTTTCTACCATGAAGAACATAGTCAAACGGTAATATTACGGGAATAGCGTTGGTTGATGCAGCGAACCGACACTATCCACGCAATTTAAAATTGATTTTTTTTTGTCAATTATTTTTTTATTTAAACTCTTACATATATATACGTACTATAGAAAAATAAAAAATAATAATTTTACAATAATATTTAAAAAAATACACAAAATTAAATAAGGATATGATGTACATACGTATATAAATTTAAATATCCAAACAAATAAACAAAATTATATAATTTTAAAAACTAATTTTCTAAAAAAAAAAGAAAAATATTATACTATATATATATCAAACTTAAATTTTAAAGAGTCAAATAAAATAATAATTGACCTAAAAAAATTTCAATTGTAAACTCCATGCATTTTTTAATTTAAAAAATACACGTATGATGTAGTATCGGTTGATGTGGTGAACCAATGCTACATGCGTTGATAGCGTCGGTTCGCCACATCAACCGATGTTACGTCCTAAGTGGATAGCATTGGTTCTACATTGAACAGTCTTTAAATTCATTATAAGGTGGTTTTTTCCAAAAATTGACTTTACATAGCGACTTAAATACCCCTTTTTGTAGTAGTGTGTCTTCATTTATCGACCCCCCACCTAAGCCTTACATTACAACAATGTAAAGTCCTTATTGATCTTTTACTAAGTTTATATTATATTAGTGGAGAGGGATGTGAAAAATAGACTTATGAGACTTGTTCTAATATTGAATTGATTAGCATGCTCATATAGGTTGATTTCATAAGTGCATTGGATGATATCATATGCAGCACACACACACGACTCATTTTTTTCAAAAACCTTGCATATCCTTGTATTGATGGAATGTTGATTGATGAATACGTGAAACTCATTATCATAAGATTGTACGAATTTTGAGAGAGATAGTTTTCTTGAAATATGTAAGTACTAATAAAAGTATATTTATGAATATACTACCTATGTTATTTTATTTAGGTATACTTGGCTTTACTTGAAGACAAGCAAAAAATTAAGTTTGGAGGTGTGATGACTCTAGGAAAGTAGTCATTATTGCACTTTTTTACTTAATATTTACTTTTTTTATTCAATAAATAGTATTTTTGGGGCCAAAAATGTTAAAATATAAATGTTTTAATAAAAAGGGTTGAAAATATAATTTTTGGATTTTTTGGGATTTTTTTGGAATCTTTCTAGATTTTTTATGAATTTTTAATGTATGACCAATGAGGAGCTACCATGTGGCCTACCATGTAAGTAGGGGAGCTGACTGGGTAAGCCATGTAGATGTTATGCAAGTATGGAGAGCGAATCATGTTACGCCATGTGTGAGGAGGATGAAATCATGCCACATGTCAGCATGACATTTAATTAGAGTTCAGGTTTGGTCAAACCACGTTGCCACATGTCATTATACCATCGCTCCACACTTTCCACCCATGTGCCATGCCATTTGTTTTCCCAAATCACATCGTATCGCATGTCACACTATGATTGGCTGGTGTTGTCAGTTTTGCTTATTTTGATCGTATCCCTTGATTTGAAGCTGATATGACGGTCCAGATCACAATTTTGGTAGAGATTTAAGAGAAGATTAATACTATAATTCAAGAGATTGATTGTATTTCTTCTACTATTTTCTTTATCAATTTTTATGTCTTTCTTTATGAAAAATATGAGCTTTATAAACACAATTATGTGTAGTTAATTTATTAATCTAGGGATCTTATGAACCCAATTTTCACCATGTGATGATATAATATTTTACCCCAATTATAATTTTAATTTAATTATATTATTTAATCTAATTTGTATGCTATTAATTGTTTGGCCAACAATTTATCTATAGAGACAATTAAATAGAATTGAGAGAATTATTTAATTATTTGTCTTGATTAAATAACATACATAGTTTCTAGACATAGATGTATGGTATTTATGTATGTGATTCATAATTGATGAACTTAATGAGTAGTATGCAATTTAATTGACATGAAAGCGTGATTAAATTAATTACTATATGATGTGTAGTTTACTTGAGAGAGAAATACATGCTAGGTTAGATTCAATTGATCATTTAATTAATTGTTATTATATTGGGGGGATTTTATCGATTTACATGTTTAGAAAATTGGGAGATTAAATATTCCTAAATATTTTCTCATATATCTTTTTAGTTACCAAGTCTGATTTAATTAATTATTGCTATTTACTTTTAGTTATTTTAATTTTTCTTCCTTAAAATATAAAAACACAAAAAAATTGATTTTTATTTTGTAGTTTTAAAAATTAGTTTCTAATAAAATAATCTAGTATACTTACATATACTACCTCGAACTCGAGTGATGGATTTTATAATCGAGGTATATCTTGAAACTACACCGATATTAATCATTCCCTACCTTATGGCACTAATAGAGAAAAAAAGTTAAAGAAATAGTTGGGTGAATTGTTAGTAAAAGGATTTATACGACTTAGTTCTTAACCTTGGGGAGCACCTATTTTGTTTGTAAGAAAAATGGAAGAAGTTTTAGATTATGAATTGATTATCGACAACCCAACTAAGTGACTATTAAGAAAAATCATCCATTAGCTTGGATTAATGAATTGTTTAATCAACTGAATTATGTTTCTTTTCAAAATTTGATCTAAGGTTTCAATATCATCAATTGTGTGTTTTTAGACTTTGATGTATAAAAGAATGCTTTTGTACACAGTATGAGCATTTTAGTTTAACCAATGCCCTGGCTAATTTTATGGACTTACTAAATCATGTATTTTAGCCTTACCTAGATCAATTTATTACTTTTTTCACTAAAGATATATTAATTTATTCAAATAATCATAAGGAGCCTAAGGATCATATGAGAATTGTTTTATAGATCATAAGGAAGCACTAGTTGTATGCAAAGTTTGAGATATGTGATTTATGGTTTACTGAAGTCAAATTTATTGAAATTTTCATATATAGAAATGGTGCTATGGATCACTCCAATGTTGAAATAGTATTAAACAAGGAGAGGCTAAATAATGTGTCTAAGATACAAAGTTTTCTTAGGTTGATCGAATAATATTGACACTTCGTACGAGATTTCTCAAAAATTGCTATACATTTGACACATCTTACAAAAAAAGGAGTCAAGTTTTTCTAGGATATAGCTTGTGAATATAGATTTTAGGACTTTGAAAGTATGATTAACAATTGCACCAATTCTTATTGTACCCGATAGTACAAAATCTCATGTCGTGTATATTGACTTTTCATTGTAAGGCTTAAACACATTTTTATGAAAAATGATTGAGTGGATGTAGACTTAAGACAACTCAATGTTAATGAATGAAACTGCCCAACTAATGACATGGAATTAATAGCTATGGTTTTCGCTATGAATATGCGGAGGTGCTATCTTTATGGTGCCAAATTACAAAATCTTTTGAGATAAATAAGATAGGTGGAATACCTTTAAGATTGTGATTTTACTCTATAGTATCATCGAAGCAAAGTAAATAAAGTAATGAATGCTATGAGTTACAAGTCAGGTTTTGTTGCTCAGAGGATATTGGGTACATGGAGAAACACTCAGATAATAGAAGGCTACGAGCTAAATTTGTTTGATATTGGAATACAAGTATTCTTATACAACCTTGTGACTAGTCCTATCCTATTAAGAATGTGAAATTGACTCAATCTAAAGATCTTGAAATCTACCAAGTATGGTGTAGAATTTCATAAATAGAAGTTGTAGATGGATGGACTTATAGTAATAGAGCCTTTTGTATCCATAGAAAGATATTGGTTCCATATGATTATTATTTAAGGAAAGAGGTAATGGAGGAAGCACATATATCAAAATTTATAATACATCATAGAAGTATAAATTTTTTTTCATGATTTAAAGATAACTTATTGATGGAAAGGAATAAAGAGAGATACGACTCAATTTGTATCAAACTGCATGATATGTAAATAAGTCAAGCCAAAGCATAAAAAACCTACATGACTACTTCAAGCACTTCAATATCAAAATGGAAATGGGACAATATAACCATGTATTTTTTACAAATATTGCCTCATATTCAAAAGGTTACAGTTCCATCTAACCAATTGTTGATTGTCTCACAAAATCATTCCTATTAAGACTCAATGATTGGTGAATTCTTTGAGTAAGCTGTATAACATGAGATTGTACAATTGCATGACATACCAAAGTTAATTGTGTCGGATCAAAATCCAAAATTTACCTCTTGTCTATGGAATCATGTTCAAGAAGCTTTGAGTATATAATTATGGCATAGCATGGCTTTTTATCGTGATGCATATGAACAATTTGAAAGGGTTCATTTATTCAAATATTAGCAAGCATGTAATAAGGAGTTTAGAGGAAATTGGATTGAACATCTATCCTTAGTAGAGTTCACCTACAACAACAATTATCATGCTAGTATTGGGATGGCCCTTTGTGAAGCATTGTATGGATGACTAATATTATTAGTAATATGCAAGTATATGTGATTGTGTATAAGTGATAAGAAATTTAATAACAATGGTTGTCGTATCCACGAGAATTGGTAACAATGTCTATACTTAATTACTAGTTGGTAAGTAGGTTAATTAAAATTAGTAAAAAGGGTTTTTTGTTGATTTTGAAGAAAATAATATAAAGTAATAAAGTAAATGGAATGAAAATATTGAGAGTTATGTGATTATAGGACTATCCTCACAACTATCCTACAATTTAATTAATCATGTCATGAATAAAAATTAGTTTCTTGGTTATAAATCACATTCATAATTCAAAACTATTCTTGAATTCTTAATTTTAGCTTTAGAAGTCTAAGTGTGCTTAAGATTTCTCTTCATATCATGTAATTGATTTAAGGTTGGCTTGTTAGCCAAGCTAAATCTTGAACATGTAATTGATTTAAGGTTGGCTTGTTAGCCAAGCTAAATCTTGAACAAACTAGGGGTACGCTTACTAGATTTATTTTATTTATTGCATTAAGATCTAAAAAGATAATAAATAAACCAAGAGAGATTAGAACAATGGTTTAATCTTAAATAAATGTATTCAATCCTACTTATGATAATATCCAGAAGGAACCACTTCAAATAATAATATTAGCGATTATGTACTAATATCTTAGACTAGATATAAATATATCCATCCATTAAAACAGTTGCACACTATAATTCATAACATGCATAGTTTTAACATTTAAATATAGAAATGAAGACATAAAAATCAAGAATTGAAACTAAAATGATTCATAATACTTAAATTCATTAAATCATAGTCTACCGTTTGAAATTATCCACAATCACATTAAATATTTAACTAAACAAAGAAGTTATTAAATCTATAATAATAATTTAATATTTTATCATAAATAGAAGAAATATGGAGAAAATAATTTGATTTGGATGAATTATTGGAGCCAAAAAGAATTTGATTTGGATGAATTATTGGAGCCAAAAGAATTAAAAATATCAATCTTCACTTTTCCTTGAATGTCTCTTGAAAGATCTTGGAATATTATATTGAATCTGAATTTTCTCTAATTTTCCTCTCAATGTTCATGCAATTCTAGAACTGATTGTGTTTTATGGGGTGTTTTTTAGGTATTTATTTGGAAAAATTGGTCATTTTTAGAGTGGGATAAGGATTAATAACACATAGAAATCACGGGGGATCACAAAACTTTTGTTGACCGAATCTACTTATGACACGCATCACACGTATCACATGATGAACATTATTTTTACCCATAAGTTATTATATATTTTAAGTGTTAATTTTAAATTTTATTCTACCATTATGTTGTTTTAAAGGGTATTTTTGTGTTCATAGGTTAATGTGCTTTTAGAAGAATCTTGGACAAACACAAGCAAAAAGCGTGAAAAAGGTGATAAATGGCAACTCACACAAGTCAAAATGAACCAAAATATAAAATATTAGATATAGGTGTACGCCATGGCCTGGACATAGTCTTTGTCACGTGAAGTGCTCTCATGTTCTACCTAGTGATTTTGGAAATTCTATGTACGCTGCTGCTAACAAAATCTATGTCACGATATAAGCCTCTCGGATCCATTTGTGTGTTTTTTGGAGTTCAACTCGTGCCATGGCCCAATAAATACATGCCACCCACAAGCATTGAGTGTTGCAACTGAGGATTCACAATTCAATGTGAGTTGTGGCGTAGATTAAAGTATGTCATGACCTAAGTGTATAAACTGTCCTAAAACCCTAATACCTATACTGATGAGTGCTCAAAAAAGCACTAAAATAACCATGATTTTATGCACATTAATTGATTAAAAATATATATATTTATATGTTTTATCATATATTTATATAAATTTGTCTTTTTCGGAATCACGGGTATTTTTATTGTTTTTCAGGTATTTTGGCTTAAAAATGCAATTTAAAGACTCAAAGAAGAATACTTGAAGCAATACATCACAAATATATTAATAAATAAGTGGGAAAAGGTCAACAAACATGGAAAAATTGGACAAAATGGGTCGAAAAGGTCAAAAATGTCAAAAAGACGGAAAATCGTGCGCCGCTACCACAAGACGCAGCCGCGTTGACATCCCCCGCATCCGCCCATGCTGCGCGCGCCCGTGCGCGTTTACATCCCCATCCGCGCGCGCCGCAGCGTGCGCATCGCTCACGCGCGGCCGAGCTGCAGCGGCAACGACAGCGCGCGGCGGCCGGCCACCGCCTCCGCGCGCCCAACGCATTTTCACCCCATTTTTCACGTGCAGCAGCCCCTGTGACGTCATGCTGACGTCATTGATGACCTCAGCATTTCCATTACACGTTTTTTAATTTTTTAATATTTTTTTTAACATTTGTTTACTCATTTTTTCTCTCCATCCTCACCTATAAATACCCCCTTCCCTTCACTTCAAATCACACCTCAAAACCACACTTCTCTCTTCTTTCTTTCTCTCATTTCTTAGTTTTTGAGTTTTTCTTAGTTTCTAAGCTTTTTTTAGTTTTTCTCTTAGTTTTTAGTTCAATTCTCTTAGTTTTAGAGTTCTTCTCTTTTTGAGAGGAACTTGTAATGTTTTTGTAATTTTTTTGTTTTTGATTCAATAAATGGTAGTGCAAATTCGCTTGGAGGTTTTCTAGCAGCGGGAATAGCGTCGAAGTTACGTAAGGATTTTATTTTCTTTACGTTATTTTTATGCTTTATTCTTACATGTTATATTTAATTTGTGCGTGATTAAATTTAAGCGTGCTAGTATTTATAATCATGATATAATAATAACGTTGTTATGCTTGCGAAATATTAAATAGGTGAAAATTTCTAAAATGAATTGATTTTATTTTTATTCAAGATTTTATATTAAGGATGTTAGAGAGAAATATATTATTTTTCATTACAAACTTAAATCTGAAAATTAGATTTTAAGGTTTAGTTATCAGGTCTAATTTAGAGTAGTGCTCTTTTATTTGTTGGTACAATCGCCCGGTAGTTAGAGTGAAACTCTATTTCAAAAGTTTTTATAAGAATTATTATGTGAAAATGTATTGACAACATGTTTTCAATAGTGGTTTTAAAACTTGAAAGTTAGTACTCGGATAACTAAATTCTTAGGTTTAATTTGGACACCTTGAATAAAGTTTAAACTGCCTAACCCCACCAAAGGTGGCATTTAAATGGTTCATTTTCAATCTCTTAGAAAAATGAATTAATTTAATTAACCAAATTAGTTATCAACCCCACCCATAGGTGTTAATTGATTTGTTTAGTTAACAAAGAATATCTAACTCACCAAAGGTGGTATTCATACAAAAAGAGAGAATCAATAAAATATCAATTTATATCTTTAATAACCTAGATAATATGAGCAAGCATAATTAATTTAGTTATTATATCCATAAATACTCCACTAATATAAATGATAAAATTTGCATGAATATTTATTGAATCTGTATTTATATTTATTTTTAGATAAATATTTATGGAATTTGTATCTATGTTTATTTTTATGTTTTTAGATTATATTTAATTAATCTGTATATATGTTTATTTTATGTTATTAGATTAGGAACACAAAAACCAAACTATCGTGACAGGATGTTTAGGATTTAATTTCGTTTTTAAAAGTTTGAATAATAAATTAAAAACCACATACATTCCTTCCTTAGATCGACCTTGTGAGTATACTTATCATTTTCTACGAAAAGATTCGTGCACTTGCGAGAGTTTTACAAATATTAAAACCAAAGTATTTGCGAGAATCGGCGATGTCGGTTTTCGCTCATCAAGTTTTTGGCGCCGTTGCTGGGGAAGGAATAGCGTTTTTAATTTATTTATCAAAATTTAAAAAAATATTTTTGTGTTGTAAATAATTGTGATTTTTTAAAAAAAAAATAAAAAATAAAAAAAATTTAATCAAATTTCAAATTTCATAAGAAATAATAAAAAAATAAAAAAAATAAAAAAAATAAAAAAATAAAAAAAAATAAAAAAATTAATTATAGCATAAATAGTAAAATAATTTAGAAATTTGAAATTTGAAGTAAAAAGTTTTTACCGTTCATGAATAGTAAAAAAAAATAAAAAAAAAGAAAATTAAATAAAAATTGTAGCATTAATAATAAAATAATTTAGAAACTTGAAATTTGAATAAAATTTTATTTTTTTTACCGTTCGTAAAAAAAAATTAAAAAATTAAAAAAATTAAAAAATTTAAGTTAATAAGAAATAAGATAGCGTGAATAGTAAAATAAAATTACCGTTCGTAAAAAAAATAAAAAAAAAACTTGAATTTATATATAATTAACTAAAAGGCATGAAAAGTAAAAATCTAAGGGAGTTCTGTCTAGGAGACTAGTTCTTGGAAGCCTTTGTGCCACTAGTCTTTCCTGGGAACGTTGTTCTGGCTAGGAGAATGGTTTTTAAGGAGCCATTGCACCACCATTCTTTCCTGGGAACACTCTTGGTTAATACTGATTATGTTATTTAAAAAAAATTAAAAAAAAATTAAAAAAAAATAAAAAATTAAAAAATTAAAAAAAAAATTAACTAGTTTTGTCTAGTGTTTTGTATTAAATGCCATGGAAATTTTCTCTAAATTTTTTATTTTTTGTTGACAGGAGTTTTAAATTTACGTTTAAAATAGTCTATGTGTGGTAGGAGATTCTTAGGAAACCCCCTTACACCATATGTAAATAATATTCATAAATTTAAACAAGTGTCAACAACACTGGATTCTACCCATCAACTTGATTTTGAGCCAAACATAGAACCAAGTCTTAATCCTTTACTAGAACCAAAAGAAATGGAGGAAAACCAACATGTTAGGGAAACCACGATGAAGGAGTTTGCAAGACCGGTGATTGGCACAAAGAATCAGCCGCTATCCATTGGGTGAGGTCGCTCGGAATTATGACCTTAAAAATATTCATTTTTCTATGCTTCCTTCCTTTTATGGGCTACCTAATGAAGATTCTCTTTCCTTTATGAGAGATTTCTATGCTACGGTCCAAACATTCCCCTCGATATTCTAAACGAGGATCAACTTAGAATGAGATGTTTTCCTACACCTTAAAGGATAAGGCCAAAGCTTGGTTGATGTCACTTCCCTAGGTTACTACGATGACATGGGGTAACATTTACAATAAATTCATGGAAAAATTCTATTCCCATCAAAAAACATCAGAGTTGAGAGGAAAGATTGCTACTTTCTCTCAGATGGAAGGAGAACCATTCCATGAAGCTTGGGATAGGTTCAAAATGTTTCTCACTCAATGTCCCCATCATAGCTTTCCCCTGCAGTTGCAGAACCAATTCTTTTACGATGGACTTACACAACAATGTCAGTTCATTATCGACAACGCTGCAGGAGGAGCAATAGGAGAAAAGACTGCCTCAGAAACGTATAACCTCTTTGAGATGTTGGGTGCTAATTCCCAACAGAAAAGCTCCCGAGTGAGAAAAGCTAGTGTTCATGAAATCGACTCCAGTAATGAAGTTCAACAACAACTTGTTCAACTGACTAAGCAAGTTGCCCTTCTCGCTACACAAACCAACACCAATAATGAACAATATGGTTTGTACAGCAACATGGGAGCTGTCCATATCAAGGAGATACAACTGGACCTGAACAGGTTAATGTGTTGGGAGCATATCAACAGAGACCAAGGTTTGATCCCAATTCAAATACCTATAATCCTGGGTGGAGAAGTCATCCAAATTTCTCTTGGAGGCAAAACAACCCTCCTTTCACTCAAAGCTCAAAGCAGGCAGGCCAGAAATTCCACCCACCTATTCCAAGAAGCATTCCCAATAAACCAACCCTGGAGGACAACTTGAATTCTTTTATTCAAGTTTGTAGGGATAATCAATCTAAAACCAATCAACGGTTGGACTCTGTGGAAGCTTCTATCAAAAAGGTGGAAGTTCAAGTTGAACAGTTAGTTGAACATTTGCAAAAAGGCAAAGACTAATTTGAAACTTAAATGAATTCAATGAAGAGGAGACATTGAGTTTTTCATTATGCAATCTTCAAGCAACGTCTTACTAGAAGACAATAAATTTTAGTCCTACATGAGAGGTCACCCATTATTGTATTTTCCTTTGTTTTAGTTTGCGTGTAATAAATTCGTTTGTTTCAAAAATTGTGTCCCTTCGTTTAAATTAAAATTAAAAAAAATAATAATTTAGGTTCCTTGCACTTTTTTAGAGATATCTACTATTGTTTTTAAGAGCAAAATGTTGATTCACAATAGGAGGAGGATCATTTTCAACTACAAACAACCATGGGAGATGCTGAAGATAGGCGGAAAAAGATGAAAGACTATACAATGCCAATCATTGGCAATGTAACTTCCGGCATCCAATTACAAGAGGCTGCAAGGAATTATGAATTGAAAAAGATTCATTATTCTTTGTTGCCTTCCTTTTACGGTATCCCTAATGAAGACCCTTTGCATTTCATTCGAGAATTCTATGCTATTGTCCAAACCTTTCCACTACATGCAATTAATGAAGATCAACTTAGGATGAGGTGTTTTCCTTACACTCTCAAAGATAAAGCTTGGTCATGGTTCATTACTCTACAGTCAGGTTCTCTTAAAACTTGGGAGGCAGTCTATGAAATTTTTATGGGTAGGTTCTATTCCCATCAAAAGACTGTTGATCTAAGAACAAAGATAGCAACATTTTCTCAAATGAATGAAGAGCCCTTTCATGAAGCTTGGGAACGATTCAAACTCCTTTTCATTCAATGTCAAAATCATAGCTTTCCATTACAGCTACAAAACCAATTCTTTTACGATTTATTGACACTACAGAGTCAATACATGGTTGATAATGCTGCTGGAGGTGCTGTAGGAGAAAAGACCGCAGAGGAAACCTATAATCTCTATGAGCTATTGGGTTCTAATTCCCAACAAAGAGGTGGTAGAAGGAAAGCAAAGGTCAATGAAGTTGGCTTTGATAATGAGATAACCTTGCAACTTGCTGAATTGACTAAACAAGTGAAATTCCTCACGTCTCACCAAATTTCAAATCAAGAGGTATTTGAAGTGTGTTGTTCAATTGAGCAAGGTACTCATAATTGTTCAAATACTTGTGATTCTAGTGTCGATGCCATAGAGGAAGTCCAATCTTTCAAAAGTATCATCCAAACACCTATAATCACCCAACCTACAACCACCCTTACCCACCAAGCCAATCTTTTAAACCAACCTTAGAAGATAGCTTGAATGCTTTTATTCAAGTTAGTCGTGACAACCAATTGATGACTAATCAAAGGTTGAACACCATGGAGGCTTCAGTTAAAAGAATTGAGTCTAAAGTTGGGCAACTGGCTGAACAAATGCAAAAGAAAGAACCAGGGAAAGTTGCCTACCAACCAGAACAAGCAAAAGATGTTAGAACCCTTCGAAGTGGTAAGGTAGTCAATACCAGTGTACCTGAAATCTCTAAACTACCTTGTAGTTCATGTAACAAAGAAGGCGACATTCTAATCTCGCAAAAAGGAGAAACAAGTGTTAAACTTCACAAGCTTTCTGAAAAACTCATTGGGGGGTCATCTGACACTCCCAAAATTCAAAAGACAACAGAACCACACCAGATGCAAGTACCTTTTCCCCACCGGTTGAAAGAATCCAAACAAGATAAGAAATTCAATGATCTTTTTAATATGCTCTCTAAAGTAAATATCAATTTACCATTATTAGAAGTGATCATGAATGTGCCCTCATATGCCAAGTTTTTCAAAGAGTTGAGCACTAAGAAAAGGAGGTATGAACTGAATGAACGAGTAGTAGTATCAGAAATTTCTAGCACTGTACTTCAGTACAAACTACCCCCTAAGTTGAAAGACCCTGGAAGTTTTATTATAAACATAACTATGGGGGATAGGAAGGTTGCTAAAGCAATGCTTGATTTAGGTGCTAGTATAAATTTGATGCCCTACTCTATATTCTTACAGCTCAATCTAGGGGATTTAAAACCCATAACTATGTCCCTGCAACTTGCAGATAGATCTCTTAAATATCCAGAGGGAATAGTTGAGGATGTTTTGGTACAGGTAGACAAACTGATAATACCTGTTGACTTTGTGGTTTTGGATATGCAAGAAAATCCGGCATTGGACAGAGAGCATACAATATTGCTTGGTAGACCATTTATGGCAACTACTAAAACTATTATTGATGTCCAAGATGGAAATTTGACAATGACAGTCTTAGGAGAGACTGTTCATTTCAAAGTTTTTGATTCTTCACCTTTCCCTTCTATTTCTGCCATCGATGAAATATTCGAAGTTGATCCTTTGGATAATCTTGTCCAAAACACCTTTTTCCAAACCAGAATAGAAGACAAGCTTGAAACCGTTCTTACACTTGAAAAGGTTAAAGAAGATTTAGATGAAGAAATTAAGGGGTACCTTGAACAACTAGACAATAATGAAGTGATGACAAAATCCAGTACACTTTTAAATCTACCCAGTTCTTCATCTGTTAAAGAGGCCAATCCACCTGAACTTGAACTCAAAGACTTACCTGAGCACTTAAAATATGTGTTTTTGGGAGAAGGAGAAACATATCCAGTGATAATTTCTTCAACCTTGACCAAACCACAAGAAAAAGAACTCATCAAAGTGCTTAAACAGTTTAAGAAATCTATAGGTTGGAGTATAGGAGATATAAGAGGCATTAGTCCAACAATGTGTATGCACGAGATCAACTTGGAGGATGGTGCTAAACCTGTACGAGAGGCCCAAAGAAGACTAAACCCAAGCATGCAAGAGGTAGTTAAAAAGGAAATCCTTAAATTATTAGAAGAAGGGATTATCTATCCTATTGCGGATAGTAAGTGGGTTAGTCCAGTGCATGTGGTACCAAAGAAATCTGGGATAACAGTTGTTAAAAATGATAAAAGTGAATTAGTGCCCACTAGAATAATCAATGGATGGAGAATGTGTATAGATTTTAGGAAACTAAATTTATATACGAAAAAGGATCACTTTCCTCTTCCATTCATTGATCAAATGTTGGAAAGATTAGGCAGTACCTAATTTTACTGTTTTTTGGATGGACTGTCTGGATATTATCAAGTACCCATAGCACTAGAAGATCAGGAAAAGACCACATTTACATGTCCTTTTGGGACATTTGCTTTTCACAGAATGCCATTTGGGTTATGCAATTCCCCTGCCACTTTCCAGAGATGCATGATATCTATTTTCTCGGACATGGTGGAGAAATTCATTGAAATTTTCATGGACGATTTCTCTGTCTTTGGGAACTCATTTGATGATTGCTTACATAAATTGACTTTGGTTTTAGAAAGATGCATTGAATGCAATCTAACCCTTAGTTGGGAGAAAAGTCATTTTATGGTTCAATAAGGGATAGTTTTAGGACATATAATTTCAAACAAGGGTATTGAAGTTGATAAGGCAAAAGTTGAATTGATATCCAAACTACCTCCCCCTACATCTGTGAAGGGGATAAGAAGCTTCTTGGGACATGCAGGATTTTACAGACGATTTATTAAAGATTTCTCTAAAATAAGTCGTCCCTTATGTAACTTGCTATCCAAAGATGCTGATTTTGACTTCAACAATGACTGCCTTATTTCCTTTAATACCTTGAAAGAGAAACTAACATCTACCCCTGTTATAATGGCACCAAACTGGTCTTTACCTTTTGAAATAATGTGTGATGCTTCTGATTATGCAATAGGAGCAGTCCTGGGACAAAGAGTGGATAAGCATTTACATGTCATCTACTATGCTAGCAAAACACTCAATGATGCCCAAATGAATTACACCACCACTGAAAAGGAATTCTTGGCTATAGTATTCTCTTTAGACAAATTTCGGTCTTATTTAGTAGGATCTAAAGTTATTGTGCATTCTGATCATGCTGCTTTAAGATACCTATTAAGTAAACCAAATGCCAAGCCAAGATTAATCAGGTGGGTCTTACTCTTACAAGAATTTGACCTAGAAATCAAGGATAAGAAAGGCAGTGAAAACTTAGTAGTGACCATTTGTCTAGGTTGATTTCGACTTCAATTCTCTTAAAGATGAGAGTAATGACGATATAGTTGAAACCTTTCCCGATGAACAATTATTTTTCATAGGTCCGAACCCATGGTATCTTTGATATTGTAAACTATCTTGCCACTGTGTTTTGCGACCTAACACTTCATATCGGACAAGAAAAGGTTTTTAAACTATTAAGGACTATTTCTGGGATGACCCTTATTTATACAAGATTGGTCAAGATCAAGTCATCCTGAGATGTGTACGAAGAAGAACATAAGAGCATTCGACTTTTTGTCATGAACTTCATCATGGGGTCATTTTGAGGTGAAAAGATGACCCGTAAGATATTACAAATCTGGATTCTTTTGGCCCACTCTTTTTAAAGATGCTCATATGTTTTGTGCACAATGTGATAGATGTCAAAGAACAGGAAACATAAGCAAAAGAGATGAAATGCCTTTGACATCTAATTTAGTTGTTGAACTCTTTGATGTATGGGGATTGACTTCACGGGTCCTTTTCCCCATCTAATGGTTTTCAATACATTTTGGTTCTTTGTGGATTATGTGTCCAAATGGGTAGAAGCTATCCCCACCAAAACCAATGATGCTAATGTTGTTGTGAAATTCTTGAAAGATTTCATATTGAGGTTCGAACGCCTAGAGCTATAATAAGTGATGGAGGTAGCCATTTTTGTAACAAACTCTTTGATGGAGTACTAAACAAGTACAACATCACACATAAAGTAGCTACTCCATATCATCCTCAAACTTAGGTTTAGTGGAAGTAAGTAATAGGCAAATTAAGGGAATACCGAACGCACCGTGCGTCCTTCAAGGAAGGATTGGGCATTTAAGCTAAATGATGCCTTATGGGCATACCGCACCGCTTACAAAACACCTATCGGGATGAGCCCTTACGGTTAATCTTTGGGAAAGCGTGCCACCTTCCGCTTGAACTTGAACACAAGGCTTACTGGGCAATTAAAGAGTTAAACATGGATTTAGATAAAGCAGGTGAAAAACGAGTACTCCAGCTTCATGAGTTGGAAGAAATTAGGAATGAAGCCTATGAGAATGCCAAATTATACAAGGAGCGTACTAAGCGCTATCATGACAAGAGGCTAGTTCCTAAGACTCTTCACCCTGGAATGAAAGTTCTTTTATTTAACTCTCGTTTGAGATTGTTTCCAGGAAAGCTGAGATCAAGATGGGATGGACCATTCAAAATAGTTCAAGTATTTGAACATGGAGTAGTGGAACTATTGGACTCCAAGACACAAAAAATGTTCAAAGTCAATGGCCATCGTGTCAAGCCTTATTTAGAAGAACCAAACAACATTGCTGAAATGGATTGCATTTGGCTGAGTAACCCTTAGCACCAAAAAGATACGTCTTGCTAAGACGTTAAACTAAGCGTTGGATGGGAGGCAACCCATCATTTTAGGTAAAAAAAAAACAAAAAAAAATTTGTTTGTTATTTGTTTTATTTACTTAATTTTATTGTTTATTTCATTTTAATTACATGTGAATAATTTTTAAATTGTTAAAACTAAAAATATTTGTTGAGATGTTAGAAGTTCACAGCGATCTGTCTGTATACACTTTAATGATGAATATGATGGATGCACCTACATTTTCCATTACTACTTGCACATTCTCAGGAAATAGGTAATCTTTCTTCTCTTCTCTCTTTATCTTTAATTTACAGTTGTTACATTGAGGACAATGTAAGTTCTAGGTTGGGGGTGGTGAAAAGTTACCATACTTAATTAAAAAAAATTGACAATTTAAAAATAAATAAAAAAAAACTTTTCTCACAAAAATTTATCATTTCTTTAAATCAAATTTAAGTAAATAGTTAAGTCTTTTGTACTGTTAGATTAATTTTTGAAAACATATCATGAAATATTTTGTAATTATTTTTGATAATTAGTTAGTTTTTGTCATAACTAGTATTTCTTGATAAGATGTAGAAATTATATTAAACCCAAAATCGGTGTTTATGAATTTTTTAGTGGAGACTACCTTTGTGAGATATAATTTGAGCCTAATTTCCTTTATTCAGAGTGAAATATATATTTTTTCTACTCCAAACACATTTCTTATTTCTTCAAATTTTTAGATGATCTCTATAGGTATTAGCATTGAATGTATGAATTTTTTCTCATCTTAATAGAGTATCATATATTTTTTTATTATTATTTTTGCTTAGATTAAATGATTTGAGTAGAAATTGATAGTATATGCTTATATCTCGTTCATGCATGACTGCTACACAAAAAAAAAAGACATATATGGGGTTACCTAAACCAAGATCAAACAGAAAAGCCACAAAATTAACCACTCACCAAAATCCAAAAAAAAAATGTACAATCTGTACATGGGTTGACTCTCTAAAATACATATATTGAGAAATATCTTCAGAAAAAAATAGAGAGATAAAGAATATATAGTATAATCTACATACTATAACCCACATTGCCTACAAAGTTGTGAGTAAAGGCTAATTACAAAAGAAGGATATAGGAAATAATTCCCTAAAAAGTCATTGCACTCTCTTCATTTGTAAAAGGCATATATCTTGAAATTCTTTCTTAATGAGTTTGATTTATGCATGAAAATAATTTTTATATATGATATCTTTATAATTTATACATTTGATTCCTTTCATGAGATCAATGTTAAAATAACACTTTGAGCCTTTATTCTTTATACATATGCGAACATATTAGTTCATTTCTATACATCAACTCTTTCGCATATAAATTAGTATGAGTGTTTGAACCCATAGGATTCAGTGTTTTGAGAGTATTGACTTGTGAGGAATAGAGTCGGCTTAATTCGATTCATGACACTGAAATTGGGTGAAATTAAATTGATACATTTTTTATATGAAATATGAGAATGATTTTCGACTAATTATTATAATAAATCATGATTGTTTAAAGAGATTAAAATAACTTATGCTTGAGATTTTAATTATGATCTTAAAGGAGATTAAATAGTATGAGACATTTTTGTGAGATGTTGTTAATTTGTGATTTTGTTGTAAATTTAATTTTTAAGTTGTTTGTTTTTATTGTTTCTTTTGTTTTTACATTTAGTTCAATGTTTGTGGGTATCATTACTGAAAACCCTCACGAGACTCAAACTAGTCCACTAGGCAACCTAGGGGTTTAAAGGCTTGTTGCATAGGCTAAATGCAACCGTGTCAATCCACCAAGTGATTTAGGATAGTTTAATTTTTAGTTTTTATCGCTTCTCTTGCTAAAGGACTAGCAAGAAGTGGTTGGGTTGTGATGAGTACTCAAAAAGCACTAAAATAACCATGATTTTATGCACATTAATTGATTAAAAATATATATATTTATATGTTTTATCATATATTTATATAAATTTGTCTTTTTCGAATCACGGGTATTTTTATTGTTTTTCGTGTATTTTGGCTTAAAAACGCAATTTAAAGACTCAAAGAAGAATACTTGAATCAATACATCACAAATATATTAATAAATAAGTGGGAAAAGATCAACAAACATGGAAAAATTGGACAAAATGGGTCGAAAATGTCAAAAATGTCAAAAGACGGAAAATCGCGGCAGAAATTTCAACCGCTTCTGGCTTGCCATGCCGCGTGTTCGCGTTGACATCCCCATCCGCGCGGGCCGCGGCGCCAAAGAATCGCCCTCCGCGCGCCCAACGCGTTTTCACCCCATTTTTCACGTGCAGCCCGTGACGTCATCGCCGACGTCATTGATGACCTCAAGATTTCCATTACACGTTTTTTAATTTTTTTAATATTGTTTTTAACATTTTTTTACTCATTTTTTCTCTCCATCCTCACCTATAAATACCCCCCTTCCCTTCACTTCAAATCACACCTCAAAACCACACTTCTCTCTTCTTTCTTTCTCTCATTTCTTAGTTTTTGAGTTTTTCTTAGTTTCTAAGCTTTTCTTAGTTTTTCTCTTAGTTTTTAGTTCAATTCTCTTAGTTTTAGAGTTCTTCTCTTTTTGAGAGGAACTTGTAATTTTTTTTGTAATATTTTAGTTTTTGATTCAATAAATGGAAGTGCAAATTCCGCTTGGAGGTTTTCTAGCAACGGAATAGCGTCAAGTTCGTAAGGATTTTATTTTCTTTACGCTTATTTTTATGCTTTATTCTTACATGTTATATTTAATTTGTCTGTGATTAAATTTAAGCGTGCTAGCTGTTTATAATCATGATATAATAATAACGTTGTTATGCTTGTAAATATTAAATAGGTGAAAATTTCTAAAATGAATTGATTTTATTTTTATTCAAGATTTTATATTAAGGATGTTAGAGAGAAAGATATTATTTTTCTTTACAAACTTAAATTTCAAAATTAGATTTTAAGGTTTAGTCAGACGGTCTAATTTAGAGTAGTGATCTTTTATTTGTTGGTACAATCGCCTAGGTAGTTAGAGTGAAACTCTATTTCAAAAGTTTTTATAAGAATTATTATGTGAAAATGTATTGACAACATGTTTTCAATAGTGGTTTTAAAACTTGAAAGTTAGTACTCGGATAACTAAATTCTTAGGTTTAATTTGGACACCTTGAATAAAGTTTAAACTGTCTAACCTCACCAAAGGTGGCATTTAAATGGTTCATTTTCAATCTCTTAGAAAAAGGAATTAATTTAATTAACCAAATTAGTTATCAACCCCACCCATAGGTGTTAATTGATTTGTTTAGTTAACAAAGAATATCTAACCCCACCAAAGGTGGTATTCATACAAAAAAGAGAGAATCAATAAAATATCAATTTATATCTTTAATAACCTAGATAATATGAGCAAGCATAATTAATTTAGTTATTATATCCATAAATACTCCACTAATATAAATGATAAAATTTGCATGAATATTTATTGAATCTGTATTTATATTTATTTTTAGATAAATATTTATTGAATTCGATCTATGTTTATTTTTATGTTTTTAGATTATATTTAATTAATCTGTATATATGTTTATTTTATGTTATTAGATTAGGAACACAAAAACCAAACTATCGTGACAGGATGTTTAGGATTTAATTTCGTTTTTAAAAGTTTGAATAATAAATTAAAAACCACATACATTCCTTCCTTAGATCGATCTAGGGGTACGCTTACTAGATTTATTTTATTTATTGCATTAAGATCTAAAAAGATGATAACTAAACCAAGAGAGATTAGAACAATGGTTTAATCTTAAATAAATGTATTCAATCCTACTTATGATAATATCCAGAAGGAACCACTTCAAATAATAATATTAGCGATTATGTACTAATATCTTAGACTAGATATAAATATATCCATCTATTAAACCAGTTGCACACTATAATTCATAACATGCATAGTTTTGACATTTAAATATAGAAATGAAGACATAAAAATCAAGAATTGAAACTAAAATTATTCATAATACTTAAATTCATTAAATCATAGTCTACCGTTTGAAATTATCCACAATCACATTAAATATTTAACTAAACAAAGAAGTTATTAAATCCATAATAATAATTTAATATTTTATCATAAATAGAAGAAATATGGAGAAAATAATTTGATTTGGATGAATTATTGGAGCCAAAAAGAATTTGATTTGGATGAATTATTGGATCCAAAAGAATTAAAAATATCAATCTTCACTTTTCCTTGAATGTCTCTTGAAAGATCTTGGAATATTATATTGAATCTAAATTTTCTCTAATTTTCCTCTCAATGTTCATGCAATTCTAGAACTGATTGTGTTTTATGGGGTGTTTTTTAGGTATTTATTTGGAAAAATTGGTCATTTTTAGAGTGGGAGAAGGATTAATAACACATAGAAATCACGGGGGATCACAAAAATTTTGTTGACCGAATCTATCTTATGACACGTATCACATGATGAACATTATTTTTACCCATAAATTATTATATTTTTAAGCGTTAATTTTAAATTTTATTCTAGCATTATGTTGTTTTAAAGGGTATTTTTGTGTTTGTAGGTTAATGTGCTTTTAGAAGAATCTTGGAAAAACACGAGCAAAAAGCGTGAAAAAGGTGATAAATGGCAACTCACACAAGTCAGAATGAACCAAAATATAAAATATTAGATATAGGTGTACGCCATGGCCTGGACATAGTCTTTGTCACGTGAGGTGCTCTCAAGTTCTACCTAGTGATTTTGGAAATTCTATGTACGCTGCTGCTAACAAAATCTATGTCACGATATAAGCCTCTCGGATCCATTTGTGTGTTTTTTGGAGTTCAACTCGTGCCATGGACCAATAAATACATGCCACCCACAAGCATTGAGTGTTGCAACTGGGGATTCACAATTCAATGTGAGTTGTGGCGTAGATTAAAGTATGTCATGACCTAAGTGTATAAACTGTCCTAAAACCCTAATACCTATACCAAACATGTTTTACCCTAAATTAAATTATATAGTTTATATTTTCCTTAGGTTTACCAATCAATCAATTTCAAGCTTGATCCAACAAGTTATTGGTTACTTGAGAACTGTGAGAGCTCATTGTGATCATGGGGGTTCATGTATTTAAAATAAAAAATCAGTAATTCTAACTTTTTATTTAATTCATTCTTTCCATGAATGGATGGCAAAATTAGTCTTTCATTATCCTCATTCGGCTATAATTTAATTTACTTACTTTATTTTAATTATAATTAATTTATAATTTAATCTTTCCCTTAAGTGATAATTGTTAGAATGTTTACGATTAATTATTTTAACTAATTTAGAAAATAATTTAAATTTTTAAAACAACCTAATAATCTCTTTAGAGAACTACTTCGGGGTAAACTTATCATTAGATTGCTAGTGATTCATGCACTTACAAGAACTTAAAAGTTTTGCATCATATTTTTGGCCTTGTTATTGCGAGTTAGAGAATTTGTTTTCTTTTTAGTTTTTTTTTTGTACATCCTCTCTTTGTGGTTTTATTTTGTTTTTTTCAATTGTTTTTGTTTATTTTATATTTTATATTTTTCCTTTCTCTATTATCCTTTTTGATTAGTCATTTCTACTATTTTTGCTTATTTTATATTTTTATTTCTTTTGTTATTTATTTAATATTGTTGGTATTCTTTTTTGGTGCTTTGATTTCTTTATTGTTTTATTAGTATATGCAATGTAGAAATCCCTTAAGAATCAACTAGTACCCTTCCTAAACAACATTAATAGATCCAAAGTGTACTCAAATAGGCTGGATACTAAAATCTAAGAGCTGCTAAAAGAGCAACTATAAGAACTATAGCCATAGGCATTAAACATGGTGTATGCAAGGCTAATCATTGGCACTGCTACTTACTTACAGTTAGCTACAAATTATGAATTGAAAAATATTCATTATTTCAATATAATGAACCTTGTATTTATATGTAAGAAATATTGTAACTAAACTTTATAGGATGTTGAAAAATTAGTAGAATATGGCCAAATAAGCAATATATAGGTCATGATTTTAATGTAAATTGAGGCAAAAAAACAATATTGTGATAAGGTCACGACATTTCATTAAAATCGTGATACCAAATATGTAATAGGCCATGGTTTTAGGGTAAATTTAGACACAAAATGAAGATTATGTCTAAGTTATTGATTTCACCATGACCTAATATGATAGATAAGATCACACTTTTTCATTGAAATCATGACTGTAAATACGTTATAGGTCAAAGGTTTATTAAAGAGCGTGACTAAATAGTACATTTATTCATATTTAAAAGCTGACCGTAAGCAAGAATCTCTGATCTCTCCAACCTAGGCCACAATTTTAACAAAATTGACCATAAGTGTATCATCATGGTTAAAACCATGGTTATGTATCAATATTATAATAGTGTAAGTAGTTTTCAAAAATATTGACAAACAAAAAAAGCAACTCAATACATAAACATAAGATAAACATGCCAACTAAATGCTTCCAACTCCACGATGGTGAGTGTAACAATGAAAACATATGAAATGTAACAACTATATGTGTCTTCACATTATTGAACTATTAGTAAGTAACCTTACATAGAGGGATGACAATATACTATGTAAAAAAATACAAGCTTTGTGTTTTGCATACGAGATTTCCAAAATAAACATAAAATGAATTACAAAGCTTACAATCTCCATATTTGTCTTTAAATGAAAAAAAAACACAACTAATATAGACCCAACATCAATACATAATACATTCCTAAAAGAGATCATTACCAAGAACAAACTTTGATGCACAAACCACACATCCATCTTGATGCATATATAATGGTGCGTTCATGTACTCTAGCTCCATTTGAGCTTCATAGTTTATAGTACACTTGTATCCTACACATAAAAAATGTCACATAACTGTAAATATATCATAAAAATCTACATGTAGTCTAACCGAATACTATAATGTTACCCTAACATAGGTAAGCACTTATAGGATAAGCACAATCAAACATGCAATGTAGAAACAACCTAACTCTCCCTAATTTCTTACTACACTTACCCTACGTGTATGCATGTTATGAAAATATGACGTAGTGTATTCTTATATTCACTACCCATGCAGAAAACTATGTAGCAATCAATGAGTTGTGAAAGTAAACTACTCGCATTTTGACATAGAAGTGCAAGGTAACATCGCTATATAAGTGGGAAAAGGCATAAAATTAGGCAATAATCCTAGCCACTCATGCATCTAATAGAGAAAAACTAAAGCATCAACACAACATGCAACTCGAGGTATATAAACCACAACACAAAAAATGTTCAACAAAACATGTGGAACAACACTTAAATGATGATGAAATAAAAAAAAACAACAATGAGTTATGAAATCCTACATTCACATCATCAAGAAAATACTACAACATTAGGAAAATATGATGTAGTTTAATCCTACATTCGTATACCATGGTACTACCAAACTATGTAGTAATCAATGAGTTATGAAAATAAACTTCTCCCTTCTGGGCATAAAAATTCCAAGGAACACCTCTATATAAGGGAGATAAGGCATAAAAGTATGCAATAATCCTAGCCACTCATGCATCTAGTTGAGAAAAAATAAAGCATCAACACAACATGCAACTCAAACTATGGAAGAACATAGAAATGATGTTGAAATAAACAAACAACAATGAGTTGTGAAATCCTACATTCACATCATCAGGAAAATATGATGTAGTTGAATCCTACATTCACATCATATGTAACAAACAATGTAGCTGATAAAAGCTAATTATTGCATTTTTGTTATGATTTATATGTTGATATTTGTGTGAAAAAAAATTTTATTTGATTATTTAATCCACAAATGTCATTTCACGGATATTTCATGTTTAAAGTGAAATTTCAGGTAAAATCATGATTTTTGATAAGAGCTAAATTATTGCATTTTTGTTATGATTTAAATGTTGATATTTGTGTGAAATTGTGTTTATTTGATTATTTAATCCACAAATGTCATTTCATGGGTATTTTGTGTTTAAAGTGCAATTTTAGGTAAAATCATGATTTTGGAGAAGTTAGGGACAAAGTACAATGATCGGGATTGAATGAAATTAAAAAGAAAACAAAGTTTCAAAATTTAGAAATCCTGTCGCCGATGAGAATATTCTCGCCGCTGGCGAAAATCTTACTTAGAGCACGGCAAAATTCTTCTAGAGCATGGATTTTGGCCAAGTGAATCTCGCCGCCAGCCAAAGTATTCTAGGCCGCCGGCCAAAGTATCTTGCCATCGGCCATATTCATCTCGCCACCAATGAAAATCCTACAAAAAGCATGGCAAAAATCTTCCCGAGAGCACAAATTTTGGTAAACTCATCTCGCCGCTGGCCAAATAATTCTCGCCGCTGGCCAAAATCAGAAAAACAAAAATTTTATTTTCTAGAAATCTCCCCGTGGTGAGAATAATGTCACCGCCGGCGAGTTTCGTTCGAAAACATATTTTTTATGTTGTTTTGTTCCAAAATTGCCCCCAAACCCTAGATCTATATATAGATTAAGATGGAGAAAGAGGGGGACGACAAAAAGAGCAGATATGAGTTATTTTTGGAGGAGAAAAGGAAATTTTGGAGAGAAAGGTTGGAGAAGCTTGAAGGATCATCACCATTGTTGCTACCAAGTCTTCATCTTCAAGAGTTTTTCATCTCTTCTCCTTAGCTTTTATTTTTTGCATTTTATTTAGATTTTTTATTCATGGATTCAATTGAAATAATGTTTTTTCTTATTTCTATTATGAACTAATTCGTTTTTACTAAGGCTATGATGTAGTTAAATCAAAAAAATTTGATTTCATGTGTTATCGTTATATGAAGTCACTGTTTTCAAGTTGAGTATTTATTTCCATGCTTAATGCTTTTAAATTTTTGATCATGATTTAGATGATTTGTTGCATTATATTGAGACCGAGAGGAGATGTGTAATAAATGCTTCTTGTGATAAATATCGTATGTTGAATGCAAGTTTGACACCTAATGCATGATGTATGTGGTTATTCTAGAAATTCCATAAATCGTAATGTGCTTATTTGTGATTAAATCTTCATAGAAATATAGTTGGTTTTCATAGATAAGTAATTCTAATATAACTCGAGAGAGAGTATTAGATAAGTTTGGGTTTTTCAACCATCACTTCTAACTTTGATTTTCATATAACATGACTTGAAATCGGATTGAATTAATTTAGCGAAATCAAATGCCTTAGTATTTTTAATCATTTGTGAACAACATTAAATTTTGTTATTTGCGTTAGTTTTAAGTTAATTTACTTCTTAAACAAAATCAAAAATTCGGTCTTCAAATAAAATTAGGATTAGTCAATTTCGGTACTTAGTAACGCCATTCCTTGTGGGTTCGATATCCATACTTTTGTACACTTTATTACTTGAACGATTCGTACACTTAAGAAACTACGCATCAGTAGCAATCAATGATTTGTGAAAACAAACTTCTCTCTTTTTGACCTAGATATTTACAAGAACGCCCTTATATGAGAGAGAGAGAGAAGGCATAAAAATTTGCAACAATCCTAGCTACTAATGCATCCAGTAGAGAAAAACTAAAGCATCAACATAATATGCTACTCAAGGCATATAAACCACAACATAAAAAAATTAAGAAAATATACACAAAAACACATAAATGATACAAAAAAACACAAAAAATACAACCACCAGAACACAAACACTTTTTTATTAATAATAGTTTTTCCTTACATTTTGAAAAAGAAAGTATTTTGACAAACAAATATAAGAAAACAAAAACAAAAAATTCGCTTTATCCTCTACCTTATCCTTGGAGGAATGAATCACAACTTTGGACTCCTTATGGTCAGATGATTAGTTTGATATAGGGAAGAACTCATTATAGTGAAGGCCAAAGGAACTAATCATCTAGTCAAAATAAGTAGTGATATGCACCAAATGAACCTATCGAAAAAGGGATTTGGGATTAGCACCTACAATATGAATGTGAGAAGTATAGATTTTCATTTGAGGTCTAATAAAAGGGCAAAAGCCAAATGATTTGGGGGAACCATGTCTGGGATATAGGTTTTCTAAATGTAGAGATAATCATGATTTGAAATATATATTGTTGATAAGTGCTTAAAAGAACTCAATATATAATGCTTTTAAGCATGTTAATTGATTAAATTGATTTGTATTTGATAAATTTTACTATTTTTTTATACAAATCTATCTTCTCGAAATCACATAAATATTTGGTTATTTTTAAGGTATTTTAGATTTAAAAAGATAAAATTAATCAACACTTGAAGAATTATACTTGAAACACTCCATTACAATGCTCCAAATCATATAAAAAGTAATAAAAGAAAACTTGTGTACAAAGTGTTTCAAAATAGTGCATACCATTATGTGAAAAGTTTGTGTGCCATGGTGCAATCAAAAGGCTAAAGAATTATTGTGTCCTATAATTGATGCAAACCATGACGTGAAAATATTGTGTGACATGGTGCAAGACACTTGGACCGAGTACAATGCATGTGAAAATTATTTATGCATTGTGGCAAGGAGAAATGCGTGTCGTAACACCACATAATTGATCTCATTTTATGAATCTATAAATAGAACCCATATTCTATTGTATCAAGCATCCCTCCTTCCTTTCATTTCTTTAGTTTCTTTAAGTTCTTTTATCTTTCATTTTAGTAGTTTAAAGTTCTTCCTCATTTGAGAGTTGAAAAAAATTATAGTTTATGTAATAGCTTAGTTTCAAATCAATAAACAAGTATTCTTGTGAGATTATCTTTATGTGTTCTTCTGCATACTATATTTAATTTTTCTTTATCAACTATTAAATATATGAATTTTTGGTTATAAATAATATGGGATATTAGTAATGTTATTTTTGTTTTTGTAAAATATTAAAGTAGATTAAACATTTTAATAAAATGAATTAAGTTTTATTTATTCATCAAGATTAAAAAAATCTTATTAAAGAAAAGTATGTTGATTTAGTATTTTTCATAATAAACAAAAGAGTTAGATTAGGATTTAATTATCTAGATCTGATTTAGAGTGAACTCTTAGATGTTAGATGAAGTTTTCAAGATTTTATTTAGAGAACTCTATTTCAAAAGTTTTTATAAGATTTATTATTGAAAAATATATTGACAACATATTTTTCATAATAGATTTAAAACATGAAAGTTAGTTTCCATATACTTAAATATTTAATATAACTTAAACACCTTGATGATAGTTGAAATTGTTGGCTCAACTGAAGGTGACAATTAAATGATTAATTAATATCTTATAAAAGGGGTATAATTTAATTAAAGTTTATATTATCAACCTTACCAAAGGTAGCAAGTTAAAATTTAATTAACAAAAAAAATTGATCTTTGCCTTAGGATATTTTCATACACATAAAAAAGAATCAATAATCTTAACTCATATTTTTAATAACCTACCTGATATTGAACAAGTAAAACAACTAGCTAATATATCCCATAAATTCTCGATAGTATCATAAATGTTTAACTACCTGAATATTTATTGAATCTATCTTTATTTATATAATCATTATATTATATTTTTAAACCCAAAGTTTGTAACAAAATGTTTAGGTTTTAATTTTATTTTTAAGAATTTGTTGAATAATTTAAAAACCAAATGATTCCTCTTTAGGCCAACCTTGGAAGTATACTTATCATTTTCTACAAGTGATTCATGAACTTACAAGCATTTTATAAATCAAACAAAATTTGTACACAATAATTTTGTGCATCATTTGTCTATAAAAGGCATGCTTCTGGTTATCAATATCATGATTATGAATAATGGTAGTCATCTACTTTTTTATCATAGCCAACTACTGATGAAGAAGAGAGAACTTTAAATGTTTATGACTTGGAGGAGAAGAAATAGAAGGAGTAGTAGGACAAGGAATAGAAGCACAAACACTTTGAGACATTGTAGAAGAAGGAATATAGTGCACTAAAGGAGATGGAAAGGGGAAGGAAAATGTCTAGAACACAACTAAATTTTTCCGATCTTGGTGCTTGAAAGACTACCCAAGATTGTTTTTTTCCCAATGGGTGATCAAAGATCGATAATGAAGAGTAGAATGAGGTGCAACTAAGGAAAAAAATAATGGTCCTATAGTTCATGTTTGTAACATCTATAGTTTCATTGTTTAGAATAGCACAAAGAAAGTGACCACAAGAGAAATTCAGAGAGTAAGTGTGAAAACGAGGGTTATAACATCTCATAATATCATTTAGACGATGACCTAGTGAGTATGCTCTCATTTGAAGGGCAATTTTATCTTACCAATGGTAAAGATCAACAAATAGGATGGCTATCAAAGTAGCAAGATGAGATATTATGGAACTTATATGGGAAATTCCCATGGAGTGTATTCTTATACTCAAAGAGGATGATAGGAAATGAAGGATCTTTTACATCATGAAAGGATACTATATGAATGACATCATCCCTAGAGAACGTGCCCTTATTTTCTCTCATAAAAATAGAGAGAAAATTAATTAGTATGATAAGAAGAAATAGTAGAGTAAAACTCTTGAGCAAAAGAAGGATATTAGGAATAATTAAGAGTGCATACGGAGATCAAATAAAAGTATACAAATCTTTCTATAAATATATTTTTCGGATAGTAGGTATATCATCATCATGTATCAACCACACTCCAATGAATATTTTAGCATGAGGAGAAGGAGAATCTAATGACTTAGTAAAATCTTCATTTTTGAAAAAGGCAGGTTGAGGTAGAGGGTAGAACTATTAGGGAAAAGTGGGCTAAAATTGTTTGAAGGTAGGAAAGTGTTTGGAAAATTATGTGGATTGAAAAAGCAATAGGGAATGGTTTTTAATAGAGTTTTCATGAGCTCACTAGCCAAATTATTAAGGAGGTAGGTGAGTGTCACTAAAGGACTTGGTTAGCAACCAAAGAAGAAAGGGAGAAAGGGAGAATTGAGTCCAAATTTAAAATATTGTGTATTTTCCTTAAAATATAAAGTTTCAAAAAATATTTAGGACATAACAAGGAAAAAAAGCAAAAAATAACAAAAATATTAAAAATAATAAAATAAAATAAAATGGGAATCACAGAAGAGAAAGAGATAAAGCTATATACCAATATAGACATTTCTACATATTAAGAAATAAAAGAAGAATAAGAAACTCCACCCAAACCAATCAAAAGGAAACATTATCAAAGTGCATTCTCACTTGAGTCTATCTATAGTTTATGATGTACTCGAGTAACTTTTTTTTAAATTCGAGAGAAACTCATCGAATAAATATCATATATATGGACATGTAGGCTTTTAGAAAAAAGGCTTGCATAATACACCTAGATTGATAGTGCTTAAATGAACCACAATGGTTACAATTACATTAATCAAAATGACGATAGAGAGGGGATGATCTCCAAGAACTACTATTAGAGTACCTAGAGATTTGTCAAGAAAGGTGGACAAAAATACTATATAGGTAACGAGTGCTTGTAGAGAAGTAAAAGATATTGAGTTTAACTCTAAGGAGCAGAACAAAGAGGAGAGGTGGAAAAGTAGTGTTGACATTAACTCTCACACAAGGATGAGTAGTTAATCTCTCACAATGAGATCTCAAATGCCCATATTCACCATTATGGTGACAAATAGGTAGTAAAAATTTAGGCAAGGGAAAAATATCATCCCCAGTATGATGATAGAATGTAGCATGAGATGAATTGTTCACCATGTTAGACGAGCTCAACTGAGGCATAGAAACACACTTATGTTTAGAGTGGAAGCCATTGTTTTCATTTAGGATTTGCATCTTTTGGTTTGATAAACTTTGGTGTAGCTCTTAGAGTGGTAGAGACCTTTTCATCAAATACCAAAATACATTTGCCACTAGGAACCTTGTTGTTACTTAGAATTTCATCCAACTTCTAAGATCCTAGAACGAGCTTCTTTATTGTTCTTTTGGAATTTTTCAACTCCTCTTCTTGTTTTAACCACTTAGATTATAACATTTTAATATGGTCATCTTTTTTTTATGGATACCTCCCGGAATCCAACAAAACTGTCAAGATCCTTGGCTTTCTCTCAAAGTGTAGCTAACTCCTCATCTTTTTGAAAAAGAATATGTTCCAAATACTCTCTATCACTATCAAGAACACTCAAATTCTTTCCAAGAAGTGTGATCTGATCAAATTGATCTCTAGATAAATTAGGGCTGATAATCTTATGATTTCTTGGCTTAGCTTAAGCTTCTTCAAGTTCTCAAAATACATCATTCTAGAGTGTTCGATTTTTTTCAACTAGTAGACCAATACACCATTTTTGAGAGATCATTTTGGTATTGGATTATCATAAACTTCTTTTCCATAAGAGTAATTTTCACCCTAGTCAACTATTTGTCTCTTTCCTATAGGCTATCCAAAGCCTCTTTTTGAGATTTTTTAGACTTGATATGCTCCCTTAAAATATAATTTCAAAGTTACCATGATTTTTTCTTGATCATCCTCAACAAACATTCATGACCTTAAGGTTGCAATGGAAGGGTCCTCAAAAGACTCAAAATCCATAAGAGAAATAAAGTTGTTTGCTTCCTCATATGCATTGTAGCTAATATCCAAAATAGTAACCTTAGCTTTCATAGTACTTTTCCCAAAGTGGTTGTAATTTGTAAAAAACTGGGTAGTTATGTGTTTGAGCTTTTCATACTTGAAGAACTTTATCTTGTTAACAATTATCCCTACTCTGATATTTGTTATGATAATCATCAAAGCCTTCAGTCTTCTTCCTCTATCTTGAGTCTCTCGTACTCAAGATTTCTCTTATAGCCCCACCAGAAGAGCTCTTCTAACTTCTAAATAACTTTGTAAACTTCTCAGCTAAGAGTGTCATCTCTTCTTCTGGGCCAGAGTTGTTATCACTTACCACAAATGGATACTTTTCTAATCCTTAGTGGACTTAAAAGCAAGGCTCTTGCCATTTTTAGCAGTTACTTTCCCTTTCTTAGGAAGAAGGTGGTGAATCTTAAACACTTGAAGATCACTAATTCACTAATATATCTTGAGGTCCTTGAGCTCTTGAAAGGTTTCAATTGTACTTACTTTTTTCTTGAACGGAGGATGGAGACTCGTGAGGATTTTCTCAACTTTCTTCTTTCCAATATATCCCAAGCTTACTTCGACATTATATAGATTTGGATTCTTTGATATTTATAATCATTGACTACTTTGGTAATGGTGTACATCCATTTAGTATTCTTGTTTGATTCTTTTCTTTCTTCTTTCATCCATTCAATCATTGGCTTTGGGATCACCAAGCATTTAGTAAGATTTTTTTATAGGATATGTCCAATAGTTTTTGACTTGTTGTGACTACAAGAAGGCATGTATCTATGACTTTCAATAGGCATAGTTCCACCCTTTGAATAGCGAAGGTCTTCCTATGTTCTGTAATTCACCAAAATCCCTCCTGGTGAATGTGTATGTGTGTAAAAAGTGACATAGAAAGAAACAACACTATAGTAGTTATGCCTAAAAGGGTGTATCAACTCTGATACCAATTAAAAGAGTTTGAGACTCGGTGCACAACCAAGGCAAGGTGATACAAACACCTTAAGACTTAACCTATCTTACAAATAGTAAAAATAGATAAACAATACCTAATATCACACAGATAATCAAAAATAGCATAGATAGAGAGTTTAATAATCAGCACACAACATGGAAATAACATAGATCATGGAATTAATAGCAATACTTGGAAAGGATTAATAAAGATAACAAGTGATAAGAAAGAAAGCATAAAGGAAAGATAGATAGCCATAAAAGTAGAAAGAAAAAAGGCTTTCGAAACATACTGCCTGCGATCACCAAACACAACAATGTAATATGGTAAACCCATATATGATCCACCCCTCTCTTGTAACATCTACAAGTTGCTTAAGATAACCATTCGGCATCAAGAAATTTACTATATAAAGTAATCAATAGTTCACAATTTAAAGATAGCTTTTTTCTAATACCTCTATCAATTAAAATACCACACTCAACTATGCCTAAGTTACCTCCAATGCTTTCTAAATAGCTATTACGAATCAACCTCTAAATATGGTTGTCTTTTGAATCCTTACCACTACATGATGTGCCATAATCACCGATGAGTTAGTATATGTGCCACCAATACTAAAACACACTCAAAGTTTTGATGATATAAATTTATTTTCTAAATTTTCAGTGAAAAGTTTTGAGTTTGCAAACTCTAAGTGTTTCCCCATCTTTTCTAAAGAATTCCAAAATTCCAAATGGGGGTTTATATAAATCCTTTGAGCTACCCAAGCCTTTGCTAACCACCTTAGGGAGGGTAATAACCATTACAACATGGATATTAGTTACAATTTCTTATCGACCTCCATGCTGACTATCTTCCCAACCACCCCGTTCAGCCTTCTACAAGATAAAGAAAAACTTTTTGTTTGAATTTTTTTACAAAAATTCCCTCAAATAACAAAAACAACCCAATGTTGGGGAAAAAATCTAAACATACCAACTACATGCTCATAATTCCTTAGTGGTGTGTGTAACATGAAAACAAAAAAATATAATAACTACATGTGTGTGTATTACTGAATTGTTAGTAATTGACCTTACTTAGAGAACGAAGATACACTACATAGCTAAACATAAAATTTATCATGGCATAATTATTATTATGAATGGAATTATTTAAGATTTAAAGAGAGTCTCACACCCAAAGGATCATAGATTAGGGCTTTAAAAGAGGCAAAAGTATGTTATTTTATCATGTTTCATGGGTAAATTTAACTAATCTAAAAATTATTATTTGTTTTAGCAATTTTAAAAAAATAATAAGAATATTTATAATTTTAATTTTCATAAATATCTATTAATATCAATAATATCTCTAATATACCTATAATATTTTTTTTATCAATATATAAAAATTTCATTAAAAAGAAAATAATACAACTAAGTAATTCCAATATCAGCTATACATAGCGTAGAGCCTAAGGAATAAAACTAATAAAATGATTAGTAACACAGCAAGCATGAACAAGATACCATAAGCAACAACTTTTCTCCCTAACAATCCAACTAGATAACAAGAGAAAAAGCACTTAAGCTTAACACAAATAACGAAAAAATAACCTAGTCCATACTTATCAAATCAAGGTCCCCAAAAACAAAGTGAGCTAACTTCTTAGATATTCAACTAGAAGAAAATGAGCAAACCAAGAAAGTTAAAGAAGACAAAAGGACAAGTGAGACTAGATCATAGAAAATAAAAACAACCAAAAACTATCAATATTCCAACAATATCAAAATCCACACACTAAAGCAACAAAAAAAAAATAGTTAAGAAAAAACATTGATCTCTACGAGAATATTGTAGCTACAAAATCAAGGAAATCACCCCAAAATCTAAACCATTATCCATGAGAGCTTGCCTGGATCCCACGTCTCTTTATCAGTAAGTGCCTTTAAACTTAAAACACCATAAGCATCATGTTGAACCAAAAGAGAGCCATGTCTAATCCAACTTTCCACATAAATAGAACATTGTTGATAATCCTTATAACTCACCTAAACTTGCTAGTGTCCAATCATCAGAGCATCATGACTAATAAGTTGAAAGGTAACGTCATGAAGAACCAATGCAATTGTAAGGTCAAAGATGTCCATACTACAAAATATATAATCCATACCTAAGTAGATCACTTCAAATCTTACAATAAAATGAACAATTAAACTTGTAAAGCCAGGTTAAATAAAATCATACACAATGGTGGATTGGGAACGTGCCCAAAGAGCAACAACAGATTCACAAATAAAATAAACACATATTACAATCTAACGCATAACTCGAAAATTGATCGAGAGAAAAGTGACCCTCTAAGGAAACTAACTTTCACACTCTCAAATTGATTATTCAAAACAATTGAAATAGAAAATCATTGGTGTCAAGATTAGTTTTATTTTTCCATCTTGTTCTTGTTTGCATCACGACTTGATATCCTCTTCTTACTGAATCCCACACAAGACTTTTGTTCCTACTACATAAATTAGTCATAATTGATCTTCGCTTTTTTTGTTGGAAACTTGTATTCGCTTTGTTCGACCAATAATGAATCACACAAGAAATAATAAGAACAAGGGAAGGTCACGAGCTTAAGCCAAACTATTTCCCAAGAGAATAATTTAGAGCAGAAGGTGATCCAGACGTTAACAGAGGATTTCTCTTTAGCTTCAATAGACCACGCCAATTCTGCTTATCAAGAAGCAAATGGTGATCTTCACAAAATTATTGAGATCTTAGGTTAAAGATTTCTTGATATCTTAGATGATTTGTTAAAGAGTTTGATGTCAAGTGGATTATCAAGCAATGAGAGCTTACTCCAGAATCTAAGGCCATCATAATTCAAGTCAAGGTGATCTCAGATCGCTAGGGAACAAAATCAACCCTAGAACACACGAAAAGTCGACTATGGAGATTCAATCGTAATCCGAAGATGAACAAGAAGTGGATGATGGAGAGAAGGCCACAATAGTGTATGAAAGGAGATCTACATTCGGGTGAATAGGTGAAGATTTATGTGAAGATTTCTACAAAACTTTATTAAACCTTAATCTTTAATAGATGTATAAGATTGAAGTATCAATATTCCCATAAAGATATAGAAAAGAAGTACTCCCACGAAGATATAAGAGTTGATATGCAATAACAACATATTTCTATCATGCATTAATCAAAAAAATAATACTAATAATAATAATAATTTGTTTCACATGCAGTCATATAGCAGCTTTTTCTCCACTTCATATTTAATTCAGCTTCGATAAAACTGCACTTAACATGGAATATCTTAACTAATAGTAGAAGGCTATGTATAATCTTTATTCCATGTCCAAGACGCCGCTCAATAGGGAAAAACAAAATCCATCAAACCAAAAACAATATTAATTATTTAGAACCCCATCAATAAGAATTAATATCATGTAATAATAGACTAAACAGATCTTGAAGGAAAAACATTTCATCTTCTTTTCATTGATGATTATTTATATAATCTTTCGCATCGTTTATGCTCGACTTTAAAGACAAAAGTTTAAGAAGAAGATAATTATCACTTCATTATAACAACTTGATAAAAAACAAAAACATAAACAAAAAGTTGATTAATTAAATTAGAGTTGAATTATTTATTTTTCATTTTTATTATCTTTCTTCTCATCAATTTGGCCCCCCAAGTTCAGATGTCACTGCTTGCAAAAATGCAATCTCACTGGCAGAAAATTCGAGAGGGAAGTTTGTCAACGCGTTAAACTCATATGGTGGCAATAAAGATATATCATCACCAGAAAACGAACCACCCTTATTTTCAAAACCTTTATTTTCACAAATAGGTTTCTCATCAGAGTTTAAACCAATTGATGAAAATTTTGATGAACTCGAAGAAGAATGCTGACCAGTTGCCACCGGAGTAGGTAAAGTGCAGCAAGGAGCTTTAGTAATATTAGAAGTGGCACCATTATTTTTAACAGCTTTAATGGATTGTTGAGCAGCTTCTAAAAGCCACTCTATAGTTTGGCCATGGGTTCTGTGACCAAGCTCACGAGTCAGCTGAAACACCCTGGCTGCACAGACCGCGGGCAGTCGTATACGGCAGTTACGGCCATCTGCCTTCTGATGGCCAGATTTTGAAGTCATTGGGATTTTTTTAAATGAGTTTTGCGGATTTTCTTCTAGAGTTAGTGGGGCAACTCTTAATATAATGTTCATGATTTTCCTCGAAATTTTAATATAATATATATTGGGTGATGATATTGCCAAAATAACGATAATAACTCATTAATAATTCTATATAATAATAATGGTATTTAAATATAATTAATTATAAAAATATAATACACAATTCATATATTTTTGTTTTGATAATATCAAAAATAATTGTAACAATATCACACCTTATATATTAATTGGTTTGGTTAGGTTTTATAGTGCCTTCCTGTAAATTTTCCATTAATTGTAAATGCAAAAATAGAATTAATTATCTGGTCAAATTTTATACTCTGAAATTTTGGCACGGGGTGCTTAATTTCAGTGTATAACGTCTAATCTGTGGGCTTTGTGAACCATTCAATAAGATATGATGAAGTTAATTGTTTTAGAATCCAACGGTTGATAATTGGAAAAAAAATAAAACTTATATATGTTTGCATACAGACGTACGTAATATGCCTTGATAAGTTTTAAAAAAAAAATTAATACACACAAAGTAATACTTTTTTTTATAAAAATAAATGTATCAATATAAACAATTAATAGAAATGTTTTTCACATCAATTATGAATTTGAATTATATAAAAATTTACCGGATTAGAGAGGTGCGGCTTAAAATAGAATGTGCCAGACGAGAAAAATGCTAATGAGATATCAACTTAATTGAGATCTCTCGGTGCATCTACTGAGACCTGTCATTTACAACCTTTCATTAAAGAAAATTTCGGTGACAAAACATCTTTTGACATAAATGAATAAGGGAAAATGGGTGTTTGAGTTTTATTTTTGATACTTTACATTTAGTTGAGAGAAATGTTAAATGTATATAAATTTCACTTATATTAATTATAATGTAATGTTAAATTTTTTTTAATCAATAACTTTATCTTATTTAAAATTTATTTTACCTTATAATAAATGCAAATTTAATTGCGAATAACCTTCTTCTTTAAATTATATCCCATAATTACACACAATTAGTTATTTACATATTACTTTTCATTTAAGGTTTTCGTAACAGAATTTTTAAAAACAATAATGTATATAACATTTATAAAACTTATAATTATAAAAATAACATTTTTATACGTCAAAATCATATATTTTTACAACAAAAAATTCACATTTCATAAATTTCATATTAACACTGTCTAATTGGATACCATTGATGTTGAACTCTTGCTAATTAAATATACTAAATGTTATTGGGTATTTTTTTTTTAAGTTTTAGGGATAATATTTTATGTAATTAATTTCCTTAAATGTTTTCAAGAATATCCATATTAATTTCATAAAGGCTTTATTTTGATTACAATTCGAATTCATGTACTCTTGTTACCCAAAAACAACACACTTTTCTTATGAAATTAAAAAATATATTTAATAAATGCTAGAATAGAAAGATGAATAGTTAGAAATTTTTATGTATGTTATGATACGGAGGTCTAATATATATAAAATTATGATAATTCAAATAACATATATTGTCATTGTTAATTATTTACGGTTTCAAAATAGACATTTGATCTCTACCATATCATGGATATGTAATCAAAGGAAGATTTAATCTCCATCTTATCTTATATTTTGAGATTTGCATTGTATCTTTGAGAGTGCTACAAATAGAATCTATGACATTATATTTAACACAACAACAATAAGAAAAAAAAAACAAGATAAGTTATTTATCTTCTTCCCTATAATTTTTATATTATTGTATTCATTATATTCTTCTTTTATTCTAGTTTTAAATTACATTATAGTATGATAACTCTTTTAAAGTTTGTGACTTTATAGGTGTGTAAGATGATCTTATATATGTAATACTACAATTTAGTGGTATCAGTGTAGATCATACACCTACAATTTTGTGATTGTTGACGATTTTTGTGAAAAAAATATTTATTTGTAAACGAGATTTTAGGCTCTTTAGTCAAGTCCTTCAAGTTAAACCATAAAAATGCTTAAGTTTTAGATATTTATATTTTAGGTATGTCCTTCATAACTATCGCACATAGTGTTGCTCTTATGCATTCAATGGCATACTTTCACACACGTAGAATTCATTTTGTGCATTTGTCGATCAATCGAGGTTGTCAATCGATTGGGCTTTAATGAACTCCTATTGAGTCCCTCTCAAGTTGTTTCTACATTTACTCAATCGGTCTATTTTCAATCGAGTACTCTAGGTTAAAAATTCTTAACTTAACTCGATCAGTCGATTGAGTTCTTGATGATCAAGTTAGCAGTTCACATGCTTTAAAAATATTTTTTTAACTTGACTCCTATGTGAAATTACTTAATACCCTTATTTTAATTAAGTTCCTTAAAAACCTAATGAGTATATTTTAATCTTTTCTACTAATATCTGGGTTTAATGTATCAAAATTCTCTATATATGCAAACCTTGCCTCACTTTAAGAAAACACAAATTATATAATCTTGCAGAGTAATTGTCCTCTTTTTCGTGCTTCATCACTATATAGCTATTCTAGTCAAAATAAGTTATAGGTATGCTTAATCGGTATTTGATTCACAAATAACTACCTAGATTACTTCTTTCTTATTTCTTCTAGAAATCTTAGTTCCATGCTTGTTGATCTATCTTTTGAACTAGGGTTAGGACTTGTTGCTTAGTAAAATCCATCTAGAATACACATGTGCACTTGTTTTCTTAGTGCTAACCCTGTTTGTAGGTTGATCCACAAACGTGTCTACTTTTTAAGGGTTAACTAGACCATTGGTTAAAAACCAACTTTAAACAAATTTAAAGTCAGTTCACTGAACTGACTTTAAATTGAGTGACTTAAAATGTAAAGTCGGTTCATGCTATGAATCGACTTTACCCGTACATTTTATGATTTTTTTAATTCTCATTTTTTCGTATTATTCAATATATATATAGCATAAAAAAACTAAAATATAAATAATAATACAAATAATTAAAAATTTAAATATATTTAATTACTTGATAATTAAATTTATTACAAAAACAAATAATGTATATACAATACATATAGTTAACTTAAATTGCAAATAAAATAATATCGTCAAAGTGTAATTGGATGCAAGTAAGCTTGGTTGGCTTAGAATCTTGATTGGCCTTCACAAGCATTATGACAAGAAAACTAGACAAAAAACAGCTGATCCATATAACAATTCATATTCCCCTACATACATGAGCACGTAAACATCCATCAAACAAGCAGTCTAAACTTTAGAGACATACGAATGAAGAAATTAAATCATTATAAATATTATCATCAAGAAGATATTACCATGTACAGCGACATCCGAGTGATATAACCCTTCGATGAACTCATATTAGCACTTTATTAATCATTTGTCTATAAATATGAAGTTATCTGGAATCTCTGCTAGTATTTTTTAATGCTATAATGAACTCTAAATATGAAATCAAGTGTAACTCCAATTTCTTACTTGGCTTGTGTGAGTTTTTGTGCCCTTAAACATATGGAACACGTTCATGGGCACCAAAACTAATACAAACTAAGAAAAAAAATCGGAGTTACATACACCTGATATCATATTTAGAGCTCATTATAACATTAAAAATACTAGCAGAGATTCCAAATAATTTCATATTTATAAAGAAATGAAAGTGCTAATATGAGTTCGTAAGGAAAGTAGGAAAGAGAGATGAGATGTAGTTTGGGCCAAAAATAGGTCCATAAAACAATGCATTCCCCTAAATACATGAGCATATAATCATCCATCAAACAAGTGACTTCAGACATAGGAATAGATAGAGAAATTAAATCATTAAAATATCTATTGTTATGTTGTCATATGCTATTCAAGATCATCAGAATCTTCTCCTGATTCTTCTTGTGATGATATAATTTGAACCATGTGTTCTGCCCATTCCTCTCGTAAATCATCAAAAATTTGCTGGTCGTAGCCCGTCTTGTTCCAACCAAAGAACTACATGTATTTAAAATCAAAATAGGAATGTAATTTCATTTATTTACAAAAACAAACTCAAATATGTTAAAAACTTTTATGTATATGGGTAAAAGATATTACCACATCATCAATTGGGATTTTGATATTTGTGATGATTTCGCTCATAAACTTCATGACATAATAACCACACATGACTCCATTATTTTGTTGTGAAACCTACAAAAAACAAGTGTACATGATTTTTCATATTCGAATATCTTTATTATTCAATTGTAAAATTAATAAAATTATTAATATTGACTTGTACATATCATAACTTTTGTCCATATAAGCTTATGAGATTTTTTAAGGGCAATGCCCTTAAACTTGTTGCAAAACTTCCATGCCCTCTCAAGGTTTAAAACGGTTAGTTTTTATTAAATATTACAAAAAATAATAGAAGAAACTAATATGTAGCTATAACTCTTACATTTCAACAACTGCTTTTGTATCTTTACTCAGTTCTATGGAAGTTGAGTCACAGTACCAAGCATGATTATTGAACAAATCAATGATTACCAACATCCAATAATCATGGCCTTGTTCAAACCTTAATGGCCAAGGGATTATCAACTTTTGATTTATGTTAAGCATTAATGCCCTATCACATAATTGTTTAGCTCTGATGCTAACATTCTTCCCTTGATATTGATTGACATATGAAGAATCATAGAACATTGCTAAATGTGATGAGCGATTATGTTGAAGTCAATAATAGCACGCCCTATATAAAAGATATATATATATGTTCTACATAAATGAAAGGAAAATAAATAGATTGAGGACTCACCTTGTCCACACTTGAATTATACTTAAATCGATCATTTGATATTCAAATAGTTGAAATAAGCACTCGATCGATATATAAGTTTGGCCGAGGTCTACACCAAAAATTTCTATAGGAAGTGGCACATTCTATCCATCATTTATGCTAGATGCCCTCCCAACAATAGTCATCAAAGTGCCAAGATTTATGCTGAAGTTTAATGCATAATTATGACAATACTTTTTCCAAGGCTTCTTCTTGAATGACTTGGTGCGCGATGATTGGCCACTAGACATAGATTTAGCACGAGATACTTGCTTTGTATCTCTTAAATGTGCCATATTTAAGAGTTCTGGTATAATAGACTAAAAAAAGTATTATATATGTATTTTTTAGTAACAATATAAGATATAATAAAATAATAATAGTAAACAAGTGTTATCTTTTAAGTTAAAAAATAGTACCACATCAAAATTTAGAACAACTTGAATCGAAGACCAAGCCACATACTGTCCAACCACCTCTTGGACTTTGGTAGCATCAGAAGGCACAGGTAGTGAAAAATCATGAAACAATTATTGATCAATTACTATTCGCCAATGATTAGGCAAATATTGATTATGAATCATCCGATCATCTCTCAATTGTTGTACCGTTCCAATAGCAACAAAGTCCGTTGACGAAGGATGTTTCAACAAACATTTCATATTCTGTATTTAATTTAAGTGTTATATATAAAAAATAAAACATATAATAAGAATTTAAAAATTATAGATTATATACACCAGAAATTAAAATCTTACCACATATGATTCATCAAATAGAAGAGGACTCCCATGTGGGGTAGCTATTGGATGTACATTCTCACCAAAACGTTCATTGTGGTTTGATTGATGGTAAGAATGTGCAGATTGCATTAGAGAAAATGAACCACTACTTGATTGCATATGCATTCTTGGCATATAGTGAGGACCAATAGGATGGCTATATCCCATACTGGATGTAATTTGAGCACAATGAGATTGCGTGGGTGGCATGCCTGTCATGGATGGTGGCGTGCCTGTCATGTATGGTGGCATGCTTGGCATGGATTGTGGCATGCCTGGCATGGATGGTGGTATGCCTGATGAGTGCTCAAAAAGCACTAAAATTACCATGATTTTATGCACATTAATTGACTAAAAAATATATATTTATATGTTTTATCATATATTTATATAAATTTATCTTTTTCGGAATCATAGGTATTTTTATTGTTTTTCAGGTATTTTCGCTTAAAAACGTAACTTGAAGACTCAAAGAAGAATACTGGAAGCAATACATCACAAATATATCAATAAATAAATGGGGAAAGGTCAACAAATATGAAAAAATTGGACAAAAATGGGGCAAAACGGGCGTGGGCGTGCGCGGAGGCAACTGTGCACGGATGAACAGTACCCGCGCGTGCATCTGTGCGCGGATGAACAGTACCGCGCGCGCAGCTCGGCGCGGCTGGGCGCTGGCGCGCGCGGGATGGGCTGCTCCGGGCGCGATTTTCTCCTTTTTGACATTTTTGACCTTTTCGACCCATTTTGTCCAATTTTTCCATATTTGTTGACCTTTCCCCATTTATTTATTGATATATTTGTGATGTATTGCTTCCAGTATTCTTCTTTGAGTCTTCAAGTTACGTTTTTAAGCGAAAATACCTGAAAAACAATAAAAATACCCGTGATTCCGAAAAAGATAAATTTATATAAATATATGATAAAACATATAAATATATATATTTTTTAGTCAATTAATGTGCATAAAATCATGGTAATTTTAGTGCTTTTTGAGCACTCATCACAACCCCCAACCAGCTTCTTGCTAGTCCCTTAGCAAGAGAAGCGATAAAAACTAAAAATTAAACTATCCTAAATCACTTCCGTGGATTGACACGGTTGCATTTAGCCTATGCAACAAGCCTTTAAACCCCTAGGTTGCCCTAGTGGACGAGTTTGAGTCTCGTGAGGGTTTTCAGTAATGATACCCACAAACATTGAACTAAATGTAAAAATCAAAAGAAACAATAAAAACAATCAACTCTAAAATTAAAATTACAACAAAATCAAAATTTAATTTTTAAGAATAAGAGTAAACAACATATCACAAAAATGTGTCATACTTTTTAATCTCCTTTAAGATCATAATTAAAATCTCAAGCATAAGTTATTTTAATCTCTTTAAACAATCATGATTTATTATAATAATTAGTCGAAAATCATTTTCATATTTCATGTCAAAAATGTATCAATTTAATTTCACCCAATTTCAGTGTCATGAATCAGAATTCGCTTTGACTCTATTCCTCACAAGTCAATACTCTCGAAACACTGAATCCTATGGGTTCAAACACTCATACTATTTTATATGCGAAAGAGTTTATATATAGAAATGAACTAATATGTTCGTATATGTATAAAGAATAAAGGCTCAAAGTGTTATTTTAACATTGATCTCATGAAAGAAATCAAATGTATAAATTATAAAGATATCATATATAAAAATTATTTTCAAGCATAAATCAAACTCATTAAGAAAGAATTTCAAGATATATGCCTTTTACAAATGAAGAGAGTGCAATGACTTTTTAGGGAATTATTTCCTATATCTTTCTTTTGTAATTAACTTTTACTCACAACTTTGTAGGCAATGTGGGTTATAGTATGTAGATTATACTATATATTCTTTATCTCTCTATTTTTTTCTGAAGATATTTCTCAATATATGTATTTTAGAGAGTCAACCCATGTACAGATTGTACATCTTTTTTTTTTTTGAATTTTGGTGAGTGGTTAATTTTGTGGCTTTTATGTTTGATCTTGGTTTAGGTAACCCCAGATGTCTTTTTTTTTGTAGCAGTCATGCATGAACGAGATATAAGCATATACAATCAATTTCTACTCAAATCATTTAATCTAAGCAAAAATAATAAAAAATATATGATACTCTATTAAGATAAGAAAAAAAAATTCATACATTCAATGCTAATACCTATAGAGATCATCTAAAAATTTGAAGAAATAAGAAATGTGTTTGGAGTAGAAAAAATATATATTTCACTCTGAATAAAGGAAATTAGGCTCAAATTATATCTCACAAAGGTAGTCTCCACTAAAAAAATTCATAAACACCGATTTTGGGTTTAATATAATTTCTACATCTTATCAAGAAATACTAGTTATGACAAAAACTAACTAATTATCAAAAAATAATTACAAAATATTTCATGATATGTTTTCAAAAATTAATCTAACAATACAAAAGACTTAACTATTTACTTAAATTTGATTTAAAGAAATGATAATTTTTGTGAGAAATTGTTTTTTCAAAAATTACTAAATCACACAAAATAGAAATAAAACCAAACACACAAAAAAATGAATTTTTTTTTATTTTTAAATTGTTAATTTTTTTTTTAATTAAGCATGGTAACTTTGCACCACCCCCAACCTAGAACTTACATTGTCCTCAATGTAACAACTGTAAATTAAAGATAAAGAGAAAAGAGAAGAAAGATTACCTATTTCCTGAGAATGTGCAAGTAGTAATGGAAAATGCAGGTGCATCCATCATATTCATCATTAAAGTGTATACAAACAGATCGCTGTGAACTTCTAACATCTCAACAAATATTTTTAGTTTTAACAATTTAAAAATTATTCACATGTAATTAAAATGAAATAAACAATAAAATTAAGTAAATAAAAGAAATAAAAGAAAATTACCTAAAATGATGAGTTGCCTCCCATCCAGCGCTTAGTTTAACGTCTTAGCAAGACGTAACTTGGGGATTGCATTTTAAGTAAACTCAATGTTCCCTCATCATTGAGTCAATCAAACCTTCAGGTAAGACAAGGTTGTCTACCTATACTTTTTCACCATGCCACTATTGATTTTCAAATTTCTTTTTGTACTTAAAACTAGAGGCATACTTTGAGTTTTAGATAACCCACAACTAGGTACAAATCAAATAATTAAGGCATAAAAACACAATTATACCTAGATTAAACAAAGCAACTAACTCCTTAGATTATAATTAAAACTTTAAAATTTTGGAGGTAGCTTCAGAATTTATGTTTTTTTTTTTGTTTTTAAGAAAAAAAAATAACATAATCAGTATTAACCAAGAGTGCTCCCAGGAAAGAATGTTGGTGCAAAGGCTCCTTAAAAACCATCCTCCTAGACAAAACAACGTTCCCAGGAAAGACTAGTGGCACAAAGGCTTCCAAGAACTAGTCTCCTAGAGAGAACTCCCTTAGATCTTTACTTTTCATGTTATTAAGTTAAATTAAATAAAAATTTAACTTAATGAAAATCTAAGTTAATTAAGTTTAAAGAAAAGGTTAATTAAGTTAAGTGATTAAAAAAATCTAAGTTAATTAAGTTAAGTTAAAAAAAATCTAAGTTAATTAAGTTAGGAAAAAAAGGTTAATTAAGCTAAGTGAAGTAAAAAATCTAAGTTAATTAAGTTAAGTGAAAAAAAAAGTTAATTAAGTTAAGTGAAATAAAAAAATCTAAGTTAATTAAGTGAAGTAAAAAAAAACTAAGTTAATTAAGTTAATGAAAATTTAAGTAAAAACCTAAGTTAATGTAAAAAAAAACAAATCTAAGTTAATTAAGTTAGTAAAAAAAACAAAGTTAAGTAAGTTAACTAAAAATCAAGAAGAAAAAAAAAATAGCTAAAGAAAGAAAAATAAAAAATAATAAAATAAAATAAAATTGAAAAAGGTAAAAGAAAATAAATAAAAATTATGTTTTAAAAAAAATAAAAAAATAGTAAAAATTAAACTCAAAAAATTAAAATTTTTTATTTTTTTATTTTTATTTTATTTTTATTTTATTTTTATTTTATTTGATTATTTGATTATTATTTGATTATTATTTTTTATTTGTTTTATTTTTTAACTTCAAATTTTTGAAATGTTTTTTTTTATTTATTTGTTTTTACTATTCATGAACCGTGAAACTTTTTTTTAATTCAAATTTTAAATTTCTAAATTCTTTTATTATTTACGCTATAATTTTTATTTAAATTTTTTTTTATTTTTTTTTATTTTTTTTTTATTTTTTTTTATTTTTTTTTATTTTTTATGAAATTTGAAATTTGATTAAATTTTTTTATTTTTTTATTTTTTTACAAAAAAAATCACAATTATTTACAACACAAAAATATTTTTAAAATTTTGATAAATAAATTAAAAACGCTATTCCTTCCCCGGCAACGGCGCCAAAAACTTGATGAGCAGAATCGAGATTGCCAAAAACTTTGATGCCATCCCCGGCAACGGTGCCAAAAACTTGATGAGCAGAATCGGGATCGCCAAAAACTTTGATGCCATCCCCACAACGGAGTCATCCCCGGCAACGGCGCCAAAAACTTGATGAACGAAAACCGGCATCGCCGATTCTTGCCAATACTTTGGTTTTAATATTTGTAAAACTCTCGCAAGTGCACGAATCATTTCGTAGAAAATGATAAGTATACTCCCAAGGTCGATCTAAGGAAGGAATGTATGTGGTTTTTAATTTATTATTCAAACTTTTAAAAACGAAATTAAATCCTAAACATCCTGTCACGATATTTTGGGTTTTTTTGTGTTTTTAATCTAATTACAGAAAATTAAACATAGATTCAATAAACATTCATGCAAATTTTATCTTTTATAAATAGTGGAGTATTTATGGATATAATAACTAAGTTAATTATGCTTGCTCGTATTATTTAGGTTATTAAATATATGAATTGATATTTATTGATTCTCCCTTTTTTGTATGAATACCACCTTTGGTGGGGTTAGATATTATTCGTTAACTAAACAAATCAATTAACACATATGGGTGGGGTTGATAACTAATTTGGTTAATTAAATTAATTCCTTTTTCTAAGAGATTGAAAATGAACCATTTAAATGCCACCTTTGGTGGGGTTAGACAGTTTAAACTTTATTCAAGGTGTCCAAATTAAACCTAAGAATTTAATTATCCGAGTACTAACTTTCAAGTTTTAAAACTACTACTGAAAACATGTTGTCAATACATTTTCAGATAATAATTCTTATAAAAACTTTTGAAATAGAGCTTCACTCTAACTACCGGGCGATTGTACCAACAAATAAAAGAGCACTACTCTAAATCAGACCGGATAACTAAACCTTAAAATCTAATTTTCAGATTTAAATTTGTAATGAAAAATAATATATTTCTCTCTAACATTCTTAATATAAAATCTTGAATAAAAATAAAATCAATTCATTTTAGAGATTTTTACCTATTTAATATTTCGCAAGCATAACAACGTTATTATTATATCATTTTTTCAAATAGCTAGCACAATTAAATTTAATCACAGACAAATTAAATATAACATGTAAGAATAAAGCATAAAAAATAACTGCAAAGAAAATAAAATCCTTACAGTACTTCGATGCCATTCCCGTTGGTAGAAAACCTTCACACGGTGCACTCCCATTTATTGAATAAAAAAAAACTAATGAATTACAAAAATATAACTAGTTCTTCCCAAAAAGGGAAGAACTCTAAAACTAAGAGAAACTAGCTAAAACATAAGAAAAACTAAAAAAAACCTAAAAACTAAGAAATGGAGAGAAAGAAAGAAGAGAGAAGTGTGTTTTGAGGTGTGTTTTTGAAGTGAAGGAAATGGGGGTATTTATAGGTGAGGATGGAGAGAAAAATGAGTAAAAAAATGTTAAAAAATGTAAAAACGCGTAATGGAAATGCTGATGTCATTAATGACGTCAGCATGACGTCATGAGGAGGCTGCACGTGAAAAATGGGGCGAAATGGGCGTGGGCGAAGCGGTAGGGCGCACGTGATTGTGCGCGGATGAACAAGATACCGTGCGCGCATCGTGCGCATATGAACGCACCGTGTGTGCGACTCTGCGTGAATGAAACGATACCGCCAGCATGGGCCGGGCCTGGCCGCGCGGATGGGTCGTTCGGCGCGATTTTCTTCTTTTTGACATTTTTGACCTTTTCGACCCATTTTGTCCAATTTTTCCATATTTGTTGACCTTTCCCCATTTATTTATTGATATATTTGTGATGTATTGCTTCCAGTATTCTTCTTTGAGTCTTCAAGTTACGTTTTTAAGCGAAAATACCTGAAAAACAATAAAAATAACTTGATTCCGAAAAAGATAAATTTATATAAATATATGATAAAACATATAAATATATATATATATTAGTCAATTAATGTGCATAAAATCATGGTAATTTTAGTGCTTTTTGAGCACTCATCAATGCCTGACATGGATGGTGGCATGCTTGGCCAATATGGCATGGCCTGGTTGTAGCATGATGCCATGACTGACATTTGTTATGATTGATGTTATTTTAGAGTGGCAATCTCACTTAACACTGAGGCCTTAAAGGATTTGAATTCTTCTTCAATTTTAGTGTACTTCTCCTTAATTACCATCTGATGATTTTGTTTTGGAATGTTAAAATACTACATAGAACCATCAAATTGGCTACCTCCCTTAACACGACCAGGATGCTCACGTCCGAATGCATGATATAAAGCATATCTCCCAAGCTCTTTAATTATTTCACCCCTGGATATTTTTTTCTTGAACAACTCTCTACAAATAATAAAGCACACAAACATATCATTCATTATTACATCAATTATTAAATATCATTAAGAATTTTTATCAACCAAAATTACTAACCAACTTATTTAATTATTCTTCTCCTTGCTTAGTTATCGGTCTTGAATTCTTCGTTTTGGGAGTCTTTGTTTCTATGTACAATTCAGCTTCCTACATAAATTATGAAAATTTTATTAACAATGACATGAAATTAAATTGAGGAAAATAAATTATAAATTAAGAAAAATTAATAATACCATTATATATCTAAATTTAAGATTTGAAGACTTCCCAGTACGGTTAGGAAGAATGTTATGCATTTGTACATTCTGATCATCTTCTCTAATAATTTGAAATTCATTTGAACGTCTATAATCCACAAAGTCTTTCCAAACTTGAGGTGTAATCCAGGGGTGTCCTTCGAGGATTTTGTAGAGCTCTAACTCATCAAGTGGTTCCAAATATGGAAACACATAATTTCTTGCCAATTTGGAAGTCTTGTATTCCTTCCACGCCTTATTTGCAATCTTATAACACTTGCTCTTCCAACTGTCATCGACTTTGTAATGATTCTGTAAAAACACAGTACAAAAGATTAGATATAATACATACCTAATATAATATATATATTGATTATAAAATATAAGAGACTTACCCAAATGGTTATCCATATTTTGAACTTTTCTGCATCGTCAACCTCAGACCAATCATTTATATTTATTGGTATACTAGACTTCACAAGTCGACCAATAGAGGATTTCAATTGTTTCCATTTTCACCTATTGGATTACCAGTAGCATCAAATAGAACATGTATTCTATCATCTGGGTTAAGTGGAGCATCAGGTATATTCGCCCAACCCCTTCTTTTCAAATACCCCAATGGATCATTTGGATATACAATCTCTATTATCCGAAGATCCATGAAATATCTACAAACAATGAAGAAATATAAATTAATTGAAAATTTTAGGAAAATACATATATATAAGAGTTATTACAACAATATAGAACATACGTTATGTTTAATTAGGCTGTTGATCGTATACATAAATTCCTTCACAATCACTTCGAGCCTATGATGAAGAATCATCATCATCAATTAGATCATCACATACATTAGGTAATTTATTTGAGAAATTAATAATATTGGTTAATGTATCAAGCATAGAGTCATCATCTTCTACAGCATCACAATGGTAAAACTCTTTTTGTGGAGGCATTAACACAACATACCATCTTGGATCAATTTGATCGCTCAGGTAAAATATTTGTTTTGCATGAAGTGCTAACGTGAAAGGATCATGAGTGTGCCTTATCTTGGATAAATTTACAAGGGTAAATCCAAAATCATCTATTTTATATCCAACATTGATAACATCTTCGACCCAATCACACAAGAAAATTGTTTTATGGAAGACCTCATAATCCAATTCCCAAATCTCTTGTATTATACCATAGTATGTTCTATCAAAAAGTACATGATTAGCATCTTTTGAACTGGCATATTGCATAGTTTGTGCAACCATCTTCACACCACTATTTTGATTTACTTGGACTTTGTCCCTAGCTTGAGTCGTAAACCTCTATCCATTTATTATGAAACTATAAAATGATTTGACATCAAATTTTGGACCATATGCAAGCCATTGTAAACTTTCTGATATTTTATGATTGGGTTTTTTGAGTTCATCTCGAATCTATGTATACAAAAACACAAAATGTGTTTAGAGCAAAGTTTTAAAACATTGAATAGATCTAGGAAGATACATGCATGATTTTTTTTGTGACACTTACATGGTTGCAAAACCAATTAGTAAGCTCTCGCTTATGTTCATCACACAACCATTTTTCTCCTCCTTTTTTTATAACGAGGATCGATCTTCAATAAGTTTCAATGCATCCTGTAATGTTATTAAATATATATTAAGTTATATATCATCATTAATAGTTAAATAAAAAATGATTTTGCAATCATGAAACAATGAACATCACTTACTCTATGTACGGTTGTGCCTCATTATTATTTACCAAAATGATTCGGTGTGCTTTTTCCCATCGAGTGCGATCAATAAATAATTTCTTACTTCCACCAAGCATAGGGTTACCTACTTGGATCATGTAACGTTCTAAAAACAACTTGTGCATAGTGTTACCTACTTGGATCATGTGACGTTCTAAAAAAAACTTGTGCATAGGATTCCCAATTTCAATGCAACCACTAAAGTATTGAAAACAAACCTCAATGGCCTCTTGAGCAATGTAGCATTCCACCATGCATCCTTTAGGTCGATTTCTATTATTTACATATCCTTTAAGGACTTGCATATATCTATCAAAAGGATACATCCACCTTAAGTAAGTAGGACCACACAATTAAACCTCTCAAACTAAATGAACACACAAGTGAATCATTATAGCAAAGAAAGAAGGAGCAAAATATTTTTCAATTAGACACAAAGTCTCTACAACATCTTTCTATAAAGAATTTAACTCGCCAATTGATATAGATTTCTTGCATATTGTATTGAATAATGAATAAAGCCAAATTATTGATAATCAAACATGTTTTGGAAGAATTGATCAAATAGCAACTAGTAATAACTGTTGCATTAAGATAGACACAAAATTTCTTAAGTTGGATGCGTAACCATCAGGAACTTTCACACCTTCCAAACATTTACAAAACACATCCTTCTATTTTGTTAACATTGTATATGATGCTGGTGGTAAGTATGTTCGATTCTTATCATTTTCCACCCTTGGTTCCAATTCAGGTCGTATGCCTAGTTTCTTTAAATCCAATCTTGCTTTAATTTCATCCTTTATTTTTCCAGGTATATTAAGTAAAGTACCAATCAAGTTCTCACATACATTATTCGCAATGTGCATGACATCTAAGATGTGACAAATGGGTAGGTATTTCCAATAAGGTAATTCCAAAAATATTGATTTTTTTTCCAACAACCATGGTAAGTCGATTCAAACTCTTTTTCATTTTCACCCATTTCATTAGTTGACCTCTTTCGTTTTCCTACCTTAGTGAGTTTTTTTTTTCATTTTTCCATATTGTTTGAATGTCATACTATTCAATTGCCTTAATATCTTAACACCTCGCAAAGGTCAAGTTGCATGATCATGATCTTCTTCACCATCAAACGGTTTCTTTTGGTATCTAAACTTGTGTCCAGATGGAAAATATCTTCTATGTCGTATATAAGGCATCTTTCATCTGTGAACAAGATAAGTTGCAGAAGTTCCATCACTACATATAGGGCATCCCTAGTAACCTTTTGTTACATGTCTTGATAATTTTCCATAGACAGGAACATCATTAATTGTCCATAAAAGGACCCCCTTCATGTTGAAGTGTTCTTCTTTATGTGCATTGTAAACATTTACACGATCATTCCACAATGTCTTTAAATCATCTATCAGAGGCTGCAAATATATATCAATATCAACACCGGGTTGTTTCGGTCCTGAGATCAATAATGTTAACATCATGAATTTTATTTTCATACACAACCAAGGAGGAAGGTTGTATGTTACCATAATTACTGGTGAACAACTATATCTACTACTGAGGGAACTATATGGATTAGATCCATCAGCAGTAATAGCAAGACGAAGATTGCACATATCAGATGAAAATTGAGGAGATAAATTATTTACTACTTTCCAATTTGGAGAATCACAAGGATGACATAGCACCCCATCATCAGATCGATTATTTGAATGCCAAGTCAACATCTTTGATGTATCTTTACTATTGAACAACCTTTGAAAGCGAGGAATCGGAGGAAAGTACCAAAGAACCTTTGCAGGCACGCCATTCTTATGTGTTGTACTCTTATTTATACCATGCTTCCATCTCGATTCTTTACACATAGGACAATCATCTAATGTCTCATATTCTTTTCTATAAAGAATGCAATCATTTGGACAAGCGTGAATCTTATGATATTCCATGCCAAATCGACTAAGAGATTTCTTCACTTCATACATTAAAGATGGCAATTCAATACCCTCAGGAAACATATCGACTAGTAGATTTAGTAATTTTGTGAATCTCTTGTCAGAAAAACCATGTTTTGCCTTCACATTGTACAAATGAACCAATCCTGACATTTTAGTGTATTTTTTGCATTTTGGATACAATGGTTTTTTGGCATCTTCTATAAGTTTTTTAAAGGTTTCGGGATCATCCTCGCGTAATTCATCTTCAACACCATGAAACATATTTTTTGTCTATACATTATGATAAGATGTATGTAATCCACTCACATTCTTATTTATCTTTTCCCCATGAGTATTATCAATATTTTCTCCATAATAATACCAACATTTATAGCTCGAAAGAATACCATTATGGATAAGGTGATACTTAACCTCATCAAATTCATGAAATCACTCATTTTTACATTTAACACATGGGCATCAAATCATACTAGTTCCAATATTACTATTTCTATAAGCAAATTCCATGAAACTTTCAACTCCCGAAATATAGTCTTGCTCAATTCTACACTTTGACATCCAAGATTTGTCCATTTTCTATTAATGACATTAATTAAACATATTACTTAATTATGTATCCAATGAATATATTTCAAGTATTATTATATATAAATTTCCTAATTATTAGAATATATATCAAAACATACACAATACAAAACAATTATCATTTTAATCATTTTACAAAACCATTTCTATACAAATTAAAAAATAAGCAACATGCCAGCATGAATATATAAAAACCAATCACTTTGGTTGATTCTAATTTCTAAACATATTACTATATCATAATTAGAAAGTAATATTAATTATACGTATATAACATTCTATAGAAGTATATAGGGACTACTATAGTAATGTATTTAATATTTTAACACATAAGTAGCATATATAAATAAAAATAATAATACTACTTAGTTTTTAGTTATTATTTAATTTATATATATATATATATATTATTTAAATTATTGAGTTTATAAATATATATTTATAGTTTTTTTAAGAGTCAATAGATAGCACGTATAACTCTTATACCAATATAATTTCTTACAAATTTAGAAAAACATATTATTTTTCCTCTATTCACTACTTAATAAAATATAATTATTTATATATAAATAAATTTATCCACGCACATTAAACCCACAACATTTCAGATATTATTTCCACATAAAATAAGTCAAACATTATAACAAGCAAAATAAAAAACATACCTAAATAAAAAATTTATATAAAAAATAAAACAAACTGAATAATAAGCTACAAAATTCTACTTAATAAAATATAATTATTTATAATATATAAATAAATTTATCCATGCATAGTAAATATATATAATCCATCAAACCCACAATATTTCAGATATTATTTCCACATAAAATAAGTCAAACATAATAACAAGTAAAATAAAAAACATACCTAAATCCAAAATTTATACAAAAAATGGGTATAAAAAATTTTAGTATTTTGCTTAAAAAAATAGTAGATCTGAAAAATAATTAGAAGAGGAATATAACTCACAAAACAACATTGCAAATGATGGTCGGAGGTGGCCGGAAATTGAGAAAGAAGGTGGGTGTAGCTCGATTTTTGGAGAAAATGGAGAAGAGAAATGAAGAAATTGGGGTTTTGCGTAAAAAAATGAGCCGAATTTGGATATATTAGGTGGATAGCGTCGGTTGACGTGGAGAACCGATGCTATTCGTGTGTGTAGCGTCGGTTGATGGGGCAAACCTATGCTACACATGCGGATAGCGTCGGTTCTCCACGTGAACCGACGCTAGCCACGTGGGTAGCATCGGTTTGCCACGTCAACCGACGCTATCCACACAATTAAATTTTTTTTTGTCAATTATTTTTTTATTTAGACTATGCATATACGTACTATAGAAATAGAAAAAATAATTACTTTAGAATAATATTTAATTAAAACATATACACAAAATTAAATAAAGATATATTGTAGGTACATATATAAATTTAAATATCCAAACAAATAAACAAAATTATATAATTTTTAAAACTAATTGTCTAAAAAAAAGGAAAAATTATACTATTTTTATCCAACTTAAATTCTCCACATCAACCGATGCTACGTCCAACGTGGATAGCGTCGGTTCTAACCGAACCGACTTTAAATTCATTATAAGTCAATTTTTTCCAAAAACCGACTTTACACAGCGACTTAAATACCCTTTTTTGTAGTAGTATAATTACACTAATATTAGAGGTTGTGAAACTATAGTAGAGGTTTATAAGTAAAGCACATTGGGGTATTATTCTATGGAGGATAGTATAAGACTGAGTTTGCACTTGAATATTAATTTTTCACAGTAGAGATATTAGGTGAGTCGGTGGATCGATAGTTTTCCTCATATATCATGGTTGTGAACTAGGTGGTTTTCATTGATGAGTACTCAAAAAGCACTAAAATTACCATGATTTTATGCACATTAATTGATTAAAAATATATATATTTATATGTTTTATCATATATTTATATAAATTTGTCTTTTTCGGAATCACGGGTATTTTTATTGTTTTTAAGGTATTTTGGCTTAAAAACGCAATTTAAAGACTCAAAGAGGAATACTTGAAGCAATACATCACAAATATATTAATAAATAAGTGGGAAAAGGTCAACAAACATGGAAAAATTGGACAAAATGGGTCGAAAAGGTAAAAAATGTCAAAAAGATGGAAATCACACCCCATCAGCCCCCTCCGCGCGCCCAATGCGTTTTCGCCCCATTTTTCACGTGCAGCCGCCCCATGACGTCATGCTGACGTCATCAATGACCTCACCATGTCCATTACGCATTTTTACATTTTTTAACATTTTTTACTCATTTTTTCTCTCCATCCTCACCTATAAATACCCCCCTTCCCTTCACTTCAAAAACACACCTCAAAACACACTTCTCTCTTCTTTCTTTCTCTCCATTTCTTAGTTTTTAGGTTTTTTTTAGTTTTTCTTATGTTTTAGCTAGTTTTTCTTAGTTTTAAAGTTCTTCCCTCTTTGGGAAGAACTAGTTATGTTTTTGTAATCTATTAGCTTTTTGATTGAATAAATGGGAGTGCAAATTTCGTTTGGAGGTTTTCTAGCAACGGGAATGGCATCGAAGTACTGTAAGGATTTTATTTTCTTTGCAGTTATTTTTTATGCTTTATTCTTACATGTTATATTTAATTTGTCTGTGATTAAATTTAACTGTGCTAGCTATTTGTAAACATGATATAATAATAACGTTGTTATGCTTGCGAAATATTAAATAGGTAAAAATCTCTAAAATGAATTGATTTTATTTTTATTCAAGATTTTATATTAAGAATGTTAGAGAGAAATATATTATTTTTCATTACAAACTTAAATCTGAAAATTAGATTTTAAGGTTTAGTTATCGGGTCTGATTTAGAGTAGTGCTCTTTTATTTGTTGGTACAATCACCCAGTAGTTAGAGTGAAGCTCTATTTCAAAAGTTTTTATAAGAATTATTATCTGAAAATGTATTGACAATATGTTTTCAGTAGTAGTTTTAAAACTTGAAAGTTAGTACTCGGATAACTAAATTCTTAGGTTTAATTTGTACACCTTGAATAAAGTTTAAACTGTCTAACCCTACCAAAGGTGGCATTTAAATGGTTCATTTTCAATCTCTTAGAAAAAGGAATTAATTTAATTAACCAAATTAGTTATCAACCCCACCCATAGGTGTTAATTGATTTGTTTAGTTAACAAAGAATATCTAACCCCACCAAAGGTGGTATTCATACAAAAAAGGGAGAATTAATAAATATCAATTCATATCTTTAATAACCTAGATAATATGAGCAAGCATAATTAACTTAGTTATTATATCCATAAATACTCCACTAATATAAATGATAAAATTTGCATAAATATTTATTGAATCTATGTTTATTTTTATGTTAGTAGATTAAAAACACAAAACCCAAAATATCGTGACTGGATGTTTAGGATTTAATTTCGTTTTTAAAAGTTTGAATAATAAATTAAAAACCACATACATTCCTTCCTTAGATCGACCTTGGGAGTATACTTATCATTTTCTACGAAATGATTCGTGCACTTGCGAGAGTTTTATAAATATAAAACCAAAGTATTGGCAAGAATCGGCGATGCCGGTTTTCGTTCATCATTCATCTGAAAATCTCGTGCGTTATATTTAATTTATGTATTTTATTATTTACACACAATTGTATATATGGTGGGTGTGATTAAGTTATTAAATTATAACTTGATAAAATTAAAATATAACATATTCACCCCTTTTAATTCTATTTGTTGCATTTTAGAATTTTCAATTGGTATCAGAGCCTACATTAGACACACTTAATGATTTTGATTTTTGGAGACCATACTTACTTAAATACCTAATAAAATAGGTGAGTCATCTCTTAGACTTGATCATTGATGGTTGTAATTACCCTTACAAGAATGCTTGGATGCAAGCTTTTCTCAAACAAGATGAAGAAGCCTAGGATGCTATTCTTCATGTTTGGGATTCACCTTCTGTAAGTGTAGATAGTGTAACAACCATTAAGGAAAGAAAGAGTGGACCATCGAAGAACATATCCTTTTTGGCGCAAATTGAAAGGGTTTATGCTCTATCTTTGCTTTAGTGTCAATGGACAAGTTTCGTCGCATCTTTGACTTTGATACTATAAAATAAGCATGGAATGTACTTGATTATATTCATGAGGAAACTTCGCAAGTTAAACAAACAAAATTAATATTGCTAATATATTATTTTGTCTATCTTAAAATTAGTTACATTTAAACCTTTGGTAAATATTTTGCTCTTTTTATGATATTAATAATGCTTGTTGATAACTCTAATTTATTAGAGTTAATATTAGTTTTATTATCTTAAAATCTTACTTGACTTTTTGAGAAATTCTACGTATTCTACTTAAATGGCCTTAATTGTGCCATTTTTTAATTGAGTGCGCTCATAAGAATTAAATCTAAATTCAGCCTGTCTTTCATTGGAAGAATTCATATTTTAAAACTTATTCATGGAAGTTATACTTAATATCTTGCAAGGAATTAGGAGAGTACAAAATAGACTTGGGTCACAGTTTGCTATAGCTTTACTGTAACAAAGTCACCTAGGAATTAAGCAGCGAGGATTAAAAACTTTTGAAATAAAATGACAACTATATTTGGGCTATTTAAAGGATGAAAAGGTATAGCTAGACACTCAATTTTAAGGGCCATATTTAGGAGTTAGCATAAGAATGCCATCTCGTCTTCTACAAATCTAAAACCCACGTATGAAAGGAAAGATAAATGAGCAGTTGGGTGGTTTTCGGGTTTGGTTTTTTTTCATTCTCTTACATCACTCTTCTTCTTTATTGAAGAAGAGGAAAGAAAGCAGAGCTCAGCAACCAAGTCTAAGCAAGGTAGACAACAGTAGAAGTAAGGGCATTTTTTGACTAAGAAAGAGGAGACAAAGAGGGCTACTTAATTGAAGTTTTCTTAAATCCTTTTTCTTATCTTAAATTCTCAGTAATTTTGGATTTGGATATGGATTTATCATATTTTGAATTTGTAACTAATTTAGTGAAGATTACAAGCTATATATATCTATTAGCAAGATTGTTGATTAACAAGTTAACGTAGTCATGTTTATATAAAATCTATGCAATGCTTTGGTTAAGTTATTTTAGTTATTCAAGCTTGCTTTAAAGTTTAATTGTATTTGTGACTTGATCACAATTTAATAGGAGATGTTAATTCTGGAAAGGATAGTTGAATTAATTGTATTAAGTATGGATAGTGTGAATTTAGCATAGGGATTAAAGGTAAAATTGTAACTAATTATATAGGAATATATAGTTTTCTAACATAACTCAAAAGAATTGGTGCATATAATGACATTTTTGAAGTTAGGTTTACATAGGAACATGTTTAATTGATTCTTAAAAAGTAACACAACATAGATTCGAAAGAATCCTTTGTAAAATGCAAATTATGGTTGCTAGGGTAATTTTGCCACAACATTGGTGTAGAATTTTGCATACAGACTGCATAAACTTGTTTCATTTGCGATCCTAGTTACCTAAATAACTTGAATTCTTTGTTATTTCTCTTACTAAGCTAAGTTTTGGTTACTGTTTGATTTTTCCTATTTGTTAATTGCTATTTTACTTTTAATTATTTGATTTTTGATTAACCAACATACAAAATTGATATTTATTTTGTTAATTTTTATATTGATTTTTAATATTACAATCTCTATGATAACAATTTTTTATTATTATATTACTTGTTTACAATATATATACTTGTTTAGCAACCATTACACATTTTAAGCAACAAGTTTTTGGCACTGGTGTTAGGAATTAAAAAAATTAGAAATTATTTAGTAGAAATTAATTTGGCTTCTTCTTTAATTTTCATTTTATTTGATATCAATTGTGTTCTTGGAGAAGTATTTGACTTTATTGTATGAACAAATTTTGTTGGGTAGATTTCTTGCCTTTAGAACTAAAATCGAGTATACTTTTTGACTAATAAGAAGAGAACATCAAGGTTTTGTCCAAGTTGAAGAAATGGAAAATATGAGGGAAAAAAATAACAATGAAATAAATTTGAACGATGTGATACTTCAAATTGATGATGAGGATACAACTATAAATGAATATGCATTACCGATATTGGAAGGGTTGAATCCAAGCATTACTAGCTAAAATTTCAAGCTCTTCAATTTGAACTAAATCTAGTGCTATTTGAACTATTGCAAATAGTTAGAAAATTCAATGGTTTATCTACAGAGGATCCTCACTTGCATCTCAAATATTTTATTGAAGTTAGTGATTCATTCAATTTTTGGGGTTTGATTGAGGAAGCTTTTAGGCTTAAATTTTTTCCACCTAATTCTACTTTTACTTGGAATGATTTTATAAAGAAATTCTTGATGAAATATTTACCAATCACAAAATGTGATGCTAAGAAATGACATAAGTCTTACCAACAAAGTGATGGTGAATCACTATATGAAGCATGGAAAGGATTTAAAGGTTGTTAAGGAAGTGTCCATACCATGGTATGCCTTACTGGATCCAAATGAGAAAATTTTATAATGGTCTTAATGCTTAAACAAGAACCATTGTTGATGCATCCGCTACTGAACATATATTAGCTAGGTCTTATAATGAATCTTATGATATTCTTGAGAAAATGGCTGCCAATAATTACCAATAGCCAATGGATAGAGTAGTTGCCGCAAGAAGAGTGGGCTGAGTGCATGTGGTTAATAAGGTTATGGCACTTACAACTTAGGTTTTATCTTTAGTGAATCTTTCGAAAGCTCAACACTTAACAATGAGTGTAAATTTAGCCCAAAATGAAAGGGATTCTTGTGTTTAATATTGAGGAGATCGAGATCACTTGTTTGATAGTTATCCTTCTAATCCCATATCAACAGTTTTTTTTGGATATTATGAACCAAAACTATATTCCATACTCGAACGCTTACAACCTGGGATGGGGACAACAACCAAATTTCTCTTCAAAGAATCTAGATATTGGTCAAGCAAGCTCTTTCCATGCCTAATGAATCTGTGTGTCCACCTATATTTTAGCATCAACAAAGAATCCAATCTAATGAGCAATTATTTTTTGGAGTATTTGTTTATTGAATACATGGCCAAGAATGATGCAATGATTCAAAACCAAGCTACATCAATGATGAATCTAGATAATCAAGTGGTTAGATTACTAATGAGTTTAAAAATAAACCTCAAGAACACTTCCAAATAATACGGAAATCCCAAGGAGAGAAGAAAAGAGTTTTGCAAGGCTATTTCTCTTTGAATTGGAAAAGAGTCAGAGACACAAGTGGAAGAGGAATAAGATGTAGAGAACTTAGCTTGGTTGGAAACAAATTTGAGTACATATAGGCCAAGAAATAAATTTGAATAGTTAGACTTGTCATCTTGAGAATTTAAGCTTGCTAAACCTTTTGTTGATGAGTCACCTATTTTGGAGTTGAAATCTCTTCCTTCTCTCTTGAAATATACTTACTTGGGAAATTCTTTCACTCTTCTGATAATCATTTCAACTCATTTATCTAAAACTAAAGAAAAAAAATTACGTGAGGTGTTGATAACTTACAAGAAAGCTATTGGTTGGACTATGGTTAATATAAAGGTTAATATAAAGGGTAATCATCGCATTTGACAAGTTTTGGTCCAATATAGTTGTAGCTAAATTCTTGGCTTGGATATCACAATAAGTATTTGAAGGTCTAAAATTGTTTCTTTATTTCAAGCCTTTGTCGATTGAAGTTTTTATAATTTTTGAAGAAAATTTGTCAATTTTTTTGGGTTCAAATCTATGATTTTATGGGTTATAATTTTATGAGTGAGATAAGTGATAATGGTAAGAACAAAATGTATATCCCAGAAGGAAACTACTACAAACAAATTTATCAATAAGAAAGCAAGGGTCAAATATGATGACATTGTTAGCAAAAGAACAATGTTTGTGGATGAAGAGTTCATATTTACTACTAGGGAAAATTCAAGGGTACTTGTTTATGTGCACTAAATTGTTAAAAGAAACAAATGGAATGAGTTACACAACCAGAAATTGACATGGTGTCAGTTATGTAAGAATTTTAAGCCAACTTTCCAAATGATGAGTAAGAGTGTGTACTAGTTTGAGGAGTTGAGGTCTCTTTTGGGGAGGTTGATATCAATAACATCTTCAAGTTAAACACACATAAAGATCCATATAATGAACACATTGAATCACTTGATGAGTATGGTTGGAAAAAAATGTTATTAAGGGTTTGTGAACCTAGAACAGCATGAGACAAATCAACTCAAGGAGCCTTCATCATGAATAAGACAACATTGCTACCAGGTACTAAAATTTGGTATCATTTCTTGAAGAGGATATTGATGCCCTCCACTCATAGCCAAACTATTAATAGGAAAAAGGGTAGCTCTCCTTGATACAATATTGGAAGGATCGTATCTAAACAACTAGGGTAAGTCCTGTAAGAAAAAAAAGGAAATTTGATCTTTCCTTCAGTCATCACAACTCTATGTAGGGCCTTTTGATGTGCTTATTGGTGAGCAAGAAGAAAATATAAATATTTAAGTTGCAATCATAGAAGTTTCCATTACTAAATTTTACAAGAAAAGAGTGATCCCAAAGTATATATTCAAGCATAGTCCACCTTTCTTTTCAGCTCACCCATTCAATGAAAAAGTGTTTAAGCCAATTGGAATTTTAACAATTTGAGTTCATACAACAAAAAAATAAATTTTCAAAATGTCAATATGAGAGAGACTTTTCACCTCAAAAGAACATCTAATCTAACACCAAGAGGTTTTTCTCATTTCTATAATTTTCGAAGAACATCATTAAGGAGGAATAAATTGGAGAACAAGAGGAACACTAACCTAAGCACCACAGCACCACCATAGAGGCTAAACATGAGGAACCAAACTAGAGGTTCAAATAATTTGGCAACCTAAGTTCTATGAGAAGAAGGGTAAATCCAAGGTTTCAAACATAGCCTAAACATTAGCCTCAAGGAGGAAAGGGCTACAGATTGCCTCTAAATGTAGTTAAGAATTGTATAAGGTCATTGTTGTAGCTTTATTGCAGGAAAATAGAGGTGTTCTCTTTACTCTTTCTCATTTTGTTGAATTTTCACAATTTTGTGGTTTTTTGAATTTTTGGGAGTGAGGGCACAACATGGTTTAAGTTTAGGGGTTAGAGGATTTTTTATTATGATTTTGTTCTATTAGTAGTGTTATTTTGAACTTTTGGTTTTATTGCCATGGTTTATTTTACTTGCTATCTAAAAACAAACTAAAAAAAAATAAGCAACTTAAAATGTGAATCCTTGGAAATGGTGTCAAAACATTTATGCATAAATTTTAATTACACATAAGCACGAATTGGCTGATGTTTTAAAACATAAAAATATTTTCTTGCTCAATAATCTCAAAAATTAATCTCCACAATTTGATTCCTAAACACTAAATTTGGGTTTATCTAAAACTCAACATTCCAAGCATGAAATGTAGACTATGAATAAGACCTAACTTTTACAACAAATCTTGAACATGTTTAAGAAATAAAAAAAAGTATAACGACTCAATTACTCACCAAAAATTAACCAATAGCATGATAATTTTGTATCAAATTTTTTTTTTATTAGGTCCTATTTTTACCCTCGAAACTTAAACTAAACATTATCCTTAATTTTTTCAACTATACATCTGTTCAGAAAAGCATTCAAAAGAGGAAAATAGAAAATTAATTAAACTAAAAGAAATGGAAAAATATTACCTAATATATTAGGTTGCCTCCCACCAAGTGATTCCTTTAATATCTTAGCAAGATATTGTTTTCTTTCTTTTCAAGTAGGTTTCAATGTATCCTTGAAGTGCATGTTCCCTCTTTCATCCCAACCTTTCTCAAAATAAGGCTTTATTGTTCTTGGAAAGAATTTATAATAATTATTAGAGACATAATTTATATCAAGGGTAATAGAATTTACAACTGAGGGCTTTGTCATGGAAATGCTCGATGTGTTCTACGTAGGCATTATCCTAAATTTAGGCTTTTAATGTTTTCTTCACCCTCATTTTATTAGGTGAATTATCAATATTATTAATAATTTTATTTTGAAAATTAGTCACAAACAAGTGAGTCTACATAATCAATATAAGAGCATTTATTAATAGTCTAGATATAAGGAATAGGTGAAGACCAAAATATTTTAAAGTGTATGGTCTCTCCCAAGACTTTCATGGTTAAACTCCCATAATGGACATCAAGAGTGGTCTTGGTGTTGGCTATGAATGGCCTACAAGGAATAATAGTGTTCTCCTTACCCATATATGGGTTTTCTTGCATATCAAACACAAGAAAATCCACAAGTATTATTAGCTTATCTACTTGTACAAGAAAATCATCAACCATGTATTTCAGATGTTTAGTGGACCTATAAGCTAATTGAATGGACACGGTTATGGGCTTCAATTCCCTGAAACCTGGTTGTACATATAATGAGTAAGTTATTAGGTTGAATTAATTTAATACTACCAAAGCAATATTAATATTAAAACTTCCAAGATTCTTTAGATGATATGGAAATGGCATAGGCGGTTGGTATGGTTCCAGTACCTTATGTAAAATTGGAGGTTCAAAGTTTTATCAATTATATTCATACCTTCCTTGGAAGTTGTTTACACTTCACATTTTTTTTCTACATCATTAGGTAAATCATTATAAATTTAAGGAAAAATATTAATCCATCATATTAACATTTTGAAGGACTGTAATAGCCATTGATTAGTCATGTTTTTGCAAGTGCTTAACTAGTTTCCCTACTTGCACTACCACTTTTTTCATAGATGCCTCCAAAGAAAACAACCTTTGAATAATTTTCATTCAATTATTTCTACTCACTTGAATGAAATCATTAAAAGTATCTTCTATGATTGGTTTATTAGGTGGATTGTGCTACGTATGTTTTTGAGCATAGGTAGGGTTTTTATTTCCCTCCTAAAATTTTTTTTTAGTTATGGATCTAAAAATCTAGTCAACGAAAGTATGGTAAATTAAAATTTCTTAAGTAGCCAAGCATGCAATCATCTGTAAATAAAGTAATGCAAAAAATAATGATCAACATAAGAGATTTTTAGGTGGAAATAACCTAGGCCACACCAATTATCTAAGAGAAATTACCAATTTATCAAACTACTTAACTATCCACTATGAAAAATAAGTATCCAATTACAAGGATAGGATTCAAACTTCCCACCCAGGTAATGCTATGAGTAACCTACTTATAAGCTACTACTTTGATCATTGTCTCTATAAGATAAGAGTTCATATTTGAACAAACATTGAGATAAACTTAAGGCCTACAAGTTAATCAAACCTATAACACTATCACATGAAAGATTAGCAAAAAAACACAAGTGTAAGTATGTGACCTAGCGCATATTCAATAATGAAAAACCCTAACTAGTTGATTTAAATAATATATAAGATAAATTGAAAACAACTAGCAACTCTATAATAATTAGCTAAAATCACACTAATGCAATTATTTTTACAATCTTGTTAATCTGTCAAACACAACCACAAATGTTTGATAAATTAACTTAATGAAAAAACCTATTTAAAAACTTTCAGGAAAACAAGAGAGAGAATAAAAAAATGGAGAGAATAATTCCGTTGTGTGGTTGGTTTCAAATGTGTACTTAGGTTTGTATTTATAGAATATTTGAAGCATATTAGGTTAAAGTGTAATTACCATAATATCCATAAAATTAGTTAAAACATGCTTAAGAAATGAGGGTAATACGATAAAAAGCCAATCCAAATTGTATTAGAAATATATTTTAAAAAGTTGAAAGTTGGTTGCTAGATCGATCCACTCAATTGCTCAATCAATCCAAAATACATTTAACAAAAATTTAAAAAAAATTTGATTGATTGAGTATATATGTTGATTAATCTAGTCGTATATTAAAATTAGATTATTCAAGTTTATTACTCAATTAATCTATTATACACTCAACAATTGAGTGGCTAAAATTCATACTTTTTTCTATTGTGTATAAAATGCAATCTAATGTGCATGGGAATAGAAATATAACCAATATGTGACTGTTAAGATGCTTTAGTTTCTACACCTTGAAATATTCTTCTAAGACACACCTTGGAAACTAAATTACAATTAAATGTTTTGTTTCATGAATATCACCAATAATAACATGAACCTAACAATCTTTCCCCTTGGCATATTTTTGTGACAAAACCTCTCTCTCACAAGATAATGCTCATAGAAAAATTAAATTTTACATTGTGGTGCTATCCTATTATCCAATGGAACTATCATTACTTGATTCTTGAAAGCTCATGTTAAGATTGAAAGTCAAAAGCATAAATACCCAAATAATTTGTATTGAAAGACTCATTCTTTTAGTTTAGTGTGTTTGAAAATATAAAAATAAAAGTGTATTCATAAGTGAGTAATCATTAGATAGAAATAAAAAGCATTAAATCTCCCTATGTGTGATATCTCCAAAGTATATTTTCAAAGTAATTCTCCCCCTAAATTAGCTCTCCTCTTTCTATAGATTTTTCAATTGAAGTTCTAATTTTTCTCTCTTTTTGTCATATGAATAAACAACATAATTATGAAATAAAGATAGTAGGTTAGGCAAGTCAGCAGTATCTGCAATGAGTGAAATGAGGAATACATATTCTTAAAAGGTCAAAATAGATAGCTAAAAACAATATGTTTTCCAAAATGAATAAACTTCCCTTAAATTCTATGAATCCTCTAAATAAATTAGAATAAAATAAAAAATTATAAAAATTGATATATATATATATATATATAAATTTTTTAATTAAGGGAAGCAGACTTAGCTTACACATGACTACAATGGTACACACAAATTACAAAATTAATTTTATTGAAAGTGTGACTATCCATTAACAACATAAATATATGTAGATAAGATACACAAACATACTAACATATATGGTGACATATCGATAATCACCAAAGGTAAAATATGAGTTGGAACTGCAATAGGATGTTAATTTGTTCATTTATGATCAGTTATGAAAAATTCAAAAGAAGAAGTCACCTATCATAAAACATTTTTAGTTAAATTCATACGTGCACAAAATAAAAATTTACTTACAAAGAGAGAGCTTAAATCTATTTGTTATTTCTATGCCTTCTTGTATTTATTTATTTTTTGTTAGGGTTGGTTATATTTTTTATAACCAATCGTGGCTCTTTCCTTTTGTGCATGCAAAAGATTTTTTTATTTTTCTTTATAATTTAATATTATTATTGTTATTTTTTTAAGGAAATATGCACAAGCCAGTATACTTAGTATGATGAATTTCAAATTAGTTGTGAGATAGCTCTCTCAAAACTCTGTGTCTCTCTATAGTAGTATTTTATACAGTGAAATATAGAGTTCAACTGTAATTTTCATAGTCAAAGTTATCTTATGCCCTAAAATCTCACATAATTAATTCTAAACTATTAGCATGCCATACTTCTGTGTCAAATGAGTGTGTGAGTAAGTTCATCTCAACATCAATCACTAGATTTAAAAAATATGTAAATGTACAAGTCAAAATATCCATTGGTATAATTTATAGCAAGTAAAAATAAATATGAATTGAGTATGTAATGATTATGTCAATGTTAAAGCATATCACCTTCACATATTTTTTTTATTTTTTTGAAACTGAAGATACATCAATAAAAATAAAAATAAACAATCACACTAATGATATTTGCCTAGGGTTAATTAAGCACACAAATAAAAGTATATAGGTGAAATAATAAATAATGATGGTTAGATGACTGGAAGGAAACAATCTTTCCAAACCCAAAATTTCTTAAATTTTGGTTTCTTTATATCTTTGGGTTGGAAATCAGCTGCCTTAGTTATCTTAGGCATATTTTTTGACTTACCTTTAGATTTCTCATTCATCCTTAATGAAAACGTACGATGCATGGTAGGATAATGATAACTAGACGTAGAATTAAATGCATTGAACTTTAATTGCCTCTTTTAGACAACTTTATGTTTTCTAGTAAAAATTTTGATCTTGTTACTATAATTTTCAATCATCCTAGAATATGATGCAACATGCATAGATGGATAATGATTATGAGTTCTACCATGTAAAGTATGAAAACTATTATTAAATTAAGGAGCATTCATCAAAAATCTAAACTAGGGCCAAATATGTCCTTTCCTACCACAATGATGACAAATAGACACAAATTTAATAGATTTGTCAATCATATGTGCAATTGTTCTTTGTGTATAATGAGTAACTTTAGGAGTAGGGTTAGAAGGACTTATCATAGTAGTCTTTAATGTTGAAGGAGTGGAGCTCTCATCCTTATAACCAATGTCAAGTGTATCATATGAGGACATGTTTGAAGGTTTGAAAAATTCAGTTAATTTTGAAGTGGATGGTGTGGTATTCTCATCTACATATCGTAGCCCTTTCTTGTTTCCAATTGGCTTTCCATAATCCAGAACTTTGTTCAATCTTTCAAATTCAATTGTTAAACTCCTTATTGCTTCCTTTGATCATTCAAGTTCCTGTAAAAGATTCTTGTTTTACTATTTAACATATACAAGACTTGAATTCAAAACATTAGCACTTCAGGTAGTTAAATTTTATCTTTCTTCTATAATTGAGGAATTTATTTCAATGAATTTAAGTTTTTCATTTAATTTAGCTACTTCCATTTTACCTCTTACATAATCTATGAACATTGATTAATACTAGTGACATTAAATTTGTTGAGTAGAAATCTGCATCACTTTCCTCATCATTTAAATCAATGTTAGACTTACTAGATTATCCACCAGTAGTTGTAGTAAATGCTAAGTATTTGGCACTAGATTCAACTAGATTATCTTTATCACTTTCAGAATTAGAAAGTATAGCATTGAAAGCTCTTCTAGTTTGGTCTTCAAGTTTGCATAATCAATGATGAAGTGACCAAAACCCATACATTCAAAAAATTTGTGGTCCAATGGGTTTAGATTTCTTTCTATCATAATTGAAAATTTTGAGTTCTCTCAGATTCTGATCCTTTTGACCACTTGAATGTCCTATATTTCAAATATTCCTATTATTGAGGATTTTGTTCAATCTTCTTGTTAAGAGTGCTAGTTCTTCATCACCATTTCACTTTCTTCAAACATAGTAGCTTTGAAAGTGATACCTTTGTTCTTTAGAGGTTTTTGAAGGCTGATCTCATAGGTTTGAAGTGATCCTACAAGTTTCTATATTTTCATGTCGTCTACATCATTGCTTTCATTAGCTACAATGACCTTTGTGTGTAAGTGATCTAGTTGTGAGCAAAGAATCTTCTGAGCTATCATAAAGTCATCAATTCTCTCTCTAAGATTGGCAGAAGTGTTAGTAATAACACATAATCTGGCATTGAATTCAGAAAAAATGTCTCATCTTCTTTCAACCTAATATTTTCAAACTGATTACCAAGCATGAGAAGTTTTTTTCTTTTAACTTATGAGGTACCCTCATGGGCAGCCTCTAAAATATCCTGAGCATGCTTAGAAGTTTCAATGTGTAAAATATGATGAAACTCATCAGTAGACACATCACTAAAAATAACATTAATTAGATTTTTATTCCAATTACTATCAATTCAATCTTGATTAGTCAATTCATTCCTAGGCTTATGAGTGACTACATTATCTTAATAACCATAAGTGGATCCCAACCATAAGGCATATAGTTCAAGACATTTTCATCTATAGATTGTAAAAAATCTCTTATGCAAACCTTCCAATATAGGTAATCTGACACATCAAAGTAAGGAGCAAGGGTTGTGGACAAGTCCTATCTCAAGTGATCTACAAAAAGGTCCTAGGTATATTAAGTGTATCTAGTGTCCACTCTGGTACTACTTGAAAGTTCATTTTTAGTTATGGATCCAAAAATATAGTCAATGGATGTTTGGTAAATTGAAATTTTGTAAGCCAAAAAGTATGCAATCATTCGTAAATAAAGTAATATGAAAACTAAAGATTAGCACATAAGAGTTTTAGGTGGAAACAACTTAAGGTCATACTAATAACCTAAGAGGAAAAGCATTGGTTCATCTCACCGCCTATCTATCCCTTATAAAAAATAAGTATCTAGTTACAAGGTTAGGAATCAACCTACCCACCTAGGTAATACCTCTAAGTAACCTACTTACACATCAAAGAGATTATAAGTCTCTAAGGGTGTCTACTCTCCCATAGCTCCTCCTATATTATTGTCAATAATGAGTTGACATAATAGTGCTAATCTATCATAAAAAAGTTGGTTCTATAACTATAGAGTATAACTATGTTGGCGGCACTAAGTGAGAAAATGTTTGAACCTTTCCCACACTTCATGGAAAGTTTCTCCATCCATCAAAGAGGAATTACTATCTTAGGTCTAAATTATGAATTTTTTAATAGGAATAGAATTTTCCCATAAACTTGTCGTAAACATCCTTCCAGGTTGTCAAGGAACCTAGAGGAAGTGACATTAGCCAAGTTGTGGTCCAATCCTTTAAGGTGTAGGGGAAACACCTCATTCTCAATTGATCCTCAGTAAGTACACCGAGAGGGAAATTTTGTCTATGGAGTATAAATCTCTAATAAAAGATAACGAGTCTTCATCGAGTAGTTTATGAAAGGAGGTAGTATGGAAAAATAAATAGTTCACAATTCATAGTTCCTAGCAGCCACACCCAGTTGGATTGAGGTATTTGTAGTGCCAATTATTGGCATTATAAACTCCTTCATAATGGTTTCTCTAGGTGGTGGAATTTCTCCAAAAATAATAGTTCTGGTTAAGGGTGAAGGTTTGGTTCACCTATTTGTTCGACAAAAGGCCGTGGGACCTCAAAGTCCAACCTTCTTGACAGTTTACTAGTTCAATTTATGTTATTGTTAGATGATGTTAGAGGGTACCCTAAGGACCTCTGTACCTTGCAAGAAATTAAGAAACTAGAATTTAAAATTACATGTCATGTAAAAAAAGGATAAAATAAATACACAAAAATATGTTACACGATTGTACATAGAAATACTAAACTTGTTATTAATACATGGTACATATGTTAATAAAAGAAAAATAAACTACACTAAAACCAAGTTAGTATATAGAAGTATTAAACACAAAAATAATTAAAAGAAAAAAGAATGCTAGTACGATTAACAAATTAAATAAAAGAAGAGAAATTAAATTTAAAAGAAAAACGATAGCAAAATGATCAAATAAAGAAGATAAAGTTTAATTTTAAAAAGATAAAATAAAAGAAGATTTGAAATTTTAAAATATTTAAAATTACTTAATAACCTAGATATTATAAGATTTCAAATAAAAATCACAATATTTACAACTCAAAAAGTTTTTAAGATTTTGATAATAACAATTTAAAAACATCATTCTCTCCTCTACAATGGTGATAAAAACTTGATGCACAAAACATTGATTATCAAATTTTGTAAAATTTATAAAATCCTCACAAGTGTATTTAGACATTTATCATGTTATGGAAAATTTATGGGATATATTAGCTAGTTGATTATGCTTGCTTAATTTTAAATAGATCATTAAAGAATTGAATTAAGATTATCGATTCTCCTTTTTATGTATGAAAATATCTTAGGGTAAGGACCATTCTCGTTATTAATAATAAATAATTTAAAATCCTTAGATGGGGCTATTAATTGATTTTATTATTAATTTTTTCTTCTTTTCTAAGAAATTAAAAACCATTGAATTGGCTTCTTAGGTGGGGCCTAACAATTGAAACTTTATTCAAGTTGCAAAAATTAGATTCAATAATTTAACTATCTGATAAATGATTTTTAGATTTTAAAACTATTACGAAAGATGTGTCATCAATATATCCTTCACTAATAATTCTTATAAAAATCGTTGAATTAAAGTTTATATTTTAAGTGCACATGTGAACCAAATCACTAATAAAAGGAAATACTTAAATCAAATCAGATAATCAAATCTTAAATCTAACTTTCATATTTTAAATTTATAAGGAAAATTTTGATATCACTATGTTTTCTAAAATAGACTTTGTCGAATTCTTGAATAGAAAATAATACTTAATTTTATAAAAATATTTTCCTGTTAATATTTCATGAGCATAATAATGTTACTAATATCCCATTATAATTTTAGCAAGACATGCTTAATTTAATAATTGATCAAAAAAGTTAAACATAGCATGTAAAAATAATACATAAAGAGTAACTAAAAATAATACATAAATATACCTCAATGAAACCTTCTTGAATTATTTTTGGAAAATTTCCAAAAGAAACGTCGAACTTTTATTGAATTAGATCTACAACTATTACATAAACTAAAATTGTTCAACTCTTAAATGAGAGAAGAACTTTAAACTAATTAATGAAAAGCTAGAAAATTAAGAGACTAGGAAGTGAGGGATGGAAATGGATGATTAATACAAGGGAATAGGGGCCCCATTTATATGTTTAGGAAATAAGCTCGAAGTGGTTTGCATCGCAGCACACATTAGTACTAGTCCACACTGCGGCATGCATGTAACTATCACCTACATTGTAATTGGTCCAATAATCTCACACCACATCACAAAATTTTCCACACCATGGCTCCTGAAGAATTAGGAATAGTTTGTACTGAGTCCTTTAGGCCTGCACCACAGCAGATAATATTTCTACACCATGGCACATCCTGATCTACATGAATCTTTCCTCTTATTTTCTTATATCATTTTTTAATAGTTTGGAGAAATGCAATGGAGTGCTTCAAGTGTAATTCATCAAGTATCAATCAATTTTATCTTTTTAAGCTAAAATACCTTAAAGTAACAAAATGTATCCGTGATTCCAAAATGATAGATTTATATAAAATAAGAGTAAAAATAAGTAAATATAAATCTTTTTAATTATTAAGCATGCATAAAACCACAATATATTAAGTACTTTTGAGCCCCCATCACTTGTAAAGGGTGAGATAAAAAGAAGTCCGAGAAATGTAGTTTCACCCAGAAAATGGCGCACTAAAATATGTCATGCAATATGGGCTTATCAAATGAAAATTGAATGCATCTAGCGTCAGGCAAGTTACGACCAAAATATAAGTGGGCCATGATGCACGACCTCATGATTCACATTTATCTATTTTTCTCAACATTTGTCTACCTATATAAACCCCCATCCATCATTAATATATACCAAAAATTAGAATTCCTTTTATTCTTCTAAATAACTTTTGTAGTTTTTATTTCTTAGCTATGTAGTAGTTTTTAATTCAATAATTAGTATAGACATATCTGTTTGAAATTTTTCTGATATAGATTAGTATTATAATTTTGTACATTGAAAGATACAATTGAGGTATTAAGTTTAATTATATTGTTTTATTTTCAAAATTAATTTGATGTATTTTTTTAAATGCTATTTTTAATTTATTGATCATTCATTAAATTTGAGCATGTCTCACTGAATATTAATAGAAGATATTATTTATGTTGTTATGCTTGCGAAATATTAATTCAAGTAAGCATTTTATAAAATAAATTAAGTTTATTTATTTATTCATGATTTCTATAAAATTTATTACAAAAAAATATATTAATGACATACTTTTGGTAATAGATTTAAATTATGAAAGTTAATTTTATGATCAAGTTACCTATATTTGATTTAGAGTTATATTCTATTTCAAATATTTTTTACAAGATTTATTATAGAAAAATATATTGATTACATTTTTTTTAATAAATTTAAAATCTGATAGGTTTTAGAAACATCAATCTTAAATCCACCTTGACAATTTGAATAGAAGTTTAGATTGATAATCCCACATGAAACATTGACTTAAATGGTTTGTTAATTCCTTAGGACTAATGAATAATATAATCATTATCAATTAACTTATCCCCATTGATAAATCTATGAAAGTATATTTATTTGGCCACTTTTGAAACCACTTGTTTGTCTTTTGTTTTGCTTAAATATCATGAATAAGCTTAATTTATGTTTAATATGGAAATGTAGATGAAAATATTTCAAACAAATCAAAAAGTAGGCTAAAAATTAGGACAAATACCGTATCGATAAAAGAGTAGATTGATCTAGACATCTATAGATCAATCGGGGGTTCATCACTAGATTGACAGATAAAGGAGTAGATTGATGAGGGTTTATTACTTGATCAATCAATAATAGGTTTGATCGATCGAGCAATAAGGATTTTGATGCATTAGCCTTGAATTGAATTCAAACTTTCAATCTTAGCCCTTGGATTAAAATAATAATAATCCTAATATAATAAGGATACATTTTAACCTATTTAAAGCACCATAAAGAGGTCATAAACACTATTCAATTAAGAATCAAAACACTAGAAACTACCAAGAAGAGAAAAAATTCAAGAGGATATTAAAGGAGATACAAAAATTTATGAAGGATTCAAGAGAAGATCGATGCTATAAATCAAGAGATTGGGTGAATCCCTTCTTCTTCTTCTCCTTTCTTTATCAATTTTATTGTGTTTCTTTATGAAAAATGTAAGCTTTAATAACATGATTATATCTAGCTAATTTATTAGTCTAGGGGTCTTATGAACCGAATTTTCTACATGCCATGATCTCATATTTTACCCCAAACTGATTTTATGCTATTAAATATTTGGCCAACAATTGATCTATAGAGGTAATTAAATATATTTGAGATAATTCTTTCATTGTTTGTCTTGATTGAATAACTTACATAGTGACTAGATAGAGATGTATGATTCTTATGTGTATTATCTATAATTGATGAACTTAGTGAGTAGTATGCAATCTAATTGACATGGGAGTGTAATCTGGTTAATTATTATATGGTGTGCAGTGTACTTGAGAGAGAAATGCATGCTAGGTTAGATTTAGTTTATCATATAATTGATTGATGACATATTGGGGAGATGTTTGTGATTCACATGTTTATAAATTAGGCAATTAATGACTCCTAGATTGTTTTCTCACCTATCTTTGTAGTTTTTGAGTCTTGCGATTTAAAATTAGTTGTCATTTATTTTTTTAGTTTTTATACTTTTCTATTGTACAAATAGTATTTGTTATAATTATATTGGTACTCGATTATAAGTTACATAACTCCATATGAGATGAATATCCATACTTAGATACCTTATATTACTTGCATGACCCATAGACTTCTGGACCTTTTAATTTTTGTTTTAATGTTTTTATTGTATGCCCACGTTGAAGGTGAAAATCTTGTTCCTTTTGATACTGAAATAGTGCAAACTTTACTTCTCTTAAGAAGGCAATGGTTAGCATAAGATGAATTAGGTGTTATGGTAGAACAAGGCAATCAATGAGCTATTATGATCCCTAAACCTTTAAGGGATTTTGTAGTCCTATAAGTAGATCAACCCCAAAAATCTATTAATATACTGGTGGACATCGGTGCTAAGAACTTTAAACTTAAGCCATGACTCATTCAAATGGTACAAGAAAATAAATTTGTACGGTTACTTAATGATGGTACAAATCTTCACTTGGAAAAGTCCTAGAAATATGTCACACCTTTGAGATGAATGGGGTATTAGATGATTCAATTTACCTTTGCTTGTTTCCTTTTTCACTGAGGGACAAAGCCAAGGCATGGTTATAGTCTCTACCTTTTGGTTCAATCAATACATGGGATCAATTGGCTCAAACATTATTAGCAAAGTACTCCTCACATTCAAAGACAACTAAGCTTAGAAATCACATAACTTTTTTCAACAATTTGAAGCGAAACCACTTTATGAAGCCTAGGAATGATACGAAGAGCTATTGAGAAGATGTCCACCCCATTTTCTTCCTACTTGGCTACAAGTGAAAACATTCTATAATGGATTAATGGAGTAGCCATGGACCATAATTAATGTTATGGCTGGAGGAGCTTAATGAGTAAAACTGAAGAGGAAGTCTTTGCATTACTTGATAAGATGGAACTTAACAATTTCCAAAGGCCTGTGGAAAGGCTAAACTCAAGATGAGTGGCTGGAGCAATATATTTAGACACCATAGCAGCATTTCAAGCTCAAAAAATGCTATTCTACTAGGTTTAACTAAGAAGTTAAATGGTGGAAATGTGAGAGCAAATATAGTATAAAACCCATTCGTGGTATGTAACTATTGCAATAGACCTCATTTTACTAAGGCATGTAAAAACTTTAGTAAAGTAGTGAACTTTTCCAACAATCAAAACTTCCAAGGAAAACCATATTTAAGCACATACAATCAAATGAGGTAATCAATTCAAACATCAACCCTTCCCACAATCATGTTTTCAATAAGCACAAGCCCATGAGAAGAATCCACATAGTGAAGATAATACAAGTCTTTTAATGGAAATGATGAAAGACTTCATTCTTTTATTAAATACAAAAATGGATAGCATAGATTCATGGGGCTTTTATCCAAAACTTGGAGATTCAAATTGGGTAACTGGCCTAAACCAAAAGTCAAAGACCTCAAGATAACCTTCCATGCAACACAGAAGTTAAATATCATTGTAAAGAAATAGCCTTGAGAAGTGGTAAAACCTTATAAGAGAAGAAGGAAGCTAAAAATGATGAGGAGGAAAAAATGGAAAAAGAGAGTACTAAAAAGGAAATGATTCAACCAAGGAAGAGCAACATATATTCACCCACTATTCATTTCTCTTGAATACTTAGAAACAAAAACTAGACAATCAATTGTAAAAATTTCTAAATGTCTTCAAGAAGCTGCACGTAAACATACCAGCTATAGATGTACTTGAACAAATTTCTTCATATGAAAAATTCATTAAGGACATCCTATCTAAGAAAAGGATGCTTACAGATAACAATAACATTAATTAAAGGTTTTAGTGCCATCCTTGAGAGAAAACTAGCACAAAAGCTTAAAGATCCTGGTAGCTTTGACATCCCTTGCATAATTGGGAATATACATTTTGGAAAGGTTATGACTTAGGTGTAATCATTAACATTATACCACTATCATTTTTCAAGGGATTAGGGGTTGGTGAAGCTAAACCCACTTTAGTAACATTGTAAATGGTAGATATGTCAATCAAGTGACCTTGGAGTGTGATAGAAGATGTGTTAGTAAAAGTGGACAAGTTTATCTTTTCAATTGATTTTGTTATATTAGATATGGAAAAGGAGTACGAAATTCCTATCATACTTTTTCATCTATTCTTAGCAACTAAAAGGGCACTTATTGATGTACTAAAAGGTGAGTTTACAATGAAGGGTAGATTGAACAAGTAATAGTTAGTGTATTTGGAGCAAGTAAATTCCCTTATACTAACAATACTAGTGCTTGCTTTAAGTTAGATGTTACTAATGAACTAACCAATGATCTACTTCATAACATATGCCCTAATGATGCTTCAGAATATAATTTTGTAAATTTTGTGAACATATATGTTGCTAAACACCATGATAATCACTTAGGCACACACATTTATAATGATAATATAACTAAATCTGTTGAACCACCCAAAATCCAAGACTTTGATAAATGATGCTGTGAACAATGAAATGAATTAATTAGAAAATAGTTCAATTTATTTTAATAATGACACTGTGGCATTTGTGATGCCATTTGAGGTTGTTGATTATTAAAAATATTTGGTATCTATGCCTCCCACACGTGTATCTAATGCTATTTTGAAGTGTCATGAGATAAGTTATAAACTCAAACCATCCACTATGGAACCACCAAAGTTAGAACTCAAACCTCTTACCTACCATCCTTAATCAAGTGGACAAACAAAAATGAATAATATAGAGGTCAAAAGGATGCTAGAAATATATAAATTGGATGAGCTACGATGGAGTTCTTATGAGAATGGCAAGGTGTACAAAAAGAAAACAAAAAAATGGCATGATAATAAAATTGTGCACCATATTATTGAACCAGGATAGAAAGTGTTACTGAACAACTTAAGACTTAACCTATTTTTGGGTAAACTCAAGAGTAGATGGCCAAGTCCATTCACCATTACTAAGGTAACAAACCATATAGCCATTGAATTGGGAAACAAAAACAAAAAGTGGTTCATGGTTAATAGGCATAGAGTAAAGTAATATCTTAGAGATCAATTTCCAAATGAAAAGATTATGATGACCTTGGTGGATGCACCTTAGAAGCTGATATGAATGTCTTGCCAAGGATGTTAAATATGGTGCTTGTTAAGAGGCATTCCAATGTTATTTTACTTTTATGTTTTCTATTTTTTTGGTGAATAAATTTGGATGGCAATGGTACAACAAAGATTGGGCAGTTTTAATGACATGTGGTATGGCAAGGCTAAGGGAGTTTTCTTTCTTTTCACTCTTTTTCATATTTGTAACTCTCGTTATACTTTTTTCGGTTTGTTGGCATCCCATGTACAAAACATGGTGTCTATTATTTTACTTAGTGTTTTTATCTTCCAATATGTAAGGTTGATTACTATGGATCTGATGAGTGCTCAAAAAGCACTAAAATAACCATGATTTTATGCACTTTAATTGATTAAAAATATATATATTTATATGTTTTATCATATATTTATATAAATTTGTCTTTTTCGGAATCACGGGTATTTTTATTGTTTTTCAGGAATTTTGGCCTAAAAACGCAATGTAAAGACTCAAAGAAGAATACTTGAAGCAATACATCACAAATAAATTGATAAATAAGTGGAAAAAGGTCAACAAACATGGAAAAATTGGACAAAATGGGTCGAAAAGGTCAAAAATGTCAAAGACGGAAAAACGCGCGCGGCTTGACCCAGCGGCCGCGCGCGGCCGCGCGCTCGCCGCGCGCCGGCCAGGCCGCGCGCGCCCGCGCATGTCTGCCTGGCTGCGGCCTGCCGCTGTATTCAGCGCGGGCGCGCTACACCCGGCCAGCCGCGTGGCCGGCCCAGCGCGCGCCCAACGCGTTTTTGACCCATTTTTCACGTGCAGCCGCCCCCATGACGTCATGCTGACGTCATTGATGACCTCAGCAGGTCCAAAACACGTTTTTTATTTTTTTAATATTTTTTTTAACATTTTTTTAATCATTTTTTCTCTCCATCCTCACCTATAAATACCCCCCTTCCATTCACTTCAAAACACACCTCAAAACCTCACTTCTCTCTTCTTTCTTTCTCTCATTTCTTAGTTTTTGAGTTTTCTTTAGTTTCTTTCTTAGTTTCTAAGCTTTTCTTAGCTTTTCTCTTAGTTTTTAGTTCAATTGTCTTAGGTTTAGAGTTCTTCTCTTTTTGAGAGGAACTTGTAATGTTTTTGTAATAATTTAGATTTTTGATTCAATAAATGGAAGTGCAAATTCCGCTTGGAGGTTTTCTAGCAACGGGAATAGCGTCGAAGTTCGTAAGGATTTTATTTTCTTTACTGCTTATTTTTATGCTTTATTCTTACATGTTATATTTAATTTTTCTGTGATTAAATTTAACTGTGCTGGCTGTTTATAATCATGATATAATAATAACGTTGTTATGCTTGCGAAATATTAAATAGGTGAAAATTTCTAAAATGAATTGAGTTTATTTTTATTCAAGATTTTATATTAAGGATGTTAGAGAGAAATATATTATTTTTCATTACAAACTTAAATCAGAAAGTTAGACTTTAAGGTTTAGTTATCCGGTCTAATTTAGAGTAGTGCTCTTTTATTTGTTGGTACAATCGCCCGGTAGTTAGAGTGAAGCTCTATTTCAAAAGTTTTTATAAGAATTATTATGTGGAAATGTATTGACAACATGTTTTCAATAGTGATTTTAAAACTTGAAAGTTAGTACTCGGATAACTAAATTCTTAAGTTTAATTTGGACACCTTGAATAAAGTTTAAACTGTCTAACCCCACCAAAGGTGGCATTTAAATGGTTCATTTTCAATCTCTTAGAAAAAGGAATTAATTTAATTAACCAAATTAGTTATCAACCCCACCCATAGGTGTTAATTGATTTGTTTAGTTAACAAAGAGTATCTAACCCCACCAAAGGTGGTATTCATACAAAAAAGAGAGAATCAATAAAATATCAATTTATATCTTTAATAACCTAGATAATATGAGCAAGCATAATTAACTTAGTTATTATATCCATAAATACTCCACTAATATAAATGATAAAATTTGCATGAATATTTATTGAATCTGTATTTATATTTATTTATTAAATTTGTATCTATGTTTATTCTTTTTAGATTATATTTAATTAATCTGTATATATGTTTATTTTATGTTATTAGATTAGGAACACAAAAACCAAAACTATCGTGACAGGATGTTTAGGATTTAATTTCGTTTTTAAAAGTTTGAATAATAAATTAAAAACCACATACATTCCTTCCTTAGATCGACCTTGGGAGTATACTTATCATTTTCTACGAAATGATTCGTGCACTTGCGAGAGTTTTACAAATATTAAAACCAAAGTATTTGCGAGAATCGGCGATGCCGGTTTTCGCTCATTATTAGAAGTGATCATGAATGTGCCCTCATATGCCAAGTTTTTCAAAGAGTTGAACACTAAGAAAAGGAGGTATGAACTGAATGAACGAGTAGTAGTGTCAGAAATTTCTAGCAGTACTTCAAAGACAAACTACCCCTAAGTTGAAAGACCCTGGAAGTTTTATTATAAACATAACTTTGGGGGATAGGAAGGTTGCTAAGGCAATGCTTGATTTAGGTGCTAGTATAAATTTGATGCCGTACTCTATATTCTCACACTCAATCTAGGGATCTAAAACCCACAACTATGTCCCCGCAACTTGCAGATAGATCTCTTAAATATCCAGGGAATAGTTGAGGATGTTTTGGTACAGGTAGACAAACCGATAATACCTGTTGACTTTGTGGTTACGGATATGCAAGAAAATCCGGCATTGGACAGAGAACATACAATATTGCTTGGTAGACCATTTATGGCAACTACTAAAACTATTATTGATGTCCAAGATGGAAATTTGACAATGACAGGTCTTAGGAGAGACTGTTCATTTCAAAGTTTTGATTCTTCACCTTTCCCTTCTATTTCTGCCATCGATGAAATATTTGAAGTTGATCCTTTGGATAATCTTATCCAAAACACCTTTTTCCAAACCAGAATAGAAGACAAGCTTGAAACTGTTCTTACACTTGAAAAGGTTGAAGAAGATTTAGATGAAGAAATTAAGGGGTACCTTGAACAACTAGACAATAATGAAGTGATGACAAAATCTAGTGCACTTTTAAATCTACCCAGTTCTTCATCTGTTAAAGAGGCCAATCCACATGAACTTGAACTCAAAGACTTACACGAGCACTTAAAATATGTGTTTTTGGGAGGGGGAGAAGCATATCAGGTGATAATTTCTTCAACCTTGACCAAACCACAAGAAAAGGAACTCATCAAAGTGCTTAAACAGTTTAAGAAATCTATAGGTTGGAGTATAGGGGATATAAGAGGCATTAGTCCAACAATGTGTATGCACAAGATCAACTTGGAGGATGGTGCTAAACCTGTACGAGAGGCCCAAAGAAGACTAAACCCAAACATGCAAGAGGTAGTTAAAAAGGAAATCCTTAAACTACTAGAAGAAGGGATTATCTATCCTATTCTGGATAGGAAGTGGGTTAGTCCAGTGGATGTGGTACCAAAGAAATCTGGGATAACAGTTGTTAAAAATGATAAAAGTGAATTAGTGCCCACTAGAATAATCACTGGATGGAGAATGTGTATAGATTTTAGGAAACTAAATTTATATACGAAAAAGGATCACTTTCCTCTTCCATTCATTGATCAAATGTTGGAAAGATTAGTCAAGTACCTAATTTTCTTGTTTCTTGGATGGATTTGTCTGGATATTATCAAGTACCCATAGCACCGTAAGATCGGAAAAACACCCCATTTCCATGTCCTTTTGGGACATTTGCTTTTCGCAGAATGCCATTTGGGTTATGCAATGCCCCTGCCACTTTCCAGAGATGCATGATATCTATTTTCTCGGACATGGTGGAGAAATTCATTGAAATTTTCATGGACGATTTCTCCGTCTTTGGGAACTCATTTGATGATTGCTTACATAAATTGACTTTGGTTTTAGAAAGATGCATTGAATGCAATCTAACCCTTAGTTGGGAGAAAAGTCATTTTATGGTTCAACAAGGGATAGTTTTGGGACATATAATTTGAAACAAAGGGATTGAAGTTGATAAGGCAAAAGTTGAATTGATATCCAAACTACCTCCCTACATGCAGAAAGGGGATAAGAAGCTTCTTGGGACATGCAGGATTTTACAGACGATTTATTAAAGATTTCTCTAAAATAAGTCGTCCTTTATGTAACTTATTATCCAAAGATCTTGAATTTGACTTCAACAATGACTGCCTTTATTTCCTTTAATACCTTGAAAGAGAAATTAACATCTACCCCTGTTATAATGGCACCAAACTGGTCTTTACCTTTTGAAATAATGTGTGATGCTTCGATTATGCAATAGGAGCGATCCTGGGACAAAGAGTGGATAAGCGTTTACATGTCATCTACTATGCTAGCAAAACACTCAATGATGCCCAAATGAATTACACCACCATCGAAAAGGAATTCTTGGCTATAGTATTCTCTTTAGACAAATTTCGGTCTTATTTAGTAGGATCTAAAGTGATTGTACATTCGATCACGCCGCTTTAAGATACCTATTAAGTAAACCAAATGCCAAGCCAAGATTAATCGGTGGGTCTTACTCTTACAAGAATTTGACCTAGAAATCAAGGATAAGAAAGGCGGTGAAAACTTAGTAGCCGACCATTTGTCTAGGTTGATTTCGACTTCAATTCTCTTAAAGATGAGAGTAATGATGATATAGTTGAAACCTTTCCGATGAACAGTTATTTTTCATAGTCCGAACCCATGGTATCTTGATATTGTAAACTATCTTGCCACTTTGGTGTTTTGCGACCTAACACTTCATATCAGGACAAGAAAAGGTTTTAAAACTATTAAGGACTATTTACGGGATGACCCTTATTTATACAAGATTGGTCAAGATCAAGTCATCCTGAGATGTGTACGGAAGAAGAACATAAGAGCATTCGACTTTTTGTCATGAACTTCATTGTGGGTCATTTTGGAGGTGAAAAGACGGCCGTAAGATATTACGATCTGGATTCTTTTGGCCCACTCTTTTTAAAGATGCTCATATGTTTTGTGCACAATGTGATAGATGTCAAAGAACAGGAAACATAAGCAAAAGAGATGAAATGCCTTTGACATCTAATTTAGTTGTTGAACTCTTTGATGTATGGGGAATTGACTTCATGGGTCCTTTTCCCCCATCTAATGGTGTTCAATACATTTTGGTTCTTTGTGGATTATGTGTCCAAGTGGGTAGAAGCTATCCCCACCAAAACCAATGATGCTAATGTTGTTGTGAAATTCTTGAAAGATTTCATATTCGGTAGGTTCGAATGCCTAGAGCTATAATAAGTGAAGGAGGTAGCCATTTTTGTAACAAACTCTTTGATGGAGTACTAAACAAGTACAACATCACGCATAAAGTAGCTACTCCATATCATCCTCAAACTTCGGTTTAGTGGAAGTGAGCAATAGGCAAATTAAGGAGTCTTGGAACGCACTGCGTGCGTCCGTCAAGGAAGGATTGGGCATTTAAGCTAAATGATGCCTTATGGGCATACCGCACCGCTTACAAAACACCTATTGGGATGAGCCACTTATCGGTTAATCTTTGGGAAAGCGTGCCACCTTCGATTGAACTTGAACACAAAGCTTATTGGGCAATTAAAGAGTTAAACATGGATTTAGATAAAGCGGTGAAAAACGATTACTCCAAATTTCATGAGTTGCAAGAAATTAGGAATGAAGCCTATGAGAATGCCAAATTATACAAGGAGCGTACTAAGCGCTATCATGACAAGAGGCTAGTTCCTAAGACTCTTCACCCTGGAATGAAAGTTCTTTTATTTAACTCTCGTTTGAGATTGTTTCCCGGAAAGCGGGGATCAAGATGGGATGGACCATTCAAAATAGTTCAAGTATTTGAACATGGAGTAGTGGAACTATTGGACTCCAAGACACACAAAACGTTCAAAGTCAATGGCCATCGTGTCAAGCCTTATTTAGAAGAACCAAACAACATTGCTGAAATGGATTGCATTTGGGTGAGTAACCCTTAGCACCAAAAGATACGTCTTGCTAAGACGTTAAACTAAGCTATTTGGATGGGAGGCAACCCATCATTTTAGGTAAAATAAAAAAAAATTTGTTTGTTATTTGTTTTCTTTACTTAATTTTATTGTTTATTTCATTTTAATTGCATGTGAATAATTTTTAAATTGTTAGAACTAAAAATATTTGTTGAGATGTTAGAAGTTTACAAATGATCTGTCTGTATACACTTTAATGATGAATATGATGGATGCACTGCATTTTCCATTACTACTTGCACATTCTCGGAAATAGGTAATCTTTCTTCTCTTCTCTTTATCTTTAATTTACGGTTGTTACATTGAGGACAATGTAAGTTCTAGGTTGGGGTGGTGAAAAGTTACCATGCTTAATTAAAAAAAATAAAATAAAATAAAAATATACTTTTTGTGTGGTTGGTTTTATTTCTATTTTGTGTGATTTAGTAACTTTTTGGAATAAAAAAAAAAAAAAAAAAAAGAGAAAGTTTCACAAAAGTTTATCATTTCTTTAAATCAAATTTAAGTAAATAGTTAAGTCTTTTGTACTGTTAGATTAATTTTTGAAAACATATCATGAAATATTTTGTAATTATTTTTGATAATTAGTTAGTTTTTGTCATAATTAGTATTTCTTGATAAGATGTTGAAATTATATTAAACCCAAAATCGGTGTTTATGAGTTTTTTTTAGTGGAGACTACCTTTGTGAGATATAATTTGAGCCTAATTTCCTTTATTCAGAGTGAAATATATATTTTTTCTACTCCAAACACATTTCTTATTTCTTCAAATTTTTAGATGATCTCTATAGGTATTAGCATTGAATGTATGAATTTTTTTTCATCTTAATAGAGTATCATATATTTTTGATTATTATTTTTGCTTAGATTAAATGATTTGAGTAGAAATTGATAGTATATGCTTATATCTCATTGATGCATGACTACTACAAAAACAAAAAGACATATCTGGGGTTACCTAAACCAAGATCAAACAAAAAAGCCACAAAATTAACCACTCACCAAAATCCAAAAAAAAAAAAAATGTACAATCTGTACATGGGTTGACTCTCTAAGAAATACACATATTGAAAAATATCTTCAGAAAAAAAGAGAGAGATAAAAATAGTATCATCTACATACTATAACCCGCATTGCCTACAAAGTTGTGAGTAAAGGCTAATTACAAAAGGAAGATATAAGAAGTAATTCCCCAAAAAGTCATTGCAATTTCTTCATTTGTAAAAGGCATATATCTTGAAATTCTTTCTTAATGAGTTTGATTTATGCATGAAAATAATTTTTATATATGATATCTTTATAATTTATACATTTGATTCCTTTCATGAGATCAATGTTAAAATAACACTTTGAGCCTTTATTCTTTATACATATGCGAACATATTAGTTCATTTCTATACATCAACTCTTTCGCATATAAATTAGTATGAGTGTTTGAACCCATAGGATTCAGTGTTTTGAGAGTATTGACTTGTGAGGAATAGAGTCGAAGCGAATTCTGATTCATGACACTGAAATTGGGTGAAATTAAATTGATACATTTTTGATATGAAATATGAAAATGATTTTCGACTAATTATTATAATAAATCATGATTGTTTAAAGAGATTAAAATAACTTATGCTTGAGATTTTAATTATGATCTTAAAGGAGATTAAAAAGTATGAGACATTTTTGTGAAATGTTGTTAATTTGTGATTTTGTTGTAAATTAAATTTTTAAGTTGTTTGTTTTTATTGTTTCTCTTGTTTTTACATTTAGTACAATGTTTGTGGGTATCATTCTTGAAAACCCTCACGAGACTCAAACTCGTCCACTAGTGGCAACCTAGGGGTTTAAAGGCTTGTTGCATAGGCTAAATGCAACCGTGTCAATCCACCGAAGTGATTTAGGATAGTTTAATTTTTAGTTTTTATCGCTTCTCTCGCTAAGGGACTAGCAAGAAGGCAGTTGGGGGTTGTGATGAGTGCTCAAAAGCACTAAAATAACCATGATTTTATGCACTTTAATTGATTAAAAATATATATATTTATATGTTTTATCATATATTTATATAAATTTGTCTTCTTTCGAATCACGGGTATTTTTATTGTTTTTCAGGAATTTTGGCCTAAAAACGCAATGTAAAGACTCAAAGAAGAATACTTGAAGCAATACATCACAAATAAATTGATAAATAAGTGGAAAAAGGTCAACAAACATGGAAAAATTGGACAAAATGGGTCGAAAAGGTCAAAAATGTCAAAAGACGGAAAAACGCGCGCCGCGGCCGGCCCAGCGCCCGGCGCGCGCTGGCGCCAAAGCGCGCGCCGGCGCAGCGCGCGCGCGCGATGATCATGCTTCGCGCGCTGCGGCTGGCACTATTCACGCGCGCCAGCGCGCTGGCCAGCCCGGCGGCCAGCGCCAGCGGCAGTAGCGCCCAACGCGTTTTTGACCCATTTTTCACGTGCGGCCGCCCCATGACGTCATGTCTTGACGTCATTGATGACCTCAGCAGGTCCAAAACACGTTTTTATTTTTTAATATTTTTTTTAACATTTTTTTAATCATTTTTTCTCTCCATCCTCACCTATAAATACCCCCTTCCATTCACTTCAAAACACACCTCAAAACCTCACTTCTCTCTTCTTCTTTCTTTCTCTCATTTCTTAGTTTTTGAGTTTTCTTTAGTTTCTTTCTTAGTTTCTAAGCTTTTCTTAGCTTTTCTCTTAGTTTTTAGTTCAATTGTCTTAGGTTTAGAGTTCTTCTTTTTGAGAGGAACTTGTAATGTTTTTGTAATAATTTAGATTTTTGATTCAATAAATGGAAGTGCAAATTCGCTTGGAGGTTTTCTAGCAACGGGAATAGCGTCGAAGTTCGTAAGGATTTTATTTTCTTTACTGATTATTTTTATGCTTTATTCTTACATGTTATATTTAATTTGTCCGTGATTAAATTTAACTGCTATTAGTTTATAATATGATATAATAATAACCTTGTTATGCCTAAGAAATATTAAATAGGTGAAAATTTCTAAAATGAATTGATTTTATTTTTATTCAAGATTTTATATTAAGGATGTTAGAGAGAAATATATTATTTTTCATTACAAACTTAAATCTGAAAGTTAGACTTTAAGGTTTAGTTATCCGGTCTAATTTAGAGTAGTGCTCTTTTATTTGTTGGTACAATCGCCTGGTAGTTAGAGTGAAGCTCTATTTCAAAAGTTTTTATAAGAATTATTATGTGGAAATGTATTGACAACATGTTTTCAATAGTGATTTTAAAACTTGAAAGTTAGTACTCGGATAACTAAATTCTTAAGTTTAATTTGGACACCTTGAATAAAGTTTAAACTGTCTAACCCCACCAAAGGTGGCATTTAAATGGTTCATTTTCAATCTCTTAGAAAAAGGAATTAATTTAATTAACCAAATTAGTTATCAACCCCACCCATAGGTGTTAATTGATTTGTTTAGTTAACAAAGAGTATCTAACCCCACCAAAGGTGGTATTCATACAAAAAAGAGAGAATCAATAAAATATCAATTTATATCTTTAATAACCTAGATAATATGAGCAAGCATAATTAACTTAGTTATTATATCCATAAATACTCCACTAATATAAATGATAAAATTTGCATGAATATTTATTGAATCTGTATTTATATTTATTTATTAAATTTGTATCTATGTTTATTCTTTTTAGATTATATTTAATTAATCTGTATATATGTTTATTTTATGTTATTAGATTAGGAACACAAAAACCAAAACTATCGTGACAGGATGTTTAGGATTTAATTTCGTTTTTAAAAGTTTGAATAATAAATTAAAAACCACATACATTCCTTCCTTAGATCGACCTTGGGAGTATACTTATCATTTTCTACGAAATGATTCGTGCACTTGCGAGAGTTTTACAAATATTAAAACCAAAGTATTTGCGAGAATCGGCGATGCCGGTTTTCGCTCATCAAGTTTTTGTGTGATGAGTGCTCAAAAAGCACTAAAATAACCATGATTTTATGCACTTTAATTGATTAAAAATATATATATTTATATGTTTTATCATATATTTATATAAATTTGTCTTTTTCGGAATCACGGGTATTTTTATTGTTTTTCAGAAATTTTGGCCTAAAAACGCAATGTAAAGACTCAAAGAAGAATACTTGAAGCAATACATCACAAATAAATTGATAAATAAGTGGAAAAAGGTCAACAAACATGGAAAAATTGGACAAAATGGGTCGAAAAGGTCAAAAATGTCAAAAGACGGAAAAACGCGCGCCGCGGCTGGCCAGCGCCCGGCCAGCGCGGCGGCGCCAAAGCCGCGCGGCGCCAGGCCGCGCGCGCGCGCGCCGCGATCTGTCTTCAGCGCGCGCTGCGGCGGGCCATACACGCGCCAGCACGCGGCATCGGCCCGGCGCTTGTGTGGCGGCCCGGCCCAGCGCGCGCCCAACGCGTTTTTGACCCATTTTTCACGTGCAGCCGCCCCCATGACGTCATGCTGACGTCATTGATGACCTCAGCAGGTCCAAAACACGTTTTTTATTTTTTTAACATTTTTTTAATCATTTTTTCTCTCCATCCTCACCTATAAATACCCCCCTTCCATTCACTTCAAAACACACCTCAAAACCTCACTTCTCTCTTCTTTCTTTCTCTCATTTCTTAGTTTTTGAGTTTTCTTTAGTTTCTTTCTTAGTTTCTAAGCTTTTCTTAGCTTTTCTCTTAGTTTTTAGTTCAATTGTCTTAGGTTTAGAGTTCTTCTCTTTTTGAGAGGAACTTGTAATGTTTTTGTAATAATTTAGATTTTTGATTCAATAAATGGAAGTGCAAATTCCGCTTGGAGGTTTTCTAGCAACGGGAATAGCGTCGAAGTTCTGTAAGGATTTTATTTTCTTCTGATTATTTTTATGCTTTATTCTTACATGTTATATTTAATTTGTGCGTGATTAAATTTAAGCGTGCTATTGTTTATAATCATGATATAATAATAACGTTGTTATGCTTGCGAAATATTAAATAGGTGAAAATTTCTAAAATGAATTGATTTTATTTTTATTCAAGATTTTATATTAAGGATGTTAGAGAGAAATATATTATTTTTCATTACAAACTTAAATCTGAAAGTTAGACTTTAAGGTTTAGTTATCCGGTCTAATTTAGAGTAGTGCTCTTTTATTTGTTGGTACAATCGCCTTAGGTAGTTAGAGTGAAGCTCTATTTCAAAAGTTTTTATAAGAATTATTATGTGGAAATGTATTGACAACATGTTTTCAATAGTGATTTTAAAACTTGAAAGTTAGTACTCGGATAACTAAATTCTTAAGTTTAATTTGGACACCTTGAATAAAGTTTAAACTGTCTAACCCCACCAAAGGTGGCATTTAAATGGTTCATTTTCAATCTCTTAGAAAAAGGAATTAATTTAATTAACCAAATTAGTTATCAACCCCACCCATAGGTGTTAATTGATTTGTTTAGTTAACAAAGAGTATCTAACCCCACCAAAGGTGGTATTCATACAAAAAGAGAGAATCAATAAAATATCAATTTATATCTTTAATAACCTAGATAATATGAGCAAGCATAATTAACTTAGTTATTATATCCATAAATACTCCACTAATATAAATGATAAAATTTGCATGAATATTTATTGAATCTGTATTTATATTTATTTATTAAATTTGTATCTATGTTTATTCTTTTTAGATTATATTTAATTAATCTGTATATATGTTTATTTTATGTTATTAGATTAGGAACACAAAAACCAAAACTATCGTGACAGGATGTTTAGGATTTAATTTCGTTTTTAAAAGTTTGAATAATAAATTAAAAACCACATACATTCCTTCCTTAGATCGACCTTGGGAGTATACTTATCATTTTCTACGAAATGATTCGTGCACTTGCGAGAGTTTTAAAAATATTAAAACCAAAGTATTTGCGAGAATCGGCGATGCCGGTTTTCACATTCAGAAAGCTTGTGAAGTTTAACACTTGTTTCTCCTTTTTGTGAGATTAGAATGTCGCCTTCTTTGTTAGAGATTTCAGGTACACTGGTATTGACTACCTTACCACTTCGAAGGGTTCTAACATCTTTTGCTTGTTCTGGTTGACTGGGCAACTTTCCTGGTTCTTTCTTTTGCATTTGTTCAGCCAGTTGCCCAACTTTAGATTCAATTCTTTTAACCGAAGCCTCCATGGTGTTCAACCTTTGATTAGTCATCAGTTGGTTGTCACGACTAACTTGAATAAAAGCATTCAAGCTATCTTCTAAGGTTGGTTTAAAAGATTGGCTTGGTGGGTAAGGGTGGTTGTAGGTTGGGTGATTATAGGTGTTTGGATGATACTTTTGAAAATATTGGACTTCCTCTATGGCATCGACACTAGAATCACAAGTATTTGAATAATTATGAGTACCATGCCCAATTGAACAACACACTCCACATACCTCTTGACTTGAAATTTGGTGAGATGTGAGGAATTTCACTTGTTTAGTCAATTCAGCAATTTGCAAGGTTATATCATCATCAAAGCCGACCTCATTGACCTTTGCTTTCCTTCCACCACTTCTTTGTTGGGAATTAGAACCCAATAGCTCATAGAGATTATAGGCTTCCTCTGCTGTCTTTTCTCCTACAAAGACCTCCAAAGAAGATTATCAACCATGTATTGACTCTGTAGTGTCAATCCATCGTAAAAGAATTGGTTTTGTAGCTGTAGTGGAAAGCTATGATTTTGACATTGAATGAAAAGGAGTTTGAATCGTTCCCAAGCTTCATGAAAGGGCTCTTCATTCATTTGAGAAAATGTTGCTATCTTTGTTCTTAGATCAACAGTCTTTTGATGGGAATAGAACCTACCCATAAAAATTTCATAGAAGCCTCCCAAGTTTTAAGAGAACCTCGATTGTAGAGTAATGAACCATGACCAAGCTTTATCTTTGAGAGTGTAAGGAAAACACCTCATCCTAAGTTGATCTTCACTAATTTCATGTAGTGGAAAGGTTTGGACAATAGCATAGAATTCTCGAATGAAATGCAAAGGATCTTCATTAGGGATACCGTAAAAGGAAGGCAACAAAGAATAATGAATCTTTTTCAATTCATAATTCCTTGCAGCCTCTTGCAATTGGATGCCTGAAGTTACATTGCCAATGATTGGCATTGTATAGTCTTTCATCTTTTTCCGCCTATCTTCAGCATCTCCCATGGTTGTTTGTAGTTGAAAATGATCCTCCTCCTATTGTGAATCAGCATTTTGCTTTTAAAAACAATGGTAGATATCTCTAAAAAAATGCAAGGAACCTAAATTATTTTTTTTTTTTTTTTTTTTTTTTTTTTAATTTAAACGAAGGGACACAATTTTTGAAACAAACGAATTTATTTTATTTGAAATATTTTTTTTTTTTTTTTATTACACGCAAACTAAAACAAAGGAAAATACAATAATGGGTGACCTCCCATGTAGGACTAAAATTTATCGTCTTCTAGTAAGACGTTGCTTGGAGATTGCAGAATGAAAAACTCAATGTCTCCTCTTCATTGAATTCATTTAAGTTTCAATTTTGCCTTTACGCAAATGTTCAACTAACTGCTCAACTTGAACTTCCACCTTTTGATAGAAGCTTCCACAGAGTCCAACCGTTGATTGGTTTTTGATTGATTGTCCCTACAAACTTGAATAAAAGAATTCAAGTTGTCCTCCAGGTTGGTTTATTTGGAATGCTTCGTGGAATAGGTGGGTGGAATTCTTGGCCGCCTGGTTTGAGCTTTGAGGGAAAGGAGGGTTATTTTGCCTCCAAGAGAAATTTGGATGACTTCTCCACCCAGGATTATAGGTATTTGAATTGGGATCAAACCTTGGTCTTTGTTGAGATGCTCCCAACACATTAACCTCGCTCGTGTCCAGTTGTATCTCCTTGATGTGGACAAAGCCAGTACCTTGTCCCGTGTTCTTTGTCGTACAAACCATATTGTTCATTATTTGTGTTGGTTTGTGTAGCGATAAGGCAACTTGCTTAGTCGATTGAACAAGTTGTTGTTGAATTTCATTCTTGGAGTCAATCTCACGAACACCGGCTTTTCTCACTCTGGAGCTTTTCTCAGGGAATTAGCACCCAACATCTCAAAGAGATTATACGTTTCGATGCAGTCTTTTCTCCTATTGCTCCTCTGCGGCGTTGTCGACAATGAACCGACATTGTTGTGTAAGTCCATCGTAAAAGAATTGGTTCTGCAACCTGTAGGGAAAGCTATGGTGGGGACATTGAGTGAGAAACATTTTGAACCTATCCCAAGCTTCACGTGGAATGGTTCTCCTTCCATCCGAGAGAAAGTAGCAATCTTTCCTCTCACCGATGTTTTTGATGGGAATAGAATTTTCCCATGAATTTATTGTAAATTTGACCCCATGTCATCGAGAGAACCGGGGGTAAGTGACATCAACCAAGCTTTAGCCTTATCCTTTAAGGTGTACGGAAAACATCTCATTCTAGTCGATCCTCGTTTAGAATACCGGGGGAATGTTTGGACCGTAGCATAGAAATCTCTCATAAAGGAAAGAGAATCTTCATTAGGTAGCCCGTAGAAGGAAGGAAGCATAGAAAAATGAATATTTTTAAGGTCATAGTTCCTAGCCTTCTCCCAATCGGATAGCGGCGATTCTTGAGTGCCAATCACCGGTCTTGCAAACTCTTTCATCGTGGTTTCCTAACATGTTGGTTTTCCTCCATTTCTTTTGGTTCTAGTAAAGGATTAAGACGTTCTATGTTTGGCTCAAAACTTGTTGATGGGAAGGATCCAGGTGTTGTTGACACTTGTTTAAATTTATGAATATTATTTATATATGGTGTTAGGGGTTTCCTAAGGATCTCCTACCACGCATGTATTATTTTTAAACGTAAATTTAAAACTCCTGTCAACAAAAATAAAGAAATTAGAAAATTTCCATGGCATTTAATACAAAACACTAGACAATTTTTTTTTTTTTTTTTTTTTTTACGAACGGTAATTTTATTTTACTATTCACACTATCTTATTTCTTATTAACTTAAAAATTTTTAATTTTTTTTTTATTTTTTTTTTTTTTTTACTTAACGGAAATTTTATTTTACTATTCACACTTTCTTATTTCTTATTAACTTAATTTTTTTTTTTTTTTTTTTAACGGTAAAAACTTTTTTTTTTACTTCAAATTTCAAATTTCTAAATTATTTACTTTTTATGCTAAAAAAAAAATTTTAATTTTTTTTATTTTTTATGAAATTTTGAAATTTGATTAATTTTTATTTTATTTATTTATTATTATTATTATTATTATTTTTTTTTTATAAAAAAAAATATCACAATTATTTACGACACAAAAATATTTTTAAAATTTTGATAAATAAATTAAAAACGCTATTCCTTCCTGCAAGAATCCGGCTAAAACTTGATGGTTTAGCGAAAACGATCGCTGATTCTCGCAAATACTTTGGTTTTAATATTTGTAAAACTCTCAAGTGCACTAATCATTTCGTAGAAAATGATAAGTATACTCGAGTCGATCTAAGGAAGGAATGTATGTGGTTTTTAATTTATTATTCAAACTTTTAAAAGCGAAATTAAATCCTAAACATCCCGTCACGATAGTTTTGGTTTTTGTGTTCCTAATCTAATAACATAAAATAAACATATATCTGATTAATTAAATATAATCTAAAAAGAATAAACATAGATACAAATTTAATAAATAAATATAAATACAGATTCAATAAATATTCATGCAAATTTTATCATTTATATTAGTGGAGTATTTATGGATATAATAACTAAGTTAATTATCTTTGCCATATTATCTAGGTTATTAAAGATATAAATTGATATTTTATTGATTCTCTTTTTTGTATGAATACCACGCTTTGGTGGGGTTAGATCTTCTTTGTTAACTAAACAAATCAATTAACACCTATGGGTGGGGTTGATAACTAATTTGGTTAATTAAATTAATTCCTTTTTCTAAGAGATTGAAAATGAACCATTTAAATGCGCTTTGGTGGGGTTAAACGATTTAAACTTTATTGAGGTGTCAAATTAAACTTAAGAATTTAGTTATCCGAGTCTTAACTTTCAAGTTTTAAAATCACTATTGAAAACATGTTGTCAATACATTTCCACATAATAATTCTTATAAAAACTTTTGAAATAGAGCTTCACTCTTCTACCTAAGGCGATTATGCAAACAAATAAAAGAAAGCACTACTCTAAATTAGGCAGGATAACTAAACCTTAAAGTCTAACTTTGATTTAAGTTTGTAATGAAAAATAATATATTTCTCTCTAACATCCTTAATATAAAATCTTGAATAAAAATAAAATCAATTCATTTTAGAAATTTTCACCTATTTAATATTTATAAGCATAACAACGTTATTATTATATCATGATTATAAGCAATTAGCATGAGTTAAATTTAATCACGGACAAATTAAATATAACATGTAAGAATAAAGCATAAAAATAGCGTAAAGAAAATAAAATCCTTACGTAACTTCGACGCTATTCCCGTTGCTAGAAAACCTCCAAGCGGAATTTGCACTTCCATTTATTGAATCAAAAATCTAAATTATTACAAAAACATTACAAGTTCCTCTCAAAAAGAGAAGAACTCTAAACCTAAGACAATTGAACTAAAAACTAAGAGAAAAGCTAAGAAAAGCTTAGAAACTAAGAAAGAAACTAAAGAAAACTCAAAAACTAAGAAATGAGAGAAAGAAAGAAAAGAAGTGAGGTTTTGAGGTGTGTTTTGAAGTGAATGGAAGGGGGTATTTATAGGTGAGGATGGAGAGAAAAAATGATTAAAAAATGTTAAAAAAATATTAAAAAATAAAAACGTGTTTTGGACCTGTTGAGGTCATCAATGACGTCAGCGTGGCGTCATGAAGGTACGTGAAAAATGGGTCAAAAACGCGTTATTATGTTGAGCCATTCTTGGCTATTGCTGCCATGTATGCGCGCGTAGCCAGCGTGAAACGTGTAGCGCAGCGCATGTGAAGCCATCAGCCTTGTATGGCGCGACTCTGGCCTTGTATGACTTTATGCCTTGTATTGGCGCCAATTTGAAATTCTGTGGCGCGTTTTTCCGATCTTTTGACATTTTTGACCTTTTCGACCCATTTTGTCCAATTTTTCCATGTTTGTTGACCTTTTTCCACTTATTTATCAATTTATTTGTGATGTATTGCTTCAAGTATTCTTCTTTGAGTCTTTACATTGCGTTTTTAGGCCAAAATTCCTGAAAAACAATAAAAATACCCGTGATTCCGAAAAAGACAAATTTATATAAATATATGATAAAACATATAAATATATATATTTTTAATCAATTAAAGTGCATAAAATCATGGTTATTTTAGTGCTTTTTGAGCACTCATCAAAGACACAACTTTGTGAAGGAGTCAAGAGAAGATTGGTACTATAAATCAAGAAATTGAGTGTATATCTTTTTCTTCTCCTTGAATTGTCTCTCTTTATGAAAAAATCTGAGCTCTAAGAATATAATTATGTCTAGCTAATTTATTAATCTAGGGGTCTTATGAACACAATTGTTACATGTGATGATATAATATTTTACCCTAATTGTTATTGCAATTCAATTATATTATTTAATCTCACCTTTTTGCTATTAATTGTTTGGTTAACAACTGATCTATAGAGGTAATCAAATAGATATGAGAGAATTATTTAATTTTCTGTCTTGAATAAATAACAGGCGTAGTTTCTAGGCCTAGATGTATGAATCTTATGTGTGTGATCTATAATTGATGAACTTAATGAATAATATGTAGTCTAATTGATATAAGAATGTAATTAAGTTAATTAGTATATGGTGTGTAGTGTACTTGAGAAAGGAATACATGCTAGGTTAGATTAAATTGATCATATAATTGATTGGTGATTATATTGGGAGGATTTTAGTGATTCATATGTTAGGAAATTCTGGAATTAAAGATTACGAGATAATTTTTTCATATATCTTCGTAGTTGTTGAGTCTTATGATTTAAAATTAGTTGTAACTTATTTGTTAGTTTTTACAATTTTCTATTGTCCAAATAGTATTTGTAATAATTATATTGGTACTAGTTATAGGTTACACAACTTTCTGTGAGATCGATATCCGTACTTAGGTACAGTACATTACTTGCACGACCTGTATACTTATGGATTGCATCATGTTGATCACCCACCAAAATTATTTTAATTGATATTAATTAACAATGAAACTGATCCCCGCTAAAAACATATTTCATACAAAAAAATGGAGAATCAATAACCTTAATTTAAATATTTAGTAACCCAATTAATTTAGAGCGAGCATGATTGACTAATTAATCCATTCCATAAATTTTCTACCAATTGTGAAATATTTATCTATCTATTATTTGTTGAATCAAATCTATCTTGAAATTTATGTTATTAGTTTAGACTTTTCAAACCCAAACAATTTTGATAGAGTGTTTAGATTTATTTTTTCATTTTTAAGAGTTTTGTTGAATTATTTAAAATCACATAGTTCACCTTTTGACCGACCTTGGACGTGTACTTGTTACTTTTTATAAATTGATTTGTGTATTTGTGAGCTATTGATCAAATAAAAATTTGTTCATCAATTAGCCTTACATACTCCTACATAGCCATCTTCGTTGGTAAAGTATTCCCCATGTTTAATGGCTCTTGTAATGGCTACTACATTTCAATATCTAGCCTACTTGAGTGCTCTTTTGGATACATTGATGTTGTTAATAAAAGTTTTAGTTTTTTCTTAAGAGATCTCCTACCTTGCATATACTAACAAAACCAATAAATAAATTAAAGACCCAAAGATTAAAACAAAAGTTTTTATGTTACGGATCTAATTAGCTAGAGGGGATGAATAGATATTTAACAAAACTATGCTAAATTAAAATCTCAAAGATAAAAATACATGTAACCACATGTAAATAAAATAATACAAAATGATAAATTGACATATGAGATTTTTATGTGCAAGAAACTTAGGTCATAACAATGACCTAATAAGAAAACCATCAGCCTACTGGATCACATAGCTATCTACTATGAAAACAATGTTCAATTATAATGCTACATTCTTGATAAGAAAGATGTTCAAATTCAGACAATTATTTTGATAAACTCGAATCACACTAGTTATCAAACTTATTCAATTGGCACTTGAAATTATAGCATAACAACAAAAGTGAAATGTGTGTCTTAGAGTATATTTAACAATGAATAACCCCAGCTAGATGATTTAATAATTTTACAAATAAAAATAAAATCACTAGCAAACCCTAAAACAAGTAGATTTTGCACAAATTCAATAAAGATAGCTTCTCTAAAGATAAATAAAAAACAATAATTATGATATTATACACACAATTATTTGATCTAGTAATTCAGGAAAAACAATAAAGAACCTATATGCACATATAATCAAAATATCATAATCAAACTTGGCTTCTGACCCGATCAAACAAAACCCCAACTTTTAACAAATTAATTAAAGTAATAAGCCTAAATAATATTATATTTATTTTTGTACAGTAATTTGAAAGAGAGAGATTAAGATGAAAAGATTGTGCTCTTGTGATTAATTAAAATATATAGCATTATGTTTATTTTATAGGAAAGATTAAAGTCCACATACAATTCTATCCAGCAAACAATTTAAAGAGTAGTAAATAATAGGGACAAAATGGTAATTAGAATTTTTGGCTTGAGTCCGCAATTAGGTTAAAGTTGAGACCCTCGCCACTTGATTGATAAAACATGGAGTATTAGGTTCATGTAAGAAATATTGAAGCCCTAATGCTAGGTTAAAGTTCGATTATAATTCTGTCCATTAAACAATTCATAGATTAGATAGTAGGGACAAAATGATAGTTGGAATGTTTTGGTGTGAGTAAACAATAAGCTTAAAGTTGAGACCTTGGTCGTCCAATCGATCTAGATCAAGCTTGATCGATTGAGCCAAAAAGGTCGATTTATCTAACCAATCCTCGATCGATCTAAGGTATTAGAAATAAATCCCAAGATAGGTAGATGGATTCTAGATTGATCTAGTACTCAATCGATCAAATACTAAACCTCGATATATCTACCTCAAATAAAAATTATATCATTGAATTTTTAAACCAGGTAGACCGATTCTCAATCGAACTACTCACCTTAATTGATCCAAACATGTCTCGATCGATTGAATAACCTGAGTGCAAAGTGTTCCTATATGTCTAATAAGAAATCTAACATGAATAAGAACCAGGATATACATATGATGTGTTTGTTTAGAGCTTGATAATTTATTTGGCTTGAAATGTATTCTTGAAAGACCCACCTAGAAATTGAAATTACATTTAAATTATTTGTTTACGATTATTGCCAACACTGATAAACCTTACAATATACCTATTTGGCATATTCATGTGATAAAACCTCTCTCTCACTTTATAATAATCATAGGAAAAATAATTTTACATATTGGAACTATCTTATAATATGGAGAAATCATCTTCACTTGAATCTTGATAGCTCATGTTTACATTGAAAGATAAAAACATAAAAAAAACAAAAAAATAAAGCTTGTCCCGAAGGACTCATTGTTCATTAGTTCAATGTATATAATTATAGAAAAGAAAATAAATAGATATAAGTAATGAGTAACAATAGATATAACATTAAGTATTACTCCCCCTATGTGAATAAAATTGAACACTCAATGTGTTCTCCCCCTATATGTAATCTTTCTGAAAGAAAATTTTCATATAATAACTCTCCCCGTGAATCTCTCCTCCGTTATATATTTTCAATTAATGCTCAATAACTCTCTCCCCTTTTTTTCATACAAAAAAATATTATAACCATGAAGCAATGACAAGAAGGTTGAGCAAACAAGTAGTATGTTTAATTACTAAAAATGAGTACACATTATGAAAAGCTTTGTAACAATTAAAACATAAAGGTAAAAACAATACATTTTAAACAAATGAGTAACCTCTTCTTACATTCTATGACTCCCATAAAAAAATTATAAATGTTAATACATAATGTTTTTTGATACAATTGTACACACGAAATATGACATTAATTTTGTTCAAAGTGTGGTTATCCATTATCAACATAAATATATATAGACAAGACACACAAACATACTAACACATATGGTAATATATCGACAATTACCAAAAGTAACATATGTATTGGAACTGCAATAGGATGTCAATTTGTTCATTTATGACAAATTATGAAATATTTAAAAGAGTATCACTGAAAAAAATTTAGTTGAATTCATAATTGCACATGTTAATATTTTACTTAGAAAGAGAGAACTTAATTAACTTTTTTTTAATTCCCTTCTTGTATTTAATTTTGGGTGACAGATATGTTATTTATTTTCTTTTTTTATAACCATTTATGGCTCTTCTTTTATGCTTGCAAAACTTTATATTTTTATTTTTTCCTTTAATATTATAATTTTCTTTTAAGGAAATATCCACAAGCCAAAAACCTAATATAATGACTTTCATACTAGTTGTGAGGTAGTCCTTTTGGTTCATTATGGTGGCTTCAAACATCACAATATCTCAAGACCTCAAAACCCACAATGTCAATCATAAACTTTTAGCATGACATATATATGTGTCTAGAGAATGTGTGAGTAGATTCATATCAATATCAATCACCAAATGTGAAAAATATGTAGATACATAAGTCAAAATTCTAAATTAAGCAATGTAAAGTCAATCAAAAGTAGCGAAGTAGTATGAAAATAATATGTAAATTTCATATCAATATTAAAGCAAGTTTATTCTCCATTTTTCCTTTTTTTTAAATATAATAAAGAAACAACAATAAAATAAAAACAAAACAAATAAGTTAACTAAAGATGCTTACCTAGGGTTAAATAAATAATCAAACAAATTACCTAAAGTGAATATTAAGGGACGGTCAGGTGACAAAACAAATATTTTCTAACCCAAAAACTTCTTGAATTTTAGCTTCTTTATACCTATGGGTTAGAATAACTACCTTAGTTGTCATTCCAATTTTATTGTACTTACCTTTGGATTTCACATTCATCCTAAATGATCTTGTAGCATGGATAGTAGGATGTTGATAATTAGTCCTAGAATTAAAGGTTTTGAAATTCGCTTGCCTAATAAAACCTACAACTTCATGCTTTTTGTATAGTTATTGGACATACTATGCATAGATGGATGATAATAATGAGTCCTATAACTTGAAGCATAGATGGAAATATTAAATTTAGGAGAATTCATCAAAAACCTACATTTTGGTCTTATATGACCTTTCCTACTACAATGATGACAGTTAGACACAACGTTAATAGTTTTTTTTCTATTATAGCAATAGTTCTTTGTGCATAAATAATAACAGTAGGAGTAGCATTAGAATCCCTTAAAAGTGTGGTCCTTGATGTTGGAGGTAAATGTATAGCATGGGAATAAGTGTTGGAGGTCTTTACAAACTCAGTTGTACTTGAAGATGATGGTATAGAGTGCACATCTACATAGCCTAGCCTTTTATTGTCTCCAAAAGGTTTTCTATAGTTAAAGACTTTGTTTAGCCTTTCAACTTGAAGGGTCAATCTCTTTATGGTTTCCTTTAACTCTCCAAGCTCCTCCAAAATACTCTTATTTTCTCCTTTTCTATAATGGATAAATTTATTTCAAGGGATTTACCTTTGTCATTTAGTTTATTTACTTCTACAACTAACTTATCCTTTTGTTTCTCAATGCCAATTAAGTCTATAAAAAAATCATCAAGATTACTTGCATTAAATTTATTGAGTAGGAATTCGTAGTCTCTTTCGTCATAATCTAAATTAATATCAAACTTACTGAAGTGTCCACCAGTAGTTGTAGTAAATTCCTAGTAGGTTGCACCATAATATTTTGAGTCCTTAGTATTGTCATTGTCACTTTCTGAGTCACTAGGGGTAGCATTGAAAGCCCTCCCAGTTCTTTACTTTTTCAACTGCAATATGATAAATCCCATTGACTCCAAGACATTTAGGTCTAGTGGGTTTAGTTTTCTTACCATCGCAACTCATAGGTTTGATTTCTTTTGGATTTTGGTCCCTTGAATGGCTTAATTACTAATTACTCTATGAATTGTTTAGGTTGAATATTTTCTTGATTATTTTGGCTAAGATTTTCAATTCTTCATCATCCTCATCTTTGTCATTCTCACCATCATCAATCATTGTGATTTTGAAAGCAATATCTTTGTTCTTAGAGATGTTTGAAAACTCATCTCAAGGGTTTGTATTGAGCCTACAATTTCCTCAATTTTGATGAAGTCCATATCCTTGATTTCATCAAATGCGGGGACCTTTAATTGTAAAGAAACCTAGTAATGAGAAAATAATCTTTCAAACTATCCTAAAATCATCAATTTTCTCTCCAAGATTAGCAAAGGTACTAGTAATATTACATAATTTATAATAGAATTCGGAAAAGGTCTCATCTTCTTTCATCATACAGATTTCAAATTGAGTACCAATCATGCTAAGTTTATTTCTTATAACTTATGTGGTACCTTCATGAGAACCCTCTAAAGCCTCAACAATTTCTCTCTAAGATCAAAGTTTTTAGTCAACTACAAAAGTGGTATATTGAACTCAACAAGTTTGACATTGAGGTGGACATTACACCTTGATGGCTTTTCCAACTAGAATGGAAGTGGAGTCAAAATCATCTTAGTCATGTAAGATGGTGACCACTTGCATTGTGCATTACGAGTCATGTTCAACACATCAATTAAAGAAATAAAATATGAGTCACCCATAAATGGGATCAACTTAGCAAGAGCCTTGGAGCCTTACAAGAGGTATTTTTAATTATTATATTATTCAATTCTTTATGTAATCTCATTTCTTTCTATATATAGGATGGATTTTAGTTTCTACTTCCAATGATTGGAAAAATAATTTTGAGATTTAAACAAATAATAGTTATGATTTATTTCTTGTTCATATTCTTCAAATATTTAATCATAAATTAATGATGGACCATCATTAATTTATTATTAAAGGAAATATTTTAGAATTAAGAATTAGACACATCATTTGTGCTTAGTTATGCAAAATGAATAAGAGTCTATTTTATTTCCATTCATTTGCATGAAATTAGAAGTTGAAAAATAAATTTAACTATAAATTAAAGATGGGTCAAATCTTAATTTATAATTAAAAAATATATCTACATTAGCTTTATCAATTTTAAATCTCAAGCTTGACTACAAATAGTTATCAATCAATTAAAAAATTTGGTATATATTTTTCTTTGGTTAACCAATTAATTAATTTTAACCTCAAACAAAGAAGAATTAATTAATTGATTATCATTGGGAACTCACCATGATTATAAAGTTTTATATAAAAATAAAATAAATCAATAAATCTAGATTATATTTAAATAATCTAATTTGTTTAGTCCACAAAGGGTTTGCTTGTTAGAGTACTTAGGATTTTTTTTAACTATATTAGAAATAGTTTAACTTTTTAAAACCACCACAATTCCTTGAGAGACGATCTTGGAAGTATATATATCACTTATTACAAGTGATTTGTGACTTGTGAACTTTTTATAAATACAAAACTTGACAATCAAGTTTTTGGTTCCATTTTCGGGAATTGGCATTTTAAATTGTTTAGTTGTTTTCTTTTTAGTTATTTGTCATGATTTTTTTGTTTTGTGATTTCTTTTTACTTTTGTGATTTATGAATATATATGATTTGCTTAAAAAAATATTTTATTTTTTTGTTTATTTTTACTTCTTTTCTCTTATTTATTTGTTTTATTTTGTTTACTCTTTTGTTATTTACTTTTATTTATTATTTTATTTTTATCTATGATTTTTTTATTATTTTTTTTTCTTTTATTGATTTTATTTCTATTGTTAAATTTTTTTTTATTTTTTTTTCTTGAGCAATCACTTAAGCCAATATTAGAGCAATTTAAAATAGGAGATTCTTTACCAAGAGGGTTACTAATGAAGGATTATACAATGCCAATCATTGGTACTACTACTTCCTCTATACAATTGGATAAGGTGGCTATGAACTATGAATTAAAACATATTCATTTTTCCATGTTTCCATCCTTCTATAGAATGTCTAATGATGATCCGTGGACTTACATTAGGGATTTTTACTCAATTGTACAGACGTTCCCTTTGCATTGGCCTATTGAGGACCAATTAAATATGATGTGTTTCTTATATTCTCTCAAAGAAAAGGCTAAGGTTTGGCTAATGATTATCCCACCAAGTTCCCTAATAACTTGGCTAAGAGCCTACAATAAATTCATGGGAAGATAATATTCCTAGTAGAAAACTTCCTATTTGAAAGCCAAAATAGCTACATTCTCTCAAATGGAAGGAGAATTATTCCATGAAACTTGGGATAGGTTTAAATTACTTCTTACTCAATGTCTACACCACAGCTTTCCACTGTAGCTATAAAATCAATTTTTCTATGATGGATTAACACAATAGTGTTAATTCATAGTTGATAATGTTGCAGGCAGATATATGGGAGAAATAATAACCTTAGAGACTTTTGATCTCTATGAAATGTTGGGCTCTAATTCCAAAAAAAAGAGTAATAGAGTGAAAAGTACTGGAGTCAATGAGTTAGGCTCCAATAATGAAATGTCCATACAACTTGTAGAATTGACAAAGCATGTTCAAATTTTGACAATCAAGAACACAACTAACCAAGAGGTATGTGGAATTTGTGGTATGTATGGGCATGATGCTAATGTATGTTTTTTGCAAGTGATCCCAATGCAGATACCGGTCAATAAGTTTATCTTATGTAGGGTTACCAATCTAAACCCATGAATGATGCTTACACCAATAACAATAATTTTGGTGGAGAAATCACTCAAATTTCTCATGGGAAGTAAATACTAACCAACCATATCCCCAAAACCAAATGCAACGCCTAAACCTAAACCAAAAGTATGACACCTTACCCACATAAAGAGCCAACCATGGAGGATATCTTGAATGCTTTCATTCAAGTAAGTTGAGATAATAACATAAAGAATAATCAAAGTTTGAACTCTTGAGAGGAATATGTGAAAAGGATGGAAGAAAAAGTTGGGAAAATAGCTAAGTAAATGCAAAGGCAAGAAAAAAGGGAAGCTTCCCAGTCAATCTCAATAAGCTTAGATTATGACAATGCTAAGAAGTGGTATGGTTCTAAATAAATATTTTTTGAAAATTTATAATGATTAATTTAATAATTCTAGAAACACAAGTGGTATGCAAGTATCATAGAAGGAAGGTGTGAACATGAATGAAAAAAATTACAAAGCCTTCTGAGAGAATACAAGGAGATTCATATGACCTATCTACATTACACAAGGTAGCCAAACCATACCGACCACCCATACCATTATGATACCATCCTAAGGATAATAAACCAAATAAGAAATTTTCTAAACTGTTTAATATGCTTTATAAGGTTAACATTAATTTAACTTTCTTAGAATCATTAGGAATGTACCCTCATATGCAAAAAAAAAATTAAAGAAGTAAACACTAAAAAGACAAAGTATCATATTAATGAAACAGTAGTTGTATCAGAAGTTCCTAGTACAATACTTCAACAAAACCTTCCACCAAAATTGAAGGATCCTAGTAGTTTTGTTATAGATATTACTATAAGAGATAAAAAAAAGTGGTTAAGGTTATGCTAGATTAAGGGGTAAGTATTAATCTTATGCCTTACTCATTACACTTGCAAGTAGGTTTAGGGAAATCAAAGCCCAAAACCATGTCCTTTTAATTTTCTAATATGTCTATTAAATATCTTAAGGGCATGGTTGGGGATTTGCATGCACAAGCAGATATCAATACTTGTTAACTTTGTGATAATGGATATGTATGAAAACCAATCAATGGACAAGGACCATACTATTCTTCTTGGTAGGCAATTCATGGCCATAACCAAAACTATTACAAATGTTTATAATGGGAAATTAACAAAGAAAATATTTGGAGAGACTATTAATTTCAAAGTTTTTGATTACTCTCCTATTATTTCTATTTCTATTGATGATGAGCGCTCATATATTGATGGTATGGATGCACTTTCTTATAACACCTTTTTGTAGGATGAGATGAAGGATAAACTTCAATATTCTTTAATCGTTGATAGGATAGTGGAAAATTTAGATGAGTAGACTAAGAACCCAAAATATGTATTTTTAGGAAAAAGGGATACATATCCAACTATTATTTCATCCACTTTGACCAAAACTCAAGAAAATTAACTTCTTAAGGTGCTAAGAAATTCAAGAAAGCTATAAGATGGGGTATTAGAGATATTAGAGGTACTAATCTAGTTATATGTATGCATAAGACTAATTTAGAGGACAATACCAAACTTGTTATAAAAGCCCCGAGAAGACTTAACCCTACTATGCAAGAATAGGTGAAAATTGAAAATTTGAAACTCTTAGAGGTAGGATTTATTTATCCTATTACTGATAGAAAGTGGGTTAGTTCGATACATGTCATACACAAAAAAATTGGCATTACCATGGTGAGAAATGACAAGAATGATTTAGTGCCTACTAAAGAGTCTTCACAAGATGGAGGATGTGTATCGACTTTTGAAAACTAATTTTGTACATTAAGAAAGGTCACTTCCCCTTCCTTTATTAATCAAATGTTAGAAATATTATTTGGGCATGTATTTTATTATTTTTTGATTTTCTTTCAAGATACTATCATGTGACAATTGCACCAAAAGATTAAGAAAAGACCACATTAAATTGTCCTTTTGTAACAATTTTTTTCAGAAGAATGCCATTAGGTTTATCCAATGCTCCCATCACATTCGAAAGATGCATAATTTCTATAGTTTTAAACATGGTGAAGAAATTCATTCAGGTATTCATGGATGAATTTTCTATCTTTGGAAACTCTTTTGATGCTTTTTTAGATAAATAGATTTTATTTCTAGAAAGATGCATTAAATGTAACTTAACTCTTGGTTAGGAGAAAATTCACTTTGTGGTTAAACAAAGCCTTGTGTTAGGACATATTATTTCAAGTAAAGGTATAGAAGTGGATAGATCAAAAGTTGATTTAATTTATAAATTGCCACCCCTACTAATGTGAAGGAAATTTGGAGCTTCTTAGAACATGAAGGTTTTTATAGGAGATTTATTAAAGTTTTTTTCTAAAATAATTCATCCTTTAGGTAATCAGTTAGCCAAGGATATCTTCTTTGTGTTTGATGATGATTACCTTTTTTGACACTCTAAAAGAAAAATTAACTTTTGCATATATTATCAATGAACTTGATTGGTCTTCATCCTTTGAAGTTATGTGTGATGCTCCTAATTTTTCCTAAGGGGTTGTATTAGGATAAAGACTGGATAAGTATTACTTGTCATTTATTATGCTAGTAAAATACTCAAAGAAATCCATATTAACTATTCTACCACTGAAGAGGAATTCTTCATTGTTGTGTTTTCATTGGATAAATTTATATCTCATTTGGTAGGGTCTAAAGTAATTGTGCATTTTGATCATGTTGCTTTTATTGAATAAAAAAAATGCTAAGCTAAGCTAATTAGATGGGTTTTGCTTTTGCAAGAATTTGACTTAGAGATCAAAGATAAGAAAGAACTAAAAATGTGGTAGTGGATCATCTCTCTAGGTTAATTTTTTATTTTAACACAATTCAGAGTGATAAGGAAATATAAATTTTTGAAGCTTTCCTTGATGAACAACTATTTACAATAGGCCTAAATCCATGGTATGTTAACATTGTTAACTATCTTGCTAGTGGTATTTTGAGGCCTAACATTCCTTTCTGAGAAAAAAAAATAGTTTTCCATGAATGCAAACACTCTTTCTAGGATCAACTTCATTGTGGGGGCCATTTTGGGGGCTATAAAATGACTATAAATGTATTACAGCCTAGTTTTTATTGGTTAATTCTATTTAAAGATACTCATAATTTTTGCCTAAGAAGTGCTAGATGTCAAAGGACTAGTAACATAGGAAAACGTGATGAGATGTCTTTGACATCTAATTTGGTTATTGAAATTTTTGATGTTTGGGGGATTGACATTATGGTCCTTTTCTCCCTTGTTTTGGATATGAATATATTTTAGTTGCAATTGACTATGTGTCTATATGGCTTGAATTTGTACTCACCAAAACTAATTATGCTAATTGCATTGTAAATTTTTTGAAATATGTGATATTAAGCATGTTTAGGATACTTAGGGCCCTACTTAGTGATGGAGAGAATAACTTTTACAATATTTTCTTTGTTGGCTTACTGAAATAGTATAATATCACACACAAGATGGCTGCTCCATACCATCCATAATCTCTCAGTCAAGTAAAGGTGAGCAATAAACAAATCAATGGTGTCTTGGAATGGATAGTAAAGCCTTCAAGAAAGGATTGGGAAACCAAATTAAATGATACCGTATAGGCATATTGCACAACTTACAAGGAATACATTGGTAAGAGTCCTACATTGTTGGTTTATGGAAAGCTCTACCATTTGCTTATTAAATTTGAGCATAAGGCATATTGAGAAATGAAGAAATTAAACATGGACCTTGAAGAATTAGGAGAGAAATACTTGCTTTAACTTGATGATTTAGAAGAGATTGGGAATTAAGCTTATGAAAATGATAAAATCTATAAATAATACACTAAGCATTACCATGTCAAAGGCCTAATCTATAAGTCTCTTTACTCTAGAATGAAATTTCTTTTTTTTAATTCTCATTTTAAAAAGTTTCCAGTAGTTGAAGTCAAGATGGAGTGGAAAATTTCAAGTTGTTCAAGTTTTCCAGATGTAGCTGTAGAATTGATAAATCCAAAAACACAAAAAAACCTATTCAAAGTCAATGGGCAGTGTGTCAATCCATACTTGGAAGGAGTCATCACAAATTAAGACATTGAACTACAAGAGCTTTCACCTCCAGTAGCATAACTAAATGCTTGGTGGGAGGCAATCCACCGTGTTAGTAATATTCTTTTATTTTATTTCAATTTTTTTTGTTTTCTTTTATTTTATCATTAGTTAATTTTATATTTGTCCCTTTCATTACTTTTTTTAATATGTTCATATTTGAAAACATTGAGGAGAATGTTTACTTTAGGTTAGGTGGTGCAAATAGGAGGAAATTTAAAATTTTTTCTAATGCAAAATTATCATGATCTATGTTAATTTAAAGTGAATAATTGAGTCTTTGCATTATTTGTTTAATGTCTTAAACATGTTCATGGAATATTGTAACAATTAGCTCTATTCATAGTTTGTGTTTCATGCTTAAATGTTAAGATTTTGATAAACACAAAATCGGTATTTAGGAATCAAATATTGAAGACTACCTTGTGAGAATATTGTTATGACAATATCATTTATTTCCGAGTGATAATATTTTTCTACTCTTTTAAACATTCTTCTTATTAATTCAAATTATTAGATGATCTTTATAGGTTTTGCATTTAATGTTTGGATTTTTAACATCTGATCAAATGTCATGTACTTATTTTTATTGCTTAGATTGAATGACTTGAGTAAAATTACAAATGTATGCCTATTTCATTCATGCTTGACTTCAAAAAAATTATATATGGGGTTCCCTAAAACAAGCAAAAATTGTGTATTTTTCTCTATTCTTGGCTCTAAAAACTGATAAAAAATTGAAATCTTTGACTCATTTGGCTTTATGGGGAAATTGAGGGGTTAAACTAGGCTAATGTGGAATCTAGAGTGTTATATCGACTTTAGATCAAGGGTTAAGATGAAAAAAGATAAAATTAATAATGTGGGCCAATAGGAACACAAAATGTGGCATGAGAGATCAATTTAGTGAATCAAAGCACAACTCGTGGCGTGGATGGACTAGTCGTGGTCAATGCTTACTGAGTCAACACCACTTGGCATGCTATGATTTGTAGCTACGGATTATGTGGGATCCTGGTGGGAAGAATGGACAAATCATGTGACAATGTGTGGCACGCTCATTGATCACGTGGTGAACTCGAAATGAACATCGTGCTGAACTAGCGAGTTTGTAAGGTGTATATTTTTAACTTCAAAAGAGATATATATGTTAGCATATACTTGAAGAACTCAAATGGCTCCCTAAGAGCTATAAAGTGTAAGTCATGTAAGCCTTATATAAAGAACTAGCTAGTTTGTAAGGTGTATAACGAAAGTTTCTAGATAAACAGGTCATGATGTGGCGAAGGAAATAGTGTGCCACAATGCACACTATTCGATTTGAATTTACTTGGCAGAGAGAATAACTTATGCTATGAGATGGAATAAATGGACTGTGGCATGACCCTTTATGTTTGAATTTGGCAAAGCTCAACAAAACTTAGGCCACAAGATGGTTTAATATGGACCAATTTACACACAAAAAATTTAGCTCGAAGCCTTTGCACCAGCATTTTCGCTATAAATACAACATTATATCTGATTGAGTGTTTAGTTTTTCTAGTTTTGTAATTTTCCTAGCTACTAAAGTTTAAATTGTTTTAGATCAAATTTTCAAAAGCCATTCCACCATTATATATAGATATTGTAAGAGATCTTCTTATTTGTGAAGAAGATCCAAGGATTTCGAGAATCCAATGACAACTTGTTCAAAAATCTGGAATTATCTTCAACAAAAGGGGTATTTTTAATTTTTATATTATTTAATTCTATCTGTAATACGATGTCTTTCATAGTTGAATTGAATTTTGTTAATTTAACTATGATTATCTAAATCTATATATGGGATTTAAGTTTATAATTCCAATGATTTGAAGAACAATTTTGTGATTTAAATAAATAAAAGCAATGATTTATTTGTTGTTCATATTCTTTAATTTTTAAATCATAAATTAAAGATAGGCCAAATCTTCATTTATTATTAAAGAAAATGTATTAGAGTTAAGAATTAGATATATCACTTGTGATTAATTGTGCAAAATGAATAATAGTCTATTTTATTTTCATTGATTTGTATCAATTTAGATGCTTGAAAAATAACTTTAATTATAAATTAAAGATTCGCTAAATCTTGATTTATAATTAAGGAATATATCTACCTTAGGTTTATTAATTTTTAATCTCAAGCATAACCAAGGGAAATCATGATTCAATGGAAAATTTTGTTATATATATTTCTTTGGTTTAACAATTAATCTCAGGCAAGAAAAAATTGATTAATTAATTATCATTAGTACCACTTCATGATTATAGGGAGTTTTATTTAAAAAGAAAATAAATTAGTAAATCTACCTTATATTTAAATCGTCTAATTCGTTTATTCCATGAAGGGTTATGCATGCAAAAATCCCATATATATCTATCATCCTAAAATCGACTTAAGTTTAATTTGTCACTTTATTTTATTTTATTTCTTCTAATATAATTTAATTTAGAATTTAAAGTTTTTCAAACCATCTAATAAATTGTTAGAGTGTCTAGGATATTTTTTCTTTTCTTAACTATATTAGAAAATAATTTAAGTTTTTAAAACCACTGCAATTCCTTGAGAGACGATCTCGAAAGTATACTTATTGCTTATTACGAGTCATTCGTGTGAGTTTTCTATAAATACAAAATTTGACAATTAAGTTTTTGTGCATCAAGTACCAATAGGGGGACCTAGAACTAGCAACACCTAAAAAATACTACTTGTGATAGAAGGATATACCGTGCTCCCTTACCAACCAGTTGTTTTTTTCTTTTTAGTTAAATTGTAATGTTGCAAGTCATAAAGTATAAAGGGCCCTAGTTGGTCAAATTTATTTTTTGTTTAGAGTTTTAGATTTCAAATTTCTTTGTACTTTAGAATTTTTTTAATAAAAGGAGTACTTAGACCATATATAGCCACAAGAAAATATTATATCTACACATGTAAGATTTGATAGATGGAGAATTACAATGGGAAATTATAGAGGGACTGAGATGCCCAGATTCTAATAAGTCAATAGAAGCACCAGTACCTGATGAATGCTTAAACATACTAATTATAATGTGATTTTATACATTTTAAATGTCAAAAAATATTTATATTTGAATAATTTAAATCATTGTTTTAGCAAATTTGTCATTTCAGAATTATAGATATGTTTTGTTGTTTTCAGGTATTTATAGTTTCAAATTAATTCAATTAATAAACACTTGAAGAATAATACCTAGAAGCACTCCATTGCAACTATAGATTTACATATGTTCCAAAACCAATGTAAGAGGATAATGTACAAAAGGGTAGCTCATGCTACTGTAGAACAATCAGATCCAGATTCAAACATGTTATAGGCTAGCTCATGCTACGATGGAAAAGAAATGCATGTTAAGGTGTATGACTATAGGATCCACAATTTTCTCTCTTTTGTAGTATTTTCTAAACGAATAGAAAATCATAAAACCTATTGTAATCATCATCCTTTCTAATCTTATCAGCCCTTTCTTTAGCTAATTTCTTAGTTTTCTCTTGAGTTTTTCTTTTCTTAGTTTTAAAGTTCTTCTCTCAACTTTGAGAGTTGAACATAGTTTAGTCAATGTAGTAGTTTTCTTTTAATTCAATAAATAGTATTGACAAATCTTTTTGGAATTTTTCCAAATATGGAAACAATATTGAAAATTTGTACTTGAAAGGTGACACTTGAGGTATAATTTAAAAGTATTATTCTATTTTCAGATTAATTTTAGGTGTTCTTCTATAAGTTATGTTTCATTTACTATTCATTTGTTAAATTAAGCATGTCTAGCTGAAAATACTATGGAATATTAGTAATGTTCCTATGCTTGTGAAATATTAAAGTAGGTAAACATTTTTTTATAAAATGAATAAAAGTTTAATTTTTCATCAAGATTTAAAAGAAATTTATTAAAGAAAAATACATTGAAGAAGTATTTTTTATAATAAATATGAGACCTAAATTTAAGATTTAATTATCTGAATTTGATTTAAAGTAATACTCATGGATGTTAGATGTAATTATATAAATCTTATTTAGAGTCATGCTTTATTTTAAATATTTTTATGAGATTTATTAATGACAAATATATTGATGACATATTTTTTTCTAATGGATTTATAATCTGAAAGTTAGGCTCTAGATACTTAAATCATTAACCTAACTTTAAAACCTTGATGAGAGTTTAAATTGTGAGGCCCAATCGAAAGTGAAAATTAAATGGTTTCTTAATCTCTTAGAAAACAAGCATAATTTAATAAAATTAATTGATAAATCTGACCGAATACATTAAGTAATTTAAATTAATAAAAAATAGAAAACCTAATTAATCTCATATTATTTATAGAAGAGATAATCAATAATCCTAATCCATATCTTTAATAATCTAATTGATATTAAGCAAGCATAATTAATTAACTAATCTATCCTCTAAATTTTCGATTGAGTGTAAATTTTATTTTCTTGATATTTGTTGAATCTATCTTTAACTTTATGTCATTAGTTTAGATCTTTTAAAAACCCAAACTTTGTGATGAAATTTTTAGGTTTAATTTATGTTTTAAGAATTTATTGAATTGTTTAAAAACCATTTGATTCATCTTTAGACCTACTTGGGAAGTATACTTATCATTTTTTACAAAGTGATTTGTGTAGTTAAGGCTATTTTATAAATACATAACTCAACCATCAAGTTTTTGAACAAAAACTAAATAAAATTAAAATATCCTAAATCATTTTCATAAATTGACACAGTTGTATTTTATATATGAACAAGTCTTTAAATCCCTAGATTTTCTTAGTATACGAGTTTAAATCACATGAGGGCTTTCAAAGATGATACCTACAAACATTAAACTAAAATGTGAAAAAAAAAATAAAAAACAAGTAATAAATAACAAAGTAATTTTTTTTAATAAAAGATAAGAAAATAAAATAACAAAACTTTCCCATTCTTTCAATCTCTTTTAAGTTCACTTTAAAACTCAAAGCATAAGTTAATTTACCATTCTAAGTATTCATGATTTATTGTAACAACTAGTTGAAAATCAAATTCATATCTACATCAAAAATGCATCAACATTAATTTTTTCAATTTCAATGTTTGAAATTCAAATTTGCTTCAACTCTAAACCTCACAAATCATACTCTCAATAACATTGATCCTATAGGCGACTCATTCAAATTTATAAGCAAATAGAGTTTATATAAATAAATGAACTAATATGTTTGTATATGTTTAAAGAATAAATGGTTTAAAGTAGTGCATGACATTGATCTCATGAAAGGGATAAAATGAAAGGATTTATAAAGAAATCAAATGCGATCTTCATGCATCAATTAAAATCAACAAATAAAAATTTCAAATTATATACCTTTTAGAGAGGAAGAAAATGCAATGACTTCTTCGGGATTTATTTCCTATTTTTTTCTTTTATATTTAGTCATTTCTCACAAGTTTGTCGGATTTTTTGGGTCATAGTATTTAGTTTATATTATTTATTTTTCTCTCTTATCTTTATTATGTTATTTTTTTCCAATTTTTTCTTATAGATAATTTTTTAGAAAGAGGACCCATATAAAGTTTGCACATATTTTGATATGATTTTGTAAGTGGCTAATTTTGGATTTCTTTTATATTGTTTTAAGTAACCCCATATATGTCTCTTTTTTGGAAGTCATGCATGAATTAATAAGGGCATATACTTTCAATTTCTACTTAAGTCATTCAATTTAATGAATAAAAATAAATATATGACACTTTATAAATCTAAAAATCCTAGCATTTGAAACAAAAAATTATAAAGATTATCTAAACAATTTGAATTAATAAGAAGAGTGTTTAAAAAAGTAGGAAAAATATTATCACTCAGAATAGAAAGATAAAGGCTTATTGCAATTTCAACATTTTATCATGAAATACAATTTATGAAAAAAAATAACTAATTATCACATTACTCTATGTTATATTCAAGAAATTAATCTAACAGTGCAAAAATTTAATCATCTGCTTCAAATTGAAAGACACAATAATTTTTGCATTAAATATTTAAAAATAAAATTAAAATTCCTAAATCAATGAAAATAAATGAAAACATGAAAATGTAAACAATGCTTTAGAAAAAAATGTAAAAATTCTCAAATATATGTAAATGCAACATTTCCTATCCCCAACCTAAAACTTACATTGCCAAAAATGTATAATTTCATTTTAAAGATAAAGAGTAAATAGAAGAAAAGTTACCCATTTGCTCAACGTGCTCAAAATTTAACACGAAAATATAGGTGCATCCATCATTCTAAATATTTTAAACACACAAATAGAATATTAGGTATTTCTTACACATCTCAACAAACTGTTATAAATTTAACAGTTCTAAACATAATAAACATTTGTTCAAATTATAGAAATTAAAAAAAAATAACATGAAACAAAAACAAGCATAATATCCAAAAACAATGAAACTAAAGTTCATAAAACAAAATACATAAAAATAAATTCTAATTTTCTTTATTGCTTTTGTTGTTGAGGATACTGAAGTTGAAGAACACTCCTTTTGAAGAAGATAAAGGTTTGTTGATGAATTGATGGTTTTTCCAAAAATATTCAATGGAATGGCTAGGAAATAATTAGGAATGGGATTTTTTAAAAAAATATTTGAAAGAAAATGGAAGAAATGTATCATTTTTGAAGGATTTTTGGTGTTTGGCGGAAAAGAAAATGTAAGGTTCTATGAATAAATTGAGAAAATATTAGAGATAAGTGGGTGGAAATGACTAAGGGCTAGTATTTCTCGACTAAAAATATACAGGCATCATGGCACAGGTAAATGAATATCATGGCGTGAGCCTTTGAACTTCAATCCCAAAATTTGTAGAAGTCACAGCGAGGTAAATTTTATGTTGTGGTGCACATAATTATGTTCTTCATACTAATTTTTACAGGCCCCCATATTTTTATTTATTTTTTATTTAAAAGAATAATGATTTATTAATCTAAATAATAAAATAACCATAAAAATATATACCTAAATAAAAACAGTGAATGAAATATAAAATAAAAATAGTTAGAGCTATGAAATGAAAATAAATTAAGTTAAAGCTAAAAAAAGAAAATAACGGTTACCTCCTATCTAGGACTATTTTTATCATCTTTAGCAAGACGTTGCTTGGGGGAATCATCATTTAGAAAACTCAGTATCCCCATGTCATTGAGTTCAATTGTTGTTCTATCCTAGCAACTATTCTTTATCTTGCTTCTGTAAATGCTCAGTTAGCTACTCAACATGTACTTCCACCTTTTTGTTCGAAGCCTCCATGGAGTCTAACCTTTGATTTGTTCTTTATTAGTTGTCCCTGCTTATTTGAATGAATGCATTGAAGTTATCCTTTAGAGTTGGTTTGTTGGGAGGATTCTTGCGAAATTGTTGGTTGTATTATTGACCCTATTTATTTGAGTTCTCGATGAATGGATGATTTTTTTCCTCCAAGAGAAATTAGGATGATTCCTCCCGTGTCTTATAGGTATTTATTTGGGGTTGTACCTTCATCTTTGTTGGTATAGTAATAACTTCTCCTTGATAGGGATTGGTATTAGAATCATGTCCCAAAGTACTACATAATCCATAATGTTCTTTATTAGATGTGGCATGTGTAATGAGATGTGGAACTTGTTTGGTCAGTTATGCAAGTTGCATTTTTATTTCAGTAGTAAAGTCTATTTCATAGACTCCAACCCTCCTCACTATGGAGCTTTTCTATTAGGAATTTGCATCCAACATCTCAAAGAGATTATAAGTCTCTAAGGCTATCTTTTCTTCCACCGCTCCTCCTATAGCATTGACCATGAAGAACCAACATTATTATGTCATTCCATCATAGAAAAATTGGTTCTATAGTTGTAGAGGATAGCTATGATGAGAGCACAAAGTGATGAAGTGTTTGAACCTATCCCAAGCTTTGTGAAAACTTTCTCCCTCCATGTGAGAGAAAGTAGCAATTATTGCTCTCAACTTTAGTGTTTTCTGATAGGAATAGACTTTTTTGATGAATTTATTGTATACATCCTCCCAAGTCATTAGGGACCTGGGGGAGTGAAATCAACCAAGCCTTATACCTATCTTTGAAACTGTAAGGAAAACACCACATTCTAAGTTCATCCTTGGTGAGTGTACCAAGAGGGAATCTTTGGACTATGGAATAAAATTCCATAATGAAAGATAAAGAGTCTTCATTAGGTAGTTCATTAAAGGAAGGTAGCATGTCAAAATAAATATTTCTCAATTCATAATTGTTGGCAGCCTTACCTAGTTGGATTAAGGCAATAGTAGTGCCAATGATTGGTCTTGTATACTCTTTTAGGGTGGTCATTGTAATTTGTGGATTTTCCCTAATAACTGTTGGTTCAAAGGGAAGGTCCAAGTCTAGCTCTATATATTGTTCAATTAAAGGCTATTGAATCTCATAGTCCAGCCTTCTTGACAATTCTTCTAATATATTAATATTATTTATATAAGGTATAAGAGGAGCCCTAAGGACCTTGTACTTTGCATAAATTATTTAAAACAAAAATTAAAATCACATGTGAAGTAGAAAATAAAAAGATAAAATAAATATACAAGTATGTTACAAATAATTTATACTATAAAGTTTTTATGATACACAAATTTATGATATAATTTATACAATAATTACTTCACATATATTAAATATTATATGTTCGTACACATAAATACTAAACATAAAATAATTAAAAGAAATAAAATAAAACTAAAAGAATAAAAGAAAAGAAAGTACATAAATAAAAGAAAATAAAATTACAAAAAAACTATAATTTATGATAAAACAAAAATAAGTGAAAATAATTTTGAATAAATAAGAGAAAATTAAATTAAATTAATTTTTTTATATTTTAAAAAATATTTTTTTATTTTATAATTTTTTATTGAAAATTTAAAATATCTAATGTTACTTAATAACCTAGATATTTTAAGATTTTAAAAAAATCACATTGTTTACGACACAATTTTTTAAGATTTTGATAATAAAATTTTAAAAACTCTATTTCTCCCTCAGTATTGGACAAAAAAACTTGATGTCGAGTTTTGTATTTATAAAACGGCTTGTAAAATGCATGAATCACTTTGTAAGAAATGATAAGTATACTTACAATGTCAATTTAAATAGGAATTATGTAATTTTTAAATTATTCAACAATTTTTTAAAAATGAAATTAAACCTAAAGATTATGTCAGTCTCCCATAGGGATTGCACCCCATCAAGGCTACAAATAAAAATTAGTCTAATAGGTGTCCTCTATACCTCTCTAGCAAAGGTCATCACACAGTCTCAAGAAGCTAGTTGTATCACAATATAGACATGAACTATAAGTTGTACAATCCACACAAAAAGTGGAGCAGAGAGTACATTAATTGTGTTTCTAATGCCCCTTAATTGGCTATAAAACCTAACAATTGGCCATAACTGACCAATGAATAGCTACCTATGATGAATCGAGTCCAAGAATCATTCCAAGTTCCTATATCCCACCAAGCACAAACATAAGTTTATGCAATTTTGAAAAACTGACCATAGGTCTCTTACTAAGTGGTGATGAAACATCGTAGGAAGAAAAGGATGGAGTTCACCAACACTCCTAACATGATTGAAAAATATACCAACAAAACATCAAGAAATATTTTTATTTTAAAAACAAACTTATGCTTGGATACCTTGATAAATTCAAGAATACCAAGGAAGTGGATGGATAGACCAGGGTGTGTGTGAGCAACACCCAACCAAATGAATCACTCTCACTTAGAAAAAATAAAACCAACCCACACAAACGTGACAAGGTCCAGACTAAAGTATCTCAACATAAGCTCAAGCATCCTAGTTGAGACTATCTATGCACCCAACCATTGGTCATTAAACTAGTTGAAAGTGTGAGCCACAAAATAAATGGCTACCTAACTTAACAAATGTATTCTCATATAGATAGTAGCTAGTTAAACATAGAGAAGCCAACTGAAAAATATATGTCTAGATAGTGATGTGAAGAGATAGATGAGGGTCCAATTAGAATAAAAGTATGGAAATGCAACACAAGTATATAAATGTAAGAAAATAGAGTAATATATCCCAAATTACCATACGAAAAAGATAAAGTCTATGACAAAAAATAACTCACCAAGTGAACACACTTTGATGGGAAAATACATCAAGCTATATCGTGCTAGAAGAACATAAATATGAAAGAAAACCTTCTAGTCTTTACACCTGGCTATGCCCTAAAAGGTTCTTTCAACTACTGCATCATCATTCTTGATCTCTTCATAGTCTTTACGATCAGTCAACTTGGAATTATTATCCTCCCTATAAGAGGTAACCATAGCATAGTAGGAAGCATGTCTCCCCACATTTGGACAAATAGTGTTAGATAGAGTAATCTCTAGAGATACCTGCTAACCATTGGCTCTTGGTAAAAAATCATGAGCACATGCATCCAAAGTGTCAAAGATGTATATCTTAGAATCATGATATCTAGTGACTCCTTGAACTCTAGGTACCCTTATATTATTAGTGAGCCTCTATAACTTGTCTAGTTACAAACATATCCTCTCAACTAGCTCATGGACTCGCTCCCTTTCCAAGACCATAATGGTCCCAACTCTAGCCTACTAACTTCTCTCTTGGATGCCTCTTAAGCTGCCATTACAACAACATGTATGCAAGAGTCCATTCTAGCTATATGCCTATACTCCTCCAACTCTTTCTCGAACTTGTATTGAGTAGCCTCAAAAGCATTTTGAATGTATACTACCCCATATAGTTCACCAAAAACTCTTCAAGCCAGCCTTTGCTTCAAGAGCATTATCCAAATCTATAAAAGACTATTGAGCCCTAGCCATTAGACTACAAATATCATATCTTTTAAGCTTCATGGGCTCTATGATGTCTATTATATTAGAAGCCCCAGATGGAAGTATAATAGGATCATCTATGTTGAGAGGCTTTGAACCTATCACATCTATGAAAACTCAAGAAAAGTAGTGTTATTTAGTCATTCTAAGCTAGTTATTTGTCTTCTTTTGGAGTGAATATTAGTAAAAAGGCTTATATTATGTGTAAATTTGCTAATGTAGGTGGAACGACCTAAATCAAAGCTCAAATAAATGAGTTATAGAATTTTTATGAAAATTATGAATTTGCGATACACTTGATCGATCGAGCATTTCTAGACTTTGATCAAGGGTTTTGCGGTGGATTTACATATTATAACTTGATCGATTAATGGGAGCTTTGATTGATCAACAAGGTATCAATCAATCAAGATTTTCTCAAATTTTAGGCGAGTGTTCTTATGTAGAAACAATGTCATAGTTAAATCGATCAAGCAAGGGACTCGATCAATTGAGTAGAGCAAAAATTGACACATCATCCCTATTTGTACATCCAACTATCAATCTATATCGCTCAAACATTGATTATACATTTTTTTAACCAATTAGGTAAGTTTTTGATCTTATTAGCAGCAAATTGGAACATAATTGTTCACTTTCATCTTATCTACAATTCACAGCAAGGAGAACAAAAGTTCAGAGCCATTGGAAGGAGTTGAAGAATGATCAAGTTTAGAGCTAGATTTCCTCACAAAATTATGTTATTCTTTCTCTATTTCTATAGATTTTTTTCCTAAAAATATTTATTTCATTATTAATTATGCTTAGAATAATGAGTAAACAGATTCATTTTTTAGGATTTTGGTTGAACCTAGAAACATATCATGTAATCAAAATCAATTATTTGTGATTTTTCTCTTTAGTTGATACCTTAATTAATCTTATACTACGCTTAAATTAACTTACCATTAATTACATGATTATGATATTTACGTTCTAGGTTGGAAAAAAGGAAACTAAATTATTCATAGATGAATTAACATATTTATTGGAGTAATATGAAAGTATTACTATTATATATGTAGCATTCTTCCATGTGAATTTAATTATCATGTAAAAAAAATAGCATGAGGATGTGATTGTTTATGAAAAGTCATATATGATTGCTTGAAAAAGAATCAACGACATCTAATATCATGTTGCTAGATATCATATTTAGAGAAGTCATTTAGATATTGCTTTGATTTTTCAAAGTTTGTTTAGTTATGGACCTAAATATCTAGTCAATAGAAGTATGGTAAATTAAAATTTGGTAAGCGACCGAATAACCAATCACATGAAAAGATCAACATGTGATATTTTCAAGAGAAAATAACCTAGGTCACATTACTAACCTAAGAAGAAAATCACCGATCTACTAGGCCACCTAATTATCCACTATGAAAAATAAGTATCCAGTTATAAGGCTAGGATTCAAACTATCCATCGATGTAATGCCCCTAAATAACCTACTTACAAGCCACTACTTTTATTATAGTCTCTACAAGATAGGTGTTGCATTTTGACAAACTCAAGTCCTATGAGGTAATAGAACTCGTACTGCTATTACCTAAAATTTAGCACATAAAAGCAAGTACAAGTGTCTATTCTAGCACAAATTCAATAATGGAAAATGATAACTGTATTTTATACAGTTATTTGTACCTATTTTATTAATTATAATTGCTATGTTCTCTCTATTTTTAGTTAATTTTAGTTTAATAAATTAGTTTTTATTGTTTTTAATAAAATTAAGTAAATTACGTCAAAAACGTACTTAATTCCAAATTTGTACCCAAAAATAGAATTTTAAATAAAAGAGTGATTAATTGCAATTTATAAAAGTTTAAAATATAATTTAAATTAAAATCGTGCTTAATTTCAGTTATTAAAAGTTTAAAATTTAATTTAAATTACTAAAAGGGTTATATTGCAATTAAACAAAGTTTAAAATGTAATTTGAAATATATTTGTGGGTCAAAATAAAATTAAAAAATTGAATTTTCTGCGCAGGAAAAGAATGACACTCGCACCAATCATGACGCCAATCACCCACCGTTCGATCATCAAAACAACGGCCCCGATGTAGCGAGTGCATCCCAGACGAGACAAAAGCGCGTTCCAGTATTTCTCGCATGGCGTGCCAGTGGGGCCCACCTTCCGTGTAGACTGGCTGGTAGGGTGGGACCCACATGTCGGCTGCGCAGATTCCCTCGAGGCACATCGATCACCGTTGGATGAGTTGAACGGTCCCGTATTGGAAGGCCGCGTTGAACTGCTTCTGTCCAGCAGACCGAGCCTCTCGTCTACAAATCCTGTGTGACGCGGTCCATCCAAGCCGAAAATGAGCAGCCACATGTCTCATAAATATTCCAGCGAATAACAGAATGACACGTGTCATGTATTTGGTGAAATAAAAACACAGAAACCGTGCCCACTTCTAGCCATTAATCACTTCCAACGCCAGGAAATCCTGTGCGACACGTTCTTCATGCGCCTGGCCTTACCACCCAATGAAAAGCGGCCACGTGTCACTGTATTTCTCTCAGTGAATCACATGGTGACATGTGGCATGAGGAAAAAGAAAAAAAAATCAAAAATGCGCAGATTGTTTTCACGCGTGCTGCTCCCTATACATTTTTTGTTCCCCACTTTTATAAAAAAATAAACAAAAAAAATTAAAAAAGGGGGATATATATTTTTGTACGTGTTTTTTGAGAAGAAGTTTTTTAGTTTGAGTTTTTGTTTTTTTTCTCTCTCAGTTTTGGGAGAAATCTCGCAGTTCTTGCGAATTTTTCTTTCTTGTATCATTTTCATTTTCTTTCTAGTTTCATGTATTAAAAAAACGCAGAAATGTTTATTTAATATTTTATGTTGTATGTTCTTAGGGAAATTACAGAGAAAGTTAAGACAACAAAGAAGTTAAGAAAAGTGAAGAAATTTATTTTTAATTGAAAGTAAATGTGGAAAGAGTTTTTTTTTTCCTTATCTATTTTCTTTAATTTTTGTTTCTCTACAATGATTTATTTTTGTTGTGTTGTAATTTTTAAATTTCGCTTTGAACTAATACATTTGTTCTAGGATCATAGCAGTAGCGTAAATTATGAAACTTGAATTAAGTATTTTTGAATGATTTATGGAACTGCTTTAAGTTGTTTATTTTATCCGTGTTTAATGCTTTTAATTATCGGAAGATTAATTAATCGATATGTGATACTTAAATAAACTTGAAAAGGCATTTTTGTGTCGCGTTTCATTGATGAAATAACGTATATACATAAGAGATAAAATATACTTTTATTGTCAGATGTAACTGCTTTGAGAACTCGTAACTTAATAACTGCTGAATATAATTCGATAGGAATATAGTGAATCATTTTAACTAGATGTGAATCAGATGGAGCTCGGAAGAGATATATTGATAAATTAGGAGTTCTTGGTTAACAACTTAAATACGATAACATAAATCAAGATAAAAATATAATGATTCAAGTGGATTAATTTGGTGAAACGCAATCCTAGAATTTTCTTGCAATCTGTTATAAAAGATAGTTAGTCAAACAGCATCAAATTATCGACTGTTTGGATAAAATTAGGTTGAAATAATTTTAATAATTAACGAATACTAGTAACAAATCTCTGTGTGAACGATATTTTACTTATCATATTATTACTTGTGACCGTGTATACTTGCATGTTTTTATGTGTTGTAAAACACATAGCAGAAAACCCTAAATAGTTTATTTAAATAATATATTAGATAAATCAAAAACAACTAACAACTCTATAACAATCAGTTAAAAATAACATAATTATTATTATAGGCTTGTTAATCCATTAAGCACAACCAAAAATGTTTTATAAATTAACTTAATGAGAAAGCCTACTTGAAAACTTTTAGTGAAACAAGAGAGAAAATAAGAGAAGAAAATGATAAGTAAAATTAAGCTCTTGTATGGTTAGATTCAAATATATGCTTATGTTAGTTTTATACAATATTTTGAAGCACATTAGGTTAAAGTAGAATTACCATATTTTTAATAAATTTAATTAAAACTCTTTCAAGAAATAAGGACAATATAGTAAAAAACCAATCCAATTTGTACTAGATATACTTTTAAAATCAAACAACTGGTTGCTCAATCAATCTAACCAAGTGCTTGATCGATCAAGTATATATTCAAAAACTAATGGATCAATTTAGTGATTTAACTCGATTAATCTATTCCTCGATCAATCTAGGCATGTGTTAATATTAATTCAATTGGGTTATATTGCTCGATCCATGTAGTCACTACTTGATCAATCGAGTAACATTCACATTGTTCCTATTATGTCTAATATGCAATCTAACGTGTATGGGAACATAATTATACCTAGTATGTTACAATAATAAGTTTTTATCATGAATATCGCCAGCACTACCATAAACCATACTCCCCCTTTAACATATTCATGTGATGAAACCTATCTCTTACTACATAATGCTCACCAAAAAAATAGAGTTTACATAGTGGTACTATCCTATAATCTAGTGGAGCCATCTTTGCTTGAATCTTGAAATCTCATGTTTACACTAAAAAACAAAAACATAAACCAGCAAAGAACTTGTCTCGAAGGACTCATTGTTCATAATAGCTCCGTGTATCTAACAATAGAAAAGTGAATTGCACCAAATATACCAAAAGTAAAATCTTTTAAACAAATGATAGTAATTAAAAACAACTTCCATATGTTAAATATACCAAAAAATTTAGAAGAATTCAAAAATAAATAGCTCATCCAAAATTAATTATTCCTTATTTTCAATTATCATATTTTCATATTTTTGCCAGATGTCTTAATTGGGACATACTAAATTCAGTACACCAAATTTTATGTCTCCCTTTTTGTCATACGAATAGACCAAAAGAAAATGTTACAATAAACAATTAGGTGCAGTAAGAAAAAGAGGAAGTATAAACTTTAAAATGTAGTTAAAGTAGTGTATTGATTAATAATAGTCAAACACATCCCAATCAAAATCATTTACACTATAAAACAATATAAGAAAAATTAAACACATTAATCATCAAATCATAAGAGGAAAAGCTACATAGACAAAATAACCAAAAAGAATCACTATCATATTAAAGGAAGCTCGAGGTGTGTATGGATGGCACACATCTTGGAAAGTATTTCTTCTTGTGATTCAATAATGCGTATCATTCTTTGATCCATTTAAACTTAATTTGATTCAAAGTTCCCCAATATCTTCCTCATATCATTTTCAAATATTTCCTTATAAGAAGGTTCAAGACTGAATAAATTCTCCATACCCTCATCCCCAAAGAAATCATCTACAATACCTTCATCATTAGTACTAGCTCTAGTGGCTTCGTCTACATTGGTGTCAACACTAGCGAGCCTCTATCTCTTTACAGTCACAACAAATGGTCTAGAGATTATTGAATTTCCAAAGTCACTCATTAATCAATTAGTGTTGGAATCACCTGTTTGTTGTATGCCAATAGCCAAAATTAGTTGGGTGATAAGGCATCTATAAAGGAGTCCAATCCTTGGGTTTTTAATTTGAGATTGGTTGATAATCTCATCCTAAATTAATGATCCCACATCAAAAGTAATAACTTTTCTAATGTAGTGTAGAATTTTTCTGTGTAGGAGACCAATCTCAATAAAGTGTCTGAAAGGTAGGAGGTTAGCACAAACCAATTTTTTCAACACCCGGTAAAAGGGTGTGAACTCACCCTGGGATAAATAGTCGTTTTACCCTAAAGCCTACATTTGGTGAACTAGATAGTTTGGTAAGAATATCTTCAATGGTTATTGTAAATTGATCCATCTTAAATTTTTAGTCACCTATGTTTGTGATAGATAAAATATGATTAATTCTCTAGGCCATGATATCAATTGTTTTATTCCTAATAAAAACTTTATAACTCATCGACTTAGGGTTATAGATTTTGGAGTCAATGTTGGCATATAATTCTCATACAAGGGTCAAGCAGCATAGTTTAATAGGGGTGAATAAGGATACCCAACCTAGAGCATTAATGGCTCAGTTATACCAACTTTATAGAATTCCCTCCATGTAATCCCACGTTCGTATAAAATAAGGAATCAAGAAAAGTATAATACCTTAATTTTGATTAATTTCTCACCCCACCATTGGATTGAAAAATTAATGGGAGCGCATGGAGGTAGCTCACGTCGCAACCATTGTAGAAACCAAGAAAATACCCAAAATTACCAAAATACCCCTTTTATTGAAAATTTACAAAACATATGAAATTTCCCAAAACTTTTGTAGAAGAGGATCCATGCAACATTTCCAGAAGAAATCATAGAAAATAATCTCAAAGGGGGTGTTTATTTGGTGGAAAAACGTTGGAAAATGGGAATTAGGGTTTTTATATTTTCTACACAAATCAGATGTTTTTTTTTGGAATGATTGATGCTAGAGAAGTATTTAGTTATCAATTCTAAGTGATTTTGGGACAAAATGAGTGATTTTGTTAAGGATTTGGGTAAAAATAAAAAATTTATGTTAAGGGGGTTAGTGTTGTGTGAGGGAGAAGAGGGAAAAAAGAAGTATATTTGAACTTAGCATGCTTAATCCATTGAGAATAGTGTTCATCTGTAGATATTCAAGTATCGATCAATCTAATTCATATTTGATCAATCGACCTTCAAAAGTCTTAAAATTTCCAAAAACTCTCACTAAGTCCTATAGTTACCCAAAAATCCAAAATAAATAATTAAATAAACATATCAAAATTAAATAAACATATTTTTTATATATGTGTTTGAATAAGGGGAGTAGGTTTATTAATTCAAATATGAACATTACTCAAATAATCAATTTTGGAGGGTAAAATAAAGATTATGCTTTAACAAAATTAGATTGTTCACAACAAGCATAAGTATTCTCATAAAACATATATATAATTCTCATCATATATGGTGACATATTAATAATTACTCAAAGTGAAATAGATGTTAAATTACAATTGTATGTCAACTTGTCCATTTATGATTACTTATGAAAAATTTAAAGTAAAGAATATCACCAATTATGTAAAAAGAATTAGTTGAAATCAAATTTTCATATAACAAAAATTTTCTTTACTAAGCTTTGATTTATTCTTTTTTGTTTTTGCTCTCAATTTTATCAAACTTAATTTTTTTTATTCTTTTTGAATGAGAGAATTGTTATATAATTTTCTCTTTGTATAACCATTTGTGGCTCTTTCTTTTTGTGCGTCAATTATAAATTTATTTATTTATTTGTTTCCTTTATCACTTTATTTTTTATACAAATATGCAAGATCCAATAAATGTAGTATGATGACTTTCACATTAATAGTGAGGTAGCTCTATCTACTCACTACGGTAGCTTTTACACATAACTGTAAGTAGCCCTCTCAAAACTAGGTATCTCTCTATAATAGTGTTTTATATAGTGAAAGACATAGTTCAACCATATTTTGTGTGAGTGAGTTCTTGTTAACATCAATCACTATATATAACAAAAAGCATAGATGCATAGAACAAGATCCTTAATTACACAATGAATAATTAATCAAAATAAACCTAATTTTTTAAAATATTTATTATTTTATTCCAAAATAGTATTTGAGTTTATTTCAATATTAGAACAATTCTACTAATCTTTATATTTTCAAAATTTTTTGAATTTTTATTTTATTTTTGAATTTTAATGCCAAAAGTTAAACAACCTTGAGTCAAAAATAATAATCAAAAAACAAAATCCAAAATCAAAAATCCAAAATATTATTTTAATTAATCAAACTAAAAGACCCATCTAGGATTAAACAAGTACAGAATTATAATTCTAAAATAAAATAGAGAGGATAAGATGACCGAAACACATACTGGCTTTCCTAACCCAAATTTTCTTAGATTTTTTATCTATATTTTTGGATTAGGATATAATAGAATTAATTGGGTTTATTCTTATTTTTGCCTTTATTATTATTATTTTTCATCATTGGTGTAGCATACATGTATGAATGATAAAAATTATTTTCATAATATCTAGCACTAAAGGCATTGTTATAATATGGATAAGTCCTAAGGAATCTTCAATAAGGTCTAATATGTCCTTTCCTACCACAATTATGTCAAACTAGGACGAATATTACATTCTTATCCATAATAGGTGCAACTTTTCTTTGAGCATAATATGTACTAGTAGAAGGAGGGCCAGAAGGCCTTACAGATGTGATTTGTGATGTTTAAGGAGTGGAGCTCTCAAACCTATAACCAATGTCATGTATATCATGTGAGGGTGACATCTTTGAAGGTTTGAAAAATTCAGTTGATTTTGACAAAGATGGCATAGTGTGCTTATCTACATATCCTAGCCCTTTTCTTATCTCTAGCCGACTTTCCATACATTATAACTTTGTTCAACCTTCCAACTCCAATTGTTAACCTCCTTACTACTTCCTTGATTGTTCAAGTTCCTATAGCAAAATTTGTTTTTCTTGTTCTAAACCTATAAGACTTGAATTCAAGCCATTAGAATGTTCAAACAGGTTAATATTATCCTACTCAAGTAGTAATGAGTTTACTTCAAAGGATTTAAGTTTGTCATTAAGTTTAGTTACTTCTACAAGAAAATTTTCTGTATCTTTTTAACATATTATGAACTCTCTAAACACATCGTTAATATTAGTTACATTAAAATGTTCAAGTAAAAATTCAGTGTCACTTTTCTTGTTATTTGAATCAATGTCTAGCTTACTAGAGCATCCACTAGCTTTTGTAGTAAAATGCTAGGAATATTGTGTCACTATTTTCTTGTGTAACTAGATTTTTGTTATCACTTTTAGAGTTACTAAATGAGGTATTGAAAGCTTTTATAGTTTAATTCTTCTTATTTCACAATATGTTGCAAAGTGACCAAAACCAATACATTTAAGACATTATGGTCTTGAGGCTTTACGCTTATTACCATCAAAAGCCATAGGTTCGAGTTCTCTTTGATTCTAATCCTTTTTGATGGCTTAGTTGAGCTTTGTTATGAGGGTTCGTTTTGTTGAAGATTCCATTCTGCCTTCTAGTCAAGAGGGCCAATTCTGCATCTTTGTTTGTAAGATTATTATGGGAATACAGAAGCTTGATGAAATCCTTAGTAACACCAAATCCTCATGAGACAAGAAAGGACTTGCCTCTAAAGGTAAGTCGGTTGTCATGTCCTTGCTCCTTTTTCTAGTAAGGTGAAAACCTCACCTCCTACTCCATCTTCACATTTTTTTAATGTTGGTATCTTGCCATACTTACACATTTTTCTCCTACTTATCACTAGTATAGTAAGCATGATCATTTGAAACCATAATATGAGAAATTAATTGCTCATCCTCATATTAGAATTAATGTTAGCACTTCTAATTCTCCTTCTCCTCATAGTGTTCCATGGAGTTAGAGACTTCATTTCTCTCACTCTTCTGCATATACGTGTCATCTCTATTGCACTGCTAACCACATTGCTAGCTAGTTTCCTAGTTATGTTCAGAGAACTGATGAGCGAAAACCGGCATCGCCGATTCTCGCAAATACTTTGGTTTTAATATTTGTAAAACTCTCGCAAGTGCACGAATCATTTCGTAGAAAATGATAAGTATACTCCCAAGGTCGATCTAAGGAAGGAATGTATGTGGTTCTTAATTTATTATTCAAACTTTTAAAAATGAAATTAAATCCTAAACATCCTGTCACGATAGTTTGGTTTTTGTGTTCCTAATCTAATAACATAAAATAAACATATATACAGATTAATTAAATATAATCTAAAAACGTAAAAATAAACATAGATACAAATTCAATAAATATTTATCTAAAAATAAATATAAATACAGATTCAATAAATATTCATGCAAATTTTATCATTTATATTAGTGGAGTATTTATGGATATAATAACTAAATTAATTATGCTTGCTCATATTATCTAGGTTATTAAAGATATAAATTGATATTTTATTGATTCTCTCTTTTTTGTATGAATACCACCTTTGGTGGGGTTAGATATTCTTTGTTAACTAAACAAATCAATTAACACCTATGGGTGGGGTTGATAACTAATTTGGTTAATTAAATTAATTCCTTTTTCTAAGAGATTGAAAATGAACCATTTAAATTCCACCTTTGGTGGGGTTAAAAAATTTAAACTTTATTCAAGGTGTCCAAATTAAACTTAAGAATTTAGTTATCCGAGTACTAACTTTCAAGTTTTAAAACCACTATTGAAAACATGTTGTCAATACATTTTCACATAATAATTCTTATAAAAACTTTTGAAATAGAGTTTCACTCTAACTACCTAAGGCGATTGTACCAACAAATAAAAGAGCACTACTCTAAATTAGACCGGATAACTAAACCTTAAAATCTAATTTTCAGATTTAAGTTTGTAATGAAAAATAATATATTTCTCTCTAACATCCTTAATATAAAATCTTGAATAAAAATAAAATCAATTCATTTTAGAAATTTTCACCTATTTAATATTTCGCAAGCATAACAACGTTATTATTATATCATGATTATAAACAATAGCACGCTTAAATTTAATCAGAGACAAATTAAATATAACATGTAAGAATAAAGCATAAAAATAACTGTAAAGAAAATAAAATCCTTACAGAACTTCGACGCTATTCCCGTTGCTAGAAAACCTCCAAGCGGAATTTGCACTTCCATTTATTGAATCAAAAATCTAAATTATTACAAAAACATTACAAGTTCCTCTCAAAAAGAGAAGAACTCTAAACCTAAGAGAATTGAACTAAAAACTAAGAGAAAAACAAAGAAAAGCTTAGAAACTAAGAAAGAAACTAAGAAAAACTCAAAAACTAAGAAATGAGAGAAAGAAAGAAGAGAGAAGTGTGGTTTTGAGGTGTGCTTTGAAGTGAATGGAGGGGGGGTATTTATAGGTGAGGATGGAGAGAAAAAATGAGTAAAAAAATGTTAAAAAAAATATTAAAAAATTAAAAAACGTGTAGTGGACATGCTGAGGTCATCAATGACGTCAGCATGACGTCACAGGAGCTGCTGCACGTGAAAAATGGGGTGAAAACGCGTTGGGCGGCTGCTGGGGCTGTCGCTGCGCGCAGCTCGGCGCGCGTGAACAGTGCCCGCGCGCTGCAGCGCGCGCGGAATGGGGAGCCAACCCGCGCGGGCGCGCACAGACGGGTATTGAGCGCTGGTACGGCGCGCGCGATTTTCCGTCTTTTGACATTTTTGACCTTTTCGACCCATTTTGTCCAATTTTTCCATGTTTGTTGACCTTTTCCCACTTATTTATTAATTTATTTGTGATGTATTGCTTCAAGTATTCTTCTTTGAGTCTTTAAATTGCGTTTTTAAGCCAAAATACACGAAAAACAATAAAAATACCCGTGATTCGAAAAAGCCAAATTTATAGAAATATATGATAAAACATATAAATATATATATTTTTAATCAATTAATGTGCATAAAATCATGGTTATTTTAGTGCTTTTGAGCACTCATCACAACCTCAACTGACTTCGCTAGTCCCTTAGCAAGAGAAGCGATAAAAACTAAAAATTAAACTATCCTAAATCACTTCCGTGGATTGACACGGTTGCATTTAGCCTATGCAACAAGCCTTTAAACCCCTAGGTTGCCCTAGTGGACGAGTTTGAGTTTCGTGAGGGTTTTCAGTAATGATACCCACAAACATTGAACTAAATGTAAAAATCAAAAGAAACAATAAAAACAAACAAATTAAAAATTAAATTTACAACAAAATCACAAATTAACAACATCTCACAAAAATGTCTCATACTTTTTAATCTCCTTTAAGATCATAATTAAAATCTCAAGCATAAGTTATTTTAATCTCTTTAAACAATCATGATTTATTATAATAATTAGTCGAAAATCATTTTCATATTTCATATCAAAAATGTATCAATTTAATTTCACCCAATTTCAGTGTCATGAATCAGAATTCGCCGACTCTATTCCTCACAAGTCAATACTCTCAAACACCGAATCCTATGGGTTCAAACACTCATACTAATTTATATGCGAAAGAGTTGATGTATAGAAATGAACTAATATGTTCGCATATGTATAAAGAATAAAGGCTCAAAGTGTTATTTTAACATTGATCTCATGAAAGGAATCAAATGTATAAATTATAAAGATATCATATATAAAAATTATTTTCATGCATAAATCAAACTCATTAAGAAAGAATTTCAAGATATATGCCTTTTACAAATGAAGAAATTGCAATGACTTTTTAGGGAATTACTTCTTATATCTTTCTTTTGTAATTAGCCTTTACTCACAACTTTGTAGGCAATGCGGGTTATAGTATGTAGATGATACTATTTTTATCTCTCTCTCTCTCTTTTTTTTTTTTGTAGATATTTTTCAATATGTGTATTTTTTAGAGAGTCAACCCATGTACAGATTGTACATTTTTTGGATTTTGGTGAGTGGTTAATTTTGTGGCTTTTCTGTTTGATCTTGGTTTAGGTAACCCCAGATATGTCTTTTTGTTTTTGTAGTAGTCATGCATAAATGAGATATAAGCATATACTATCAATTTCTACTCAAATCATTTAATCTAAGCAAAAATAATAATCAAAAATATATGATACTCTATTAAGATGAAAAAAAATTCATACATTCAGTGCTAATACCTATAGAGATCATCTAAAAATTTGAAGAAATAAGAAATGTGTTTGGAGTAGAAAAAATATATATTTCACTCTGAATAAAGGAAATTAGGCTCAAATTATATCTCACAAAGGTAGTCTCCACTAAAAAAAACTCATAAACACCGATTTTGGGTTTAATATAATTTCTTCATCTTATCAAGAAATACTAATTATGACAAAAACTAACTAATTATCAAAAATAATTACAAAATATTTCATGATATGTTTTCAAAAATTAATCTAACAGTACAAAAGACTTAACTATTTACTTAAATTTGATTTAAAGAAATGATAAATTTTTGTGAGAAAAGTTTTTTTTTTATTTTTTTTTAAATTGTCAAAAAAAAAATTTTTAATTAAGTATGGTAACTTTTCACCACCCCCAACCTAGAACTTACATTGTCCTCAATGTAACAACTGTAAATTAAAGATAAAGAGAGAAGAGAAGAAAGATTACCTATTTCCTGAGAATGTGCAAGTAGTAATGGAAAATGCAGGTGCATCCATCATATTCATCATTAAAGTGTATACGTACGGTCATTTGTGAACTTCTAACATCTCAACAAATATTTTTAGTTTTAACAATTTAAAAATTATTCACATGTAATTAAAATGAAATAAACAATAAAATTAAGTAAACAAATAACAAACAAAAATTTTTTTTTTGTTGTTTTTTTTTGTTGTTTTGTTTTGTTTTTTGTTTTTTTTTTACCTAAAATGATGGGTTGCCTCCCATCCAGCGCTTAGTTTAACGTCTTAGCAAGACGTATCTTTTTGGTGCTAAGGGTTACTCAGCCAAATGCAATCCATTTCAGCAATGTTGTTTGGTTCTTCTAAATAAGGCTTGACACGATGGCCATTGACTTTGAACGTTTTTTGTGTCTTGGAGTCTAATAGTTCCACTACTCCATGTTCAAATACTTGAACTATTTTGAATGGTCCATCCCATCTTGATCTCAGCTTTCCTGGAAACAATCTCAAACGAGAGTTAAATAAAAGAACTTTCATTCCAGGGTGAAGAGTCTTAGGAACTAGCCTCTTGTCATGATAGCGCTTAGTACGCTCCTTGTATAATTTGGCATTCTCATAGGCTTCATTCCTAATTTCTTCCAACTCATGGAAAGTCGAGTAATCGTTTTTCACCGCTTTATCTAAATCCATGTTTAACTCTTTAATTGCCCAATAAGCTTTGTGTTCAAGTTCAACTGGAAGGTGGCACGCTTTCCCAAAGATTAACCGGTAAGGGCTCATCCCAATAGGTGTTTTGTAAGCGGTGCGGTATGCCCATAAGGCATCATTTAGCTTAAATGCCCAATCCTTCCTTGACGGACGCACAGTGCTCCAAAGATTCCCTTAATTTGCCTATTGCTCACTTCCACTAAACCAGAAGTTTGAGGATGATATGGAGTAGCTACTTTATGTGTGATGTTGTACTTGTTTAGTACTCCATCAAAGAGTTTGTTACAAAAATGGCTACCTCCATCACTTATTATAGCTCTAGGCATTCCGAACCTACTGAATATGAAATCTTTCAAGAATAACAACATTAGCATCATTGGTTTTGGTGGGGATAGCTTCTACCCACTTGGACACATAATCCACAGCAACCAAAATGTATTGAAAACCATTAGATGGGGGAAAAGGACCCATGAAGTCAATCCCCCATACATCAAAGAGTTCAACAACTAAATTAGATGTCAAAGGCATTTCATCTCTTTTGCTTATGTTTCCTGTTCTTTGACATCTATCACATTGTGCACAAAACATATGAGCATCTTTAAAAGAGTGGGCCAAAAGAATCCAGACTGTAATATCTTACGGGCTGTCTTTTCACCTCCAAAATGACCCCCACAATGAAGTTCATGACAAAAAGTCAGAATGCTCTTATGTTCTTCTTCTTCGTACACATCTCCTGGATGACTTGATCTTGACCAATCTTGTATAAATAAGTGGTCATCCCAGAAATAGTCCTTAATAGTTTTAAAAACCTTTTCTTGTCCCGATATGAAGTGTTAGGTCGCAAAACACCAAAGTGGCAAGATAGTTTACAATATCAAAGATACCATGGGTTCGGACCTATGAAAAATAACTGTTCATCAGGAAAGGTTTCAACTATATCGTCATTACTCTCATCTTTAAGAGAATTGAAGTCAGAAATCAACCTAGACAAATGGTCAGCTACTAAGTTTTCACTGCCTTTCTTATCCTTGATTTCTAGGTCAAATTCTTGTAAGAGTTAGAGACACGTGATTAATCTTGGCTTGGCATTTGGTTTACTTAATAGGTATCTTAAAGCAGCATGATCAGATCCTACTAAATAAGACCGAAATTTGTCTAAAGAGAATACTATAGCCAAGAATTCCTTTTCAGTGGTGGTGTAATTCATTTGGGCATCATTGAGTGTTTTGCTAGCATAGTAGATGACATGTAAACGCTTATCCACTCTTTGTCCCAGGACTGCTCCTATTGCATAATCAGAAGCGTCACACATTATCTCAAAAGGTAAAGACCAGTTTGGTGCCATTATAACAGGGGTAGATGTTAGTTTCTCTTTCAAGGTATTAAAGGAAATAAGGCAGTCATTGTTGAAGTCAAATTCAGCATCTTTGGATAGTAAGTTACATAAGGGACGACTTATTTTAGAGAAATCTTTAATAAATCATCTGTAAAATCCTGCATGTCCCAAGAAGCTTCTTATCCCCTTCACAGATGTAGGGGGAGGTAGTTTGGATATCAATTCAACTTTTGCCTTATCAACTTCAATACCCTTGTTTGAAATTATATGTCCTAAAACTATCCCTTGTTGAACCATAAAATGACTTTTCTCCCAACTAAGGGTTAGATTGCATTCAATGCATCTTTCTAAAACCAAAGTCAATTTATGTAAGCAATCATCAAATGAGTTCCCAAAGACAGAGAAATCGTCAATGAAAATTTCAATGAATTTCTCCACTATGTCTCGAGAAAATAGATATCATGCATCTCCGGAAAGTGGCAGGGGCATTGCATAACCCAAATGGCATTCTCATGAAAGAAAATGTCCCAAAAGGACATGTAAATGTGGTCTTTTCACGATCTTCTAGTGCTATGGGTACTTGATAATATCCAGACAGTCCATCCAAAAAACAAGAAAATTAGGTCCAGCTAATCTTTCCAACATTTGATCAATGAATGGAAGAGGAAAGTGATCCTTTTTCGTATATAAATTTAGTTTCCTAAAATCTATACACATTCTCCATCCAATGATTATTCTAGTGGGCACTAATTCACTTTTATCATTTTTAACAACTGTTATCCCAGATTTCTTTGGTACCACATGCACTGGACTAACCCACTTACTATCCGCAATAGGATAGATAATCCCTTCTTCTAATAATTTAAGGATTTCCTTTTTAACTACCTCTTGCATGTTTGGGTTTAGTCTTCTTTGGGCCTCTCGTACAGGTTTAGCACCATCCTCCAAGTTGATCTTGTGCATACACATTGTTGGACTAATGCCTCTTATATCCCCTATACTCCAACCTATAGATTTCTTAAACTGTTTAAGCACTTTGATGAGTTCTTTTTCTTGTGGTTTGGTCAAGGTTGAAGAAATTATCACTGGATATGTTTCTCCTTCTCCCAAAAACACATATTTTAAGTGCTCAGGTAAGTCTTTGAGTTCAAGTTCAGGTGGATTGGCCTCTTTAACAGATGAAGAACTGGGTAGATTTAAAAGTGTACTAGATTTTTTCATCACTTCATTATTGTCTAGTTGTTCAAGGTACCCCTTAATTTCTTCATCTAAATCTTCTTCAACCTTTTCAAGTGTAAGAACGGTTTCAAGCTTGTCTTCTATTTTGGTTTGGAAAAAGGTGTTTTGGACAAGATTATCCAAAGGATCAACTTCGAATATTTCATCGATGGCAGAAATAGAAGGGAAAGGTGAAGAATCAAAATCTTTCAAATGACCAGTCTCTCCTAAGACTTTCATTGTCAAATTTCCATCTTGGACATCAATAATAGTTTTAGTAGTTGCCATAAATGGTCTACCAAGCAATATTGTATGCTCTCTCGTCCAATGCCGGATTTTCTTGCATATCCAGAACCACAAAGTCAACAGTGTATTATCGGTTTGTCTACCTGTACCAAAACATCCTCAACTATTCCTCCGGATATTTAAGAGATCTATCTCAAGTTGCGGGGACATAGTTGTGGGTTTTAAATCCCCTAGATTGAGCTCGTAAGAATATAGAGTAGGGCATCAAATTTATACTAGCACCTAAATCAAGCATTGCTTTAGCAACCTTCCTATCCCCCATAGTTATGTTTATAATAAAACTTCCAGGGTCTTTCAACTTAGGGGGTAGTTTGTCTTGTCAAGTACAGCTAGAAATTTCTCGATACTACTACTGCTCATTCGATTCATACCTCCTTTTCTTAGTGTTCAACTCTTTGAAAAACTTGGCATATGAGGCACATTCATGATCACTTCTAATAATGGTAAATTGATATTTACTTTAGAGAGCATATTAAAAAGATCATTGAATTGCTTATCTTGTTTGGATTCTTTCAACCAAGTGGGGAAAAGGTACTTGCATCCGGTGTGGTTACATTTGTCTTTTGAATTTTGGGAGTGTCGGATGACCCCCAATGAGTTTTTCGAGAAGGCTTGTTAAGTTTAACACTTGTTTCTCCTTTTTGCGAGATTAGAATATCGCCTTCTTTGTTACATGAACTACAAGGTAGTTTAGAGATTTCAGGTAAACTGGTATTGACTACCTTACCACTTCGAAGAGTTCTAACATCTTTTGCTTGTTCTGGTTGACTGGACAACTTTCCTGGTTCTTTATTTTGCATTTGTTCAGCCAGTTGCCCAACTTTAGATTCAATTCTTTTAACCGAAGCCTCCATGGTGTTCAACCTTTGATTAGTCATCAGTTGGTTGTCACGACTAACTTGAATAAAAGCATTCAAGATATCTTCTAAGGTTGGTTTAAAAGATTGGCTTGGTGGGTAAGGGTGGTTGTAGGTTGGGTGATTATAGGTGTTTGGATGATACTTTTGAAAAGATTGGACTTCCTCTATGGCATCGACACTAGAATCACAAGTATTTGAACAATTATGAGTACCATGCCCAATTGAACAACACACTCCAAATACCTCTTGATTTGAAATTTGGTGAGACGTGAGGAATTTCACTTGTTTAGTCAATTCAGCAAGTTGCAAGGTTATCTCATTATCAAAGCCGACTTCATTGACCTTTGCTTTCCTTCTACCACCTCTTTGTTGGGAATTAGAACCCAATAGCTCATAGAGATTATAGGTTTCCTCTCCCGGCCCTCTTTTTTTTTCCTTATGTATATAAACCCTGCCCCCTCGGCGTTTTCTCCACTCCTCAGCTTCTCCTATATATATATATATATATATCAATTTCCGTTTTTGCGACTTCCGTATATTCATTTAGATTTAATTTAAATACATATTAATTTAAATTAGGTTTAAGTAAATCTTCTCTTAAATTTGAAAATCCTTACTAAATATGCTTCTAAAATTTTAGATCTTTATTTTATTCAATTCTACAATAAAATTTAAATAATAATAATGAAGTATAAAATCAATTAAAATTAAATTAAAATTAAAGTTGATAAGTGATAAATTTTACTAGAACACTAGAATAAGGAAATGCAAAAGCATATTCATTTAGCGATTCAATTTCTTTTAATTCCTCTAAAATATTTTTGGTGAATTTGTTTGTTTAAATTTTTTTTTTGCATGAACTAAATTTTCTTTATTGTAAGAAAAAATATAATTTAATTCTGAATTATACTTGATTTTTATGTTAATTTGAATTATTTATCTTCATGTTTATCAAATTTATTCTGAGTTTATTGTTTCTAAATAACTGGTCATTAATTAGATGATTTTAGTTTTATGATTTACTATCGAAAGAGAGAATTATAAGATAGATTTGAAATATTTTGGCATAGATAAATATACAGATCGAAAGACTTGTATGAACCTGTGTAGTATTAACATCATTGATCTTAATACTTTCTTGCTTTATTAAATTGCATACTCTTATTTAAATTAATTATCAAGAATATTTCCAATTGATTATTGAAAAAGGCTTTTAGATGTTTTTTTAGAGATTGCTAAAAAATAGAGAGAATTAAATTAAATTAGCTAGATGAGTAAAATATAGTGAGAGATTAGGTGAAATCAATTTTCTAGAAGTTTTTTTCCATTAATTTGATCTTTGAATAACATCTTTTTTTTCTTTTGCATATTTTTTTTAAATTAATTTTATTTTAAATTTCAATTACAACAACCTTAATGACTTCTCTAGATAAAATTGATATTAGTATAATTTTGGTATTTGTCAAAAGTGAGTTACCAATCCCTTAGGACAATACTCTTCTTATCACTTTATTATAAAATTATGATATTGTGCACTTGCAATTTTGCACCAATCAAGTTTTTGGCGCCATTGTCAAGGATTTATTTCTTCTTATTTTTTCCAATATTGATACAATGTAATCTTGGTTTTAATTTAGAATTATATTTTATTTCATTTATATTTATATCTTTATTTTTTTTATTTTTCTCTAGGTGTGTTTTTGACATTGGGTACGCCGTGCTAGAACTCGAAATATTATTCCTTTTGATCCGGAGATTGAAAGAAGCTTTCGATCACGAAGAAAGAAGAAAGTACTAGGTATGGCTGAAGGAGAATATAATGCATATCCACGCACCTTGAAGGATTATGTAAGGCCAATTGTGTATGAAAATTACTCAGGTGTAGGACACCAGACCATTAATGCCAATAATTTTGAGCTTAAACCTGCGTTGATTAGCATGGTACAACAAGCCTAATTTAGCGAATTGCCACTTGATGATCCCAATATTCATTTGGTGATGTTCTTAGAGAATTGTGATATTATAAAGATGAATGGTGTTACTGAAAACCCCATTAGACTAAGATTGTGTCCTCTTTAATTGAGGGACAAGGCTAGAAGTTGGATACAATCTCTACAACTATGAAGCATCACTAGTTGGAAGGACATGGCAGAAAAGTTTCTTGCTAAATTCTTTCCACCTACAATGACAGCCCAACTCAGGAGTGAGATTGGTCAATTTAGACAAAATGATTTTGAGACACTCTATGAAGCATGGGAAAGGTATAAAGATATGATTTGGTATTGCCCTCAAAATGGATTGCCAGATTGGTTGTAAGATCACATGTTCTATAATGGGTTAAATGGGAAAACTAGACCTATAGTTGATGCTGCTTCTGGTGGAACTTTGATGTCAAAGACAGCTAAAGGTGCTACTTATCTTTTGGAAGAAATGGCCTCAAACAACTATCAATGGCTAAATGAAATATTTATGGTTAAGAAAGTTGTCGAGATTCATGAATTGGAGCCATTTGCTACCCTTTTAGCTCAAGTTACTTCTCTATCTCATCAAATTTCAACCTTGACAACCCAAAGAATACAAAAAAAGTGTAGAATATATTATAGATTCAAGTATGATAGTTTCAATGAATGAAGCAAATCAAGAATAGGTTCAATACATCCACAATTGGAACTACATCTATCATGGTAATCCTATGCAAAATTACTACCATCCAGGGCTTCGAAATCATGAGAATTTGTCTTATGGAATCACAAAGAATGTGCTACAACATCTTCGAGGGTTTGATAGTCAACCAAGCGAGAATAAGATTTCACTTGAGGATTTCATGGTTTTATTTGTTGAGGAGACCAAAGCAAGGTTTAAAAAGAGCGATTCATAGATGGATAACTTTGAGACTTATTTTAACAATATGGGAGCCACTATGAAAAATCTTGAAGTAAAAATTGGGGAACTAGCCACAACTCTCAATGCTCAATAAATAGGAACTTTTCCTAGCAATACAGAAGTGAATACAAAGGAACAATCCAAGGCCATTACAATTAGAAGTGGAAGAAAAATTGAGAGGTCCCCATCAAAGAAAACCGAGTCCACCCCTACAGATCCAAACAATTGCTAAAGCAATCATAAAGTAGAAAGAGAGGAGATTGTTGATGATACACTAAAAGAGATTGACGTGCCTCATCAATTTAATTTCCTAACAATAATTTTATTCTCTCTACTCTACTTCCTTATCCTCAACACTTTAAAAAAAATTAGATAAGCAATTTTCTAAGTTTTTGGATATTTTTAAGAAAATTCACATAAATATTCCTTTTGTAAATGCCTTGGAACAAATGCCAAATTCCTGAAGGACATCATTTCTAAGAAGGGAAGGTTGGAGGAGTATGAAACAGTGAAGGGTTAAACTATTCAACTTGAAGAATTATATTTAAAGCACCCGTTACAACTTAGAAGGTTAAAAAGAAAACATATGTTAAGTATTATATATGTTTTAAAACTTGAAAAGGGAAATACAAGAAATAAAGGGTTTAAAGTGATAAAAAGTATAGAATACTATGGCATGAAAGTTTTGTATGCTGCGGTGCAAGGCAATAAGAGTGACATCAATGCGTTCCAAATATGATATAGTTGGCTGCGTGAAAAATATATATACCATGATGCAAATATAATGGATTGAGTCAAAACCGTGTATAGCCTATTTATACCTCGGTGTGAAACAATTGTATACTATGACACCAGTCTAAAAATCTATATTTCTTTCCTTTCCTCTACCTATAAATAGGATACTATTTTCATTGTAATCCATATCCCAGAATATATCCCACAGTTTCATTCTTAAACTATTTTCTTAGTCTTTTAAGCTTTTTGTTTCTTTAATTTAATATTCTTCTTTCATTTGAGAGTAAAACAAATTTAGTTTATGTAATAGTTTTAAGTTTCAATTCAATAAACACTTTTGGCAAATCTAGTTGGAGGTTTTCTAGAACATAAAAAATTATCAGAATTTGTTGAGGTATATTTAAATGTATTCTTTTTAGATTATCTTTATATGTTGTTTTACATGCTATATGTTTAATTTATTGATCATTAGTTAAAATAGGTATATCTAGCTATAAATAGTATGAGATATTAGTAATACTGTTATGCTTATGAAATATTAAAGTAGATAAATATTTTTATAAAATGAGTTAAGTTTTATTTCTTCATCATTATTAAAATGAAGTTTGTGATGAAAAACTATATTGACGGAGTATTTTTTATAATAACAAGAGAGTTAGACTTAGGATTTAAATTATCCGACTTTGATTTAGGGTAATATTCACGGATATTGGATAATTGCAGTATAAATATATTTTGAGGCATACTCTATTTCAACAATTTTTCTAACAATTATTATTGAAAGATAATTGATGACATATCATTCATAGTAGTTTTAAAATTTAAAAGTTAGTTCTAGATACTTAAATTCGTTATCACATATAAATGTTTAATTGCCTAAATATTTATTGAAACTATAATTATTTTTATGTCATTAGTTTACATTTTCAAAACAAAAGAATTGTGACTGGATGTTTAGGTTATTATTTTCATTTTAAGAATTTTTTGAATTATTTAAAAACCACATGATTCCTCTTTAGATTGACCTTGGAAGTATACTTATTATTATTTTTAAGTGATTTGTGCACTTGCAACCTATTTTATAAATCATGCAATATTTATATGCAAAATATTTGTGCATCAAGATTTGGCACCGTTGTCGGGAAACTGGTAATAGCATCAAAATATTGCTTAATTTTGTGTCATCATGGACCGTACTCCTATAAGTTTAGGAACAAAAAGAATCTTGATGTATGTACTTGACACCCCATAGGCAAAGCCCACAAATGATCCACAGAAGTTAAGGCACGTCACATATAGATAGGATTCCCCCTAAACAAAGGCTTTATGATCCACACTACAATTGGTATAGAAAGCAACTTAATAGGTTCTCTATCACCCCTAAATTGGCTATAGAAAATAATAGGTTGGCCCTAGCTCGAATTCTACACTTACTTGGTTTGAAGAATTGTTCTGAAGACCTATAACCCACCTAACTCAAACATAAGTTTATGCCATTTTGATAATAAGACCATAGGTCTCCAACAAACTAGTGAAGATACACAATGGGAAGAGAAGATGGACTACACTAATACATCGAGACAAGTCACCTAAGAGCAATATTGTCACCTAGCCTTGGCTAATTGATGAGTGCTTGAAAAACCCTAATATTTTATGTTTTTATTACACTATAATGTGAATAAATATATTTTATTATGTATATTTTTATCATTATTTATGAAAATATATATGTTCATAATCATAGGTATTTCTATTAGATTTCAAGTGTTTTTAGCTTCAAATGTACAAATTGATCAACACATAAAGAAGAACACTTAAAGCACTTAATTTTCACCTTAAGATCTTAAAGGAATAAGGTATGTAAGCCTTACATGAAGATCTAACCAGTATATAAGGGGTGGAAAGAAAAAATTCAAGAAAAACATTCGTGTCACAACGAAGATTCAAGAAAAAGATTCAATGAGGCACTCCTCTCTCCATATACATTCAATGGGTATATTATTTGTTCTATGCCACGGTTTGACCTATTGGGATTGAATTAGGTGAAACTTTATGAGTCTCGAGCCATGACATGGAAAATCTGGGTCACAACACATGTCCACTTAATTTGGCCTGAAGCCTTTGCGTAAGCCTCAGCCTATATATATGCTTTTAAACTCATTATGTAAGTAGTTAGCTTTTAGGCAGTTAGTATTGTTTTTACTCTTCCTCAGAGCCGTCAGAGCTATGTTCTTCTTTTTATTTATTTAGTTATTAGCTTTTTACAATAAGTTAGATTCATAAACAATAATAGGTAGATCCTTTTGAACTTTTTTAGATCCCAAAAATACAGAAGATATATATATATATATTAAAGACGCATGTCTATCTTTAGTTGATATTGTTGATCTTATTTGTATTCATTTATTTTTATATACAAATGAGTTTTTGTGTATATTTTGAATGTTATTTTTATTTACTGGTCATTTATTAAATATGAGGATGTCTGATTGAGTATTACTATGGGAAATTTGTTTTGTTACCACGTTTGTAAGGGTTGATTTAGGCAAAAACAATTTATAAAATAAATTAAGATTACTTCTTTATTCAAGATTTTTACAATGTTTATTATTGATTAATGTATTGACGAAATATTTTTCGTAATAGATTTAAAATATGAATGTTAAGTCTCAGAAACATCATCTACATCAAATTTTGACATTTTAAATAAGAGTTTAAATTATGTGTTCTATCTAAAGCAATAATTTAAATGGTTTGTTATTTCCTTAGAAATAAAACATAATTTAATCCAATTAGTTGGTGATCCTCGCCTATGGATATTAATTGATTTGATTAACAAAGAATCTGATCCCATGTTTTAATAACCTTAATTTATAACCTAATTAATTCTAAGCAAACATGGTTAAGTAGCTAACTATTCCCACAAATTCTCCGCTGCTTGATATATACATATCTATGTTGAATTGTTTGAATCAACCCTATCTCTATATTTTATTATTTTTAATTATATGTTATTAGATTAGAAATTTTAAAACCAAATATTGTGACATAATTTTTAGGTTTTATTTTTCATATTTATTTTTAGAAATTTGTAGAATTATTGAAAACTATATAGTTCCTCTTTAGAGCGACTTTAAGAGTATACCCATTGCTTATTATAAGTGATTCATGCATTTACGAGCTTTTTATATATTTATAAAATTTGACTATCAAGTTTTTGTGCATCACCAACTAGATCCTATCAACCTAGCTATCATGTCGCCACACGTGGACCAGCCATGTGCTTAGTAGCAAAGTGCCATATGGCCACGCACTACACAACTAGAAGTTTTCCCCATGGGCTATCCAACCATTTCCCATCCACCACTACAACACCATCATCCTTGGATGTGAGCATAATTATCCATACTTGTACCCACAAGTGGCTCGGAAAAAGTTTATGTACTAGATACATTTCCTAAGTACAAATCAATGGAACACAACAACAAATAAAAAAACATAATTAAAAGTCTAAATTTCTATCTCATAGATCATGACGCATAGACTTTCACCTATCATGAATTTCACCTATCATGTTACGAAGCATAAAATATTTTCCATAAATCATATCCACGCTATTCTAACTTGTGCCATAATATGTGTCCTCCCAGATATCATACACCTCTTGCAATTCATATCAACACATCTAAGAAATTTTTCTACCCATTAAACAACCAGGATAAGGAGTTTAACAACTCTAGTAGACTAACCCTCAACTCGTGCACAACAAAATAAAAGTAGATAAGAAAATAGCACGAAGAACAAAAAATTAAGTAGAGTATTAGAAAGAAACAATCTAAATAGGTAAGCAATATAAATAGAAGTAGGAGAGAAAATAGAATGGAGCAAGTGACATTATAAAAGAAAAGAGGTGTTTTCTAATCACTAAAACATGCTCATATTTTGGTAGATACTTGGATAGGAAAGTGATTGTACTAACTAAACCATAAGAAACACGTCAATATAGCAAGGTAAACATATGTAGACCCCTACCTATTTGGTAAAATCCTCAAGTTGCCTATGGTAACCATTTAGTAGCAAATAAAGCAATAAAATAGTTTACAATTTGACACAAATATAACTCTAATACCTTAATTAGTTACGACTCCTACCTTCATTGCTTATATGCTACCCTTGCTAGCTACCTTTACAAATACTATGATTCAAGTCGAATCAGATTCTCCTCCTAAACCTTACCACCACTTAGTGATATGATGAGTCACCAACAATCGATACAAGCGAATCCTAAGGGAAGGATAAACCAAACTCACAAACCTTAAAATCAAAGTCTTGTTTGCTAAAATAACAATTCAACTCAACCTTAGAAAATAGTATTTTGTCCACACTTACATAAAGCACTAATATCGAACACACATTCAATGTATTAGTAAATCGAAACTAAAAAAACTATTTAGCTTTTAAAATTAACAAGTTTCAAAAAAGCTAGAGTATTCCCATATTTTTATAATTAGTCAGACAACAAGAAATGAGGTATTTATAGAAAACATTTGAGAAATTTGGGTGTCTAATCGACCACTCACATAGGCAGCAAAACTTACCAGTCAAAGTGGTGAGATCCCCGCTAAGCACCGCAAATTTTTTTTCAGAAGATGTTAAGTAAATTTTGAAAAATTCCCATAAAACTGTGTGTGTGTGGAGTACTGAATATTAGTAACTAACCTTACATAGAGGATAACAAAGCTTTAAGTAAAAAAAACTCTATATGTTGCTCATGATAATGCCAAGAAGACTCAAAGCCTTATAGGACCTACATTCTTCCCCTTTTGCTTTCAATGGAAAAACACTACATAACTAAAAAAACTATCATGTCAACATGAGATAATCATGCAAGATGGCCTAAACATTTTTTTTCCTATGAATGAACCATCTTCACGAGTCAACATATCCATGTTGTATGTCTAAACTCTAGCTTTAACAGCTCAACAAGGTCCCAAGCCATACCAGTATCCTTTACACAAAAGCAACACATACTCATGAATGTATAATGCAAACCCATATATAGTCTAACAAAAAACAATTATCATATTACCCTTACATAGGTACATAATGATAGATTAGTTAGAGTCAAACATGCAACAAAAAAAAAACGGTTGTCACACAATTCCCCTGACATCATGGTACACTCCCCTATATGTATTCAAGTTAAGTAATATAAATGTAGTGTATCCTATGCTCACAGCCCATGCAACATACAACAAAGCAACAAAAAGTGTGCAAACTAAATTCTCCCCCTTTTGACACAGAAAGTTAAAGAAGCACCTCAAACATGAGGGAGATAAGTCATACAATCTTGCAATAATCCTAACAATCATGCAACTAGAAAAGAACATTAAAGTGATAACAATCACACAACAACCAACAATAGCACATCAAAATGTTGAAAACACCAACAAAAACTTTCTTTAATTTTTTTTGAACATTTTACATTATTATTATTATTATTATTATTATTTTGACAAAGAAAAGAAAAACTATATCAAAAATAAAATAAAACTTAGGACTCTCTTCCAGCCTCTCTATCATTATCAAGAACTATGCAAAGGGAAGAGCCACCAAGGTCTTAATTGTCTATGGGAGGGGTAGGGCTTTTTTGGGAGATGTATGTCTAGAGAAACTTGTCAAAATAACTAGTCATTTGGCCAAAAGAACCTAAGGGCTCAGTTCCATCAAAGTTTTGGAAGTGGTGCCTAAGGAAAGTGGTAGAAAGCTAGAGAAAAGTAATATGAGAGGTATTAACTGTAAATTGAATAGAGGTAAGGCACCCAGAAGAATGAGTAGGACCAAATATTTAAGGTTGGTCATCAGGTCTCAAAACCCACTCACCAAGACCAGTAAGGAATTGTGTAGACAAATTATGAGTTTGTAAAAAAGCAATAAATCTCTTATTAAGGACTCAACATTAATAGTAAAATAAGAAAAATCATGACACAAGAGAGAGATCTCAGAAGAAGAAGTCTTAGAGGAAGCACAAGGATGAGTAGAGTAGTAGGATAAGGACCAAACTAGGATACTCTAAGAAGAAGCTAAAGAGGGAGTAGAATGTCCAAATGTCGAAGTGCGATCAAAAGTAAAGTATAAAACACAAACAGTGCCTTTGCCTATAGATCATTTCAGTAATGTCTATACTCACATAGTTGAGAATAATGATGCGTATTTTCGCAAGTGTATAAATCGTTCAAGTAATAAAGTGCATAAAAGTACGGATATCGAGCCCACAAGGAATGGCGTTACTAAGTACCGAAATTGACTAATCCTAATTTTATTTGAAAACCCAATTATTGAAATTGTTTAAGAAGCAAATTAACTTAAAAATAAACGCAAATAACACAATTGAATGTTGTTCACAAATGATTAAATAGCTAAATCAATTCAATCCGATTTCAAGTCATGTTATATGAGAATCAAAGCTAAAAGTGATGGTTAAAAACCCAAATTTACCTAATACTCTCTCTCTAGTTATATTAGAATTACTTATCTATGAAAACCAACTATATTTCTATAAAGATTTAATCACAAACAAGCACATTACGATTTGTGGAATTTATAGAATAACCAAATACATCATGCATTAGGTCTCACACCCGCATTCAACATATGGTATTTATCACAAGAAGCATTCATTACACATCTCCTCTCGGTCTCAATATAATGCAGCAAATAATCTAAATCTTGGCCAGAAATTTAAAAGCATTAAGCATGAAAATAAATACTCAACTTGAAAACAATGAACTCATATAACAATAACAAAGGAAATCAGATTTTCTTGATTCAACTACATCATAGTCTTATAAAAAATGAATTAGTTCATAATGGAAATAAGAACAAACATTATCTCAATTGAATCCATGAATAAAAAATCTGAATAAAATGTAGAAAATGAAAGCTAAGGAGAAGAGATGAAAAACTCTTGAAGATGAACACTTGGTAGCAACAATGGTGATAATCCTTCAAGCTTCTCCAAACTTTCTCTCCAAAATTGCCTTCTCTCCTCCAAAATGTCTTAGACCTCCTCCTCTCTGCCGTCCCCTCTTTTCTCTATCTTATGGTATATATAGATCTAGGGTTTTGGGGGAAATTTTGGAACAAAACAACATAAAAAATGTGTTTTCGGACGAAAGTCGCCGCGGCGAGATTTCTGGAAAAATTAAAATTTCGGTTCCTTTGATTCTCGCCGGCGGCAAAAGGTGCCTCGCCGGCGGCGATATTTGCATCTACCAAAACCCGTGCTCTTAGTAAGATTTTCGTTTGGCTCCTTTGATTCTCGCCAGGGGTGAGATTTGTGTCTGCCAAAACCTACGCTCTCTATAAGATTTTCGTCATGCTCTCCGTAAGAATTTCGCCGGCGTCGAGAATCTTCTTGCCAGTGGCAGGATTTCCAAATTTTGAAACTTTGTTTTTTTTATTCTCACTCAATCTCGATCATTGAAATTTGTCCCAAACTTCTCCAAAATCATGATTTTACCTGAAATTATATTTTAAACACGAAATATCCGTGAAATGACATTTGTGGATTAAATACTCAAATAAACACAATTTTCACACAAATATCAGCATTTAAATCATAACAAAAAATGTAATAATTTGACTCTTATCAAATAACACTAAGAAAGTGACCATGTGAAGCAGTCATTAAGGTGAAATGAGTGTGATGATGCATTATAACACTTGCAATGTCACTTAGATGAATACAAGGTGTATTAGCACCCAAATTAACATGAATTAATTTTTTTTATTTTAAGAAAAATATGTAATTTAATTACAAACTACGCTTGATTTTCTATGTTAATTTGAATGATTTATTTTCATTTTTTTCAAAATTATTCTTAGTTTATTGTTTTTAATTAGCTGATCATTAATTAAATGATTTTAATCTTGTGATTTAATATCGAAAGAGAAAAGTATAGGATATATCTAGAATATTTCGACATAGGTAAATATAGAGGTCGAAAGACATTATATGAACCTATGTAGTATTAAAATCTTTAGTCTCAATGCTTTCTTGATTTATTAAATTGCATACTCTTATGTAAATTAATTAACAAAAATGTTTTGAATTGACTATCGAAAGAGATTTTTGGATGTTTTTTGAAAATTGATAACAAATAGAGAGAATTAAATTCAATTAGTTAGATGAGTAAAGCATAACGAGGGATTAGGTGAAATCAATTTCCTAGAAGTTTTTTCCCATTAATTTGATCTTTAAACAATATCTTTATTTTCTTTTGCATACTTTCTTTAAATTAATTTTATTTAAAATTTCAATTACAACAACCTTAGTGACTTTTCTAGATAAAATTGATATTAGTATAATTTTGGTATTTGTCAAAAGTAAGTTACCGATCCTTGAGGACGATACTCTTCTTATCACTTTATTATAAAACTACGATATTGTGCACTTGCAGCTTTGCACCAATCAAGTTTTTGAGGCTGTTGCCAGGAATTGATTTTTTCTTATTTTTGCCAATATCGATACAAAGTAATCTTGGTTTTAATTTAGAATTATATTTTATTTTATTTTTCTTTAGGTGTGTTTTTGACGTTGGATGTGTCGTGCTAGGACTCGAAACATTTTTCCTTTTGATCCAGAGATTAAAAGAACCTTTAGATCACAAAGAAAGAAGAAAGTACTAGTCATGGTTGAAGGAGAACAAAATGCACCACCACGCATCTTGAAGGATTATGTAAGACCAATTGTGAATGACAATTAATGAGGTGTAAGACGCCATACCATTAATGCCAATAATTTTGAGCTCAAACCTACATTAATCAATATAGTGCAATAAGCCCAATTTTGCTGATCGCCACTTGATGATCCCAATATTCATTTGACAATGTTTTTGGAGATTTGTAAAATTATAAAGATGAATGGTGTTACTAAAGACACCAGACTAAGATTGTTTCCTTTTTCATTAAGGGAAAAGGCCAGAGGTTGGTTACAATCTCTACAACTGGGAAGCAACTCTAGTTGATAAGACATGACAAAACTATTTCTTGCTAAATTCTTTCGACTTGCAAAACCAGCCCAACTCAGGAGTGAGATTAGTCAATTTAGACAAAATGATTTTGAGACACTCTATGAAGCATGAGAAAGGTATAAAGATATGATTCGGCGTTTCCCTCAACATGGATTTCCATATTGGTTGCAAATTTAGATGTTCTATAATCAGTTAAATGGGAAAACTAGAACCATAGTTGATGCAGCTTCTAGTGGAACTTTAATGTCAAAGATAGTTGAAGGTGCTACTTCTCATTTGGAGGACATTGCCTCAAATAAATTTCAATTTCCAACTGAAAGATCTATGGCTAAGAAAGTTACTAGGATTCATGAATTAGTTTCGTTTGCTACCCTTTCAGCTCATGTAGCTTCTCTATCTCATCAAATTTCAGTCTTGACAACCCAACAAATACCACAGAGTGTAGAATATGTTGCAACTTCAAGTATGATAGTTCTAATGAATGAAGCATGTAAAAAACATGTTCAATACATCAATAATTAGAACTACAACTACCATGGTAACCATATGCCAAATTACTATCATCTAGGGCTTAGAAATCATGAGAATTTTTCTTATGGAAACATAAAGAATGTGTAACAACCTCCTCCAGGGTTTGATAGTCAACCAATAGAGAAGAAGATGTCACTTGAGGATACCATTGTTTCCTTTGTTGAGGAGACCAAAGCAAGGTTTAAAAAGAGTAATGCACGGTTGGACCACATTGAGACTCATTGTAGCAATATGGGAGTCACTATGAAAAATATTGAAGTGCAAATAGGGCAAGTAGCCACAACCATCAATGCTCAATAAATAGGAACTTTTCCTAGCAATACAAATGTGAATCCAAAGGAACAATGCAAGGCCATTACACTTAGGAGTGGAAGAGAAATTGAGATGTCACCATCAAAGGAAATTGAGTCCACCCATATAGCTCCAAACAATGGCCAAAGAAATCATAAAGTAGAAGAAGAGGAGATTGTTGATGATACACTAAGAGAGACTGACATATCTCCATCAATTTCATTTCCTAACAATTCTCATATTCTCCCTAGTCCACTTCCTTATCCTCAATGCTTTCAAAAACAAAAATTAGATAAACAATTTTCTAAGTTTTTGGATATTTTAAAGAAAATTCACATAAATATTCCTTTTGTAGATTCCTTGGAATAGATGCCAAATTCCTTAAATAGATTGTTTCCAAGAATATAATGTTGGAGGAGTTTGAAATAGTGAATATTTTTGAAGAATGTAATGCCATTCTTCAAAATAAATTACCTCAAAAATTAAAAGATCCAGGGAGCTTCACTTTGCCTTGCACTATTGGAAATTCATTTTTGGATAAAGTTTTATGTGATCTTGGTGCTAGCATTAATCTTGTGCTAGTGTTTGTTTATAAGAAATTGGGACTTGGAAAGATCAAACAAACAACAATTTCTAGATTGATCCATCAAGTATCCACATGGAATCATAGAAGATGTATTAGTAAAGGTGGATAAATTTATTTTTCCTACTGATTTTGTAGTGTTAGATATGGATTAACACTAAGATATCCCACTAATTCTTGGCCGACCATTCTTGGCTATGGAAAAGGATTTTAATGGATGTTCAAAAGGGTGAGTTAACATTGAGAGTGAACAAGGAAGATGTTACGTTCATCATCTACCAAGCCATGATATTTCCAAAAAATCCAAGCACTAGCTTTTAGGTAGATGTCATTGAAAAATGTGTAGTAAAAACCTTTCAAGAGGATATGTTGGCTGATCAACTACAATGATATATCACCATTTCATCTCATGCTTATGATTTTAATGACTCTACTGTTTGTGAACCTTATTTACCTTTTGTTAGTGAAGAATTTTTCTGCAATGTATTTTCCTTGGAAGCATTGTAGTAAGTAACATCATTTAGCATAGAAGTGGAGAGACTAGATCCAATGGTAGCAAATATGGATTATATAGTCTCTATAGAAAAAGTGCTACAAAATACAACTCCAAAGTTGAAGCAATTGCCTGAGCATCTTCACTATACATTCTTGGGTGATTGATACACATTTCCAATGATTTTTGCAACATCACTTACACCCAAAGAAGAGGAAAAGTTATTGTGTGTATTGAGGGAGAATAGAACAGCCTTGGGATGTACTATCTCTGACATAAAAGGTATAAGTCCATCCATTTGCATGCACAAGATTCTAATGGAGAAACCTTAAAAACCATCAATTGAGCCCTAAAGATGATTAAATCTGACAATGAAGGAAGCTATGAGAGCTGAAATTGTGAAGCTCTTCAATGCTAGAATTATATATGCTATTTCAGATAGCTCATGAGTAAGTCCAGTGCATGTTGTAACAAAAAAAGGGTGGAATAAGCTTATTCCTACAAGAACAGTCACAGGTTGGCATGTATGTATAGATTTTTGCAAGTTGAACAAAGCAACGTAGAAGGATCATTTTCCACCTCCATACATTGATCAAATGTTAGATTGATTGGTTAGATATCCCTATTATTACTTCCTAGATGGTTATTCGGGGTATAACCAGATTTCCATAGCCTCCAAAGATCAAGAGAAAACTATATGCACATGCCCCTATAGAACATTTTTTTAGAAGGATGCCCTTTGGATTGTGCAATGGCACAACAACATTTCAACATTGCATGATGGCTATCTTTTCTGATATGGTGGAAGATATAATGGAAATTTTCATGCATGACTTTTTTTGGAAAAGCATGTCATCTCCCTATTAATTTGGAGCATAAAGCTTATTGGGTTGTAAAGAAGTTTAATTTTGATTTGAAAGCAACAGGGGAGAAGCAACTTCTTCAATTGAATGAAATGGATGAGTTTCAAAATGATGCGTATGAAAATGCAAAAATAAACAAAGAAGTGGCATGAAAACATATTCTTAGGTGTGAGTTTACTCCAAGATAACAAGTTTTTCTTTTAAATTCATGACTAAAACACTTCCCGGGAAAGTTGAGGTCAAGATGGATAGGTCCTTATACAATTGACAAAGTTTCCACTTATAGAGCAATAGACTTGAAGGACAAGGTAGGGTATATATTTAGAGTTAATGGTCAAAGATTGAAGCACTATTATGGAGAAAAAATGGAGTGTAATTGTGCATTTATTCCTCTTCGAAATCCAAAATTGATGAAGATTGAAAAGTTTGGATGTAGACTATAAAACAAGCACCTATGGGAGGCAACCCATAAAACTTTCTTTTGTTCTTTTATTTTATTTTTTATTACTATTTGGATTTTGATGTTGGTTTATTATGCAGGAATAAAACTAGGGAAATTCCTTTCATTTGTTCTCTCTATCTCACTTTTGAATTACAATGAGAACATTATGTATTTTATGTTTTGGGGTGTCAACTCCTATAGTCTTGAGTTGTTGAATTCTATTATCAAGCATATATTTGAGTATGATTGAATTCGCTATGACTATGAAATTTGTAATTGAGGATGAGTTTGAGAAAAGTTTTTCAAAATATACTATTATGTTAGATATATTTTTATGGGTACTTTTATTTAAATCTTTGTCCTTGAAAATAATTGAGCATATAGTAAATTTTTCTCTACTCCATTTTTCCTATGAAGAAAAAGAGTTGAATTGACCATTTAGGAAAGTTTAATCTTGCTTTGCTCTATAATCCGTTGACGGATACTTGAAGTGAAATCCTAGTTGATACCAAATATTAGAGAATTAATGTAGGCAATTTTTTTGTCACAACCAAAAGGTTTTCCGAATCATCCTAATTATCACGCCATTATCGCATGGTGTATTCCCATAGTTAGCCCACATGAGCCTTATTTTACATAAGCCTTATTTGTTCTTTTAACTACATAAAACATTCTCATTCTAAGCCTGAAAAATCATGAACTTATCTTAAATTTTGAGAAAATACTCTGGTAAAAATTTACATTTAAAAAGAAAGTTCAAATTAAATAATCCACATTATGTTTGCTCTATTTGATCAAAGTGTGAAAAAAAAAGAAATAGAAAAAGTGAAAGGAAAGAATCGAAAAAGGGTTAATGTGGTTGAAATTAGTAAAGACTGTGAGTATCAAGGCAATCACATCTTAAAAAAGGAAAAAAAGAGTACTCCACTTATTAAGTATATCAACAGTATTTACATCATTATGAGCATATTATCAAGAAATAGGTATAGTGTGAATCCTATGGATATTATTTTTATTGTTTTTTTTTCTACCAAGTATTCTCCCAGTTTTCTTTTATTTTCCGTATCCATTTCTTTTTTAGTCCTCACCTTATGGGCTGCTATTACAACCCTGATTAAAGACTTTTTGATATCTAATTTTGGTATTTGATTACATTAGCGAGAGGATTTTTGAAAATTAGACTTATGGGGTTAAGTTTTGATAGAGTTATTCTGATTTTAATTATTCTACTTTTATCTAAATTTTCTGATGATTTCGAGGTAAATTGACTATTTCACACACACACACTCAAGGACCTAGCTTTAGGTTGAAGTAAATGCTTAACTCTTTTTTGGAAAATTGCAAAATTTTGATTGATTTTCTTGCTATCTTTGATGTAAAAAGAGTAAGTTATTAGTGATAAAATCTAAATTGAGATCATGGTTTGGTAAGTGATGGTAGTTATCTATGAGGTCTTATTGACACTATCTACAATTGTCTTTTCTTTTATTTTCTATTTGTTTGTGAACAAACAAAGTTTTAAGTTTGAGGGTGTTTGATGACTTGCATAATTTGGCATAATTTAGCACTTCTTAACATTAATTTTAGTTTAGTTTTAATTAATTTTTATTGATTTTATACTTCATTATTATTATTATTATTTAAATTTTATTGCAGAATTGAATAAAATAAAGATCTAAAATTTTAGAAATATATTAACTAAGGACTCTCAAATTTAAAAGAAGATGTATTTAAATTAAATTTAAATGAATATTTCTCAAATATATATATATATAAGAAAAAAGAGAGACAAGAGAAGACCGAAAAATAAAAAAATAAAAAGAAAAAAAAAGAAACAGAGAAGGAGCCGCTGTGCAAAAACAAAAGCAAAAAAGAAAAAATGAAGAAAGACATTGGAAAGAGAAAAGTGCACAACATATTAACGCGGAAGTAGATTTTTTTTTGCGAGTTAATTTTTTTTTCGATTTCTCTTAGTAAATTATGGTGAATTCGTTTATGTTAAATTTAATTTTTAGCATGAACTAATTTTTCTTTATTCTAGGAAAAAGATGTAATTTAATTTCAAACTATGCTTGATTTTCTATGTTAATTTGAATTATTTATTTTTATGTTTGTCTCATTTATTCTGAGTTTATTACTTCTAATTAAGTGGCCATTAATTAGATTATTTTAATCTTGTGATTTACTATCGAAAGAGAGAATTATAGGATAGATCTGGAATATTTCAGCATAGGTAAATATAGAGATCGAAGACTTGTATGATCCTGCGTAGTATTAAAATCTTTGGTCTTAATACTTTCTTGATTTATTAAATTGCATACTTTTATGTAAATTAATTAGCACGAATGTTCCAATTGACCATCAAAAGAGGTTTTTGCATGTTTTTTAGAGATTGCTAACAAATAGAGAGAATTAAATTCAATTAGCTAGATGAGTAAAGCATAGCGAGAGATTAGGTGAAATCAATTTTCCTAGAAGTTTTCTTCCCATTAATTTTATCATTGAACAATATCTTTATTTTATTTTACATAATTTCTTTAAATTAATTTTATTTTAAATTCTAATTACAACAATTTTAGTGATTTTTCTAGATAAAATTGAGATTAATAGTAAGTTACCAATCCTTGAGGATGATACTCTTCTTATCACGTTATTATAAAACTATGATAATATATACTTGCTGTTTTGCACCAATCACGTTCCCCTTTCCTTTCTTTTTTTTTGTTTCTACACCATTATTTCTTTTTTTTCTTCACCTTTAGCCTATTTCTCTTCTTTGTTTCCTTTTTGTTTCCTTTTCTTCGTTCTCAATTTCTTATGTATATATATATATATATATAAGTCACGTCCCATTTTATATATATAATATATTTTTAGAGAAATCTTAATTTAAATTTACGAGTCATTAGATGATATGCCTCTAAAATTTTGGATCTTAATTATCTTCAAATCTATAATAAAATTTAAATAATAATAATTAAGTCTAAATGCAATAATAAATAAATAAAATTAGACTAAATTTAAAGTCGAGAAATTATAAATTATGAAAATCATCACTCCCCATTGGGTATATTCGTGTGACAAAATCTCTCTCACTATAAAACTCTTATAGGAAAAATAGTTTTTACATAATGGTACTATCTTATGATGTGGTGAAATCATCTTCGCTTGAATCTTGAAAGCTCTTGTTTACACTAAAATCAAAAACATAAATACCTAAACAACTTGTCCCGAAAGATTCATTGTTCATTAGTTCATTGTATATATCAATATAAAAAGTGAATAATATTCATAAGTGTGAGTATTCAACGGATAGAATTTATAAACATAACTCTACCGATGTATAATTCTTCAAAAATAATTTTCAAAATTTATTCTTCCCTTAACTTCAATATTCCAACTTTTCTCTCTCTTTTTGTCATACGAATAAATAATATAATATTGAAGCTTAAATCCAATATGAGGAAGAAGAAGATGTATGCTATGAAGGAATTCTCTCTAAGTTCTATGACTCCTCTAAATAAATTAGAATAAAACAAAAATTTATAAAAACTGATATATAAATTGTTTTTGAATTGAGGATAGTAGAATTAGTTTAACATGATTACAGCAGCACATACAAATGATGATATTAATTTTGTTCAAAGCATGACTATCTATTGACAACATAAATATATGTAAAAAGTCACCAAGTGACATATCGACAATTGCTCAAGGTGAAATAAATATTGAACTATAACAATATATCAATTTATCCACTTATGATTAGTTATGAAAATTTTTAAAGTAAAAAGCATCACCAATCATGCAAATAGTTCATTCGAATACATCATTTCAATTGAATTCATACTTATACATAATAAAAAAAATTACTAAGAGAAAACTTTATTAATTAGTAATTATTTTTTTGAATTCCCTCTCATTATTTATATGAGGGATTGATTATTTATTTTTCTTTTTACATAACCATTTTTAGCTCTCTTTTTGTGCATTTAAATATTTTTTGTATATAGCTATTTCCTTTATCATATTCTTTTTCTTTTGCGAAGAAAATGTGCACGAGATAATATCCCTAGTATGATGACTTTCACACTAATTGTGAGGTATCCTTCTCCACTCACTATGGTAGCTTTCACACATTATAGTAGGTAGCCATCTCAAAACTTGGCGACTCTCTATAGTAGCATTTTAGAAAGAGAAATATAGATAACAAAAACAAATTTGATGTCAAGGTTAGCTCATTCTCTAAAATCTCACAGAATCAATCATAAACTTTAAGCATGACATACATATGTGTATAGTGGGTGTGTGAGTAGGTTCATGTCAAGATCGATCACTAGATGTGAAAAATATATAAATGTACAAGTTAAGATCTCCATTTGTATAATGTATAGCCAATCAAAATATATATGAATAGAGTATGTGATGATCATGTCAATGTTAAAGCATGTCTACTTATCTCCTTTTTTGTTCTTTATTTTTCATCCTTTTTTTAAACTAAAGACACCTCAATAAAAATAAAAATAAAATCAAGTAACCAAACTAAAGATTCTCACCTAGGGTACATTAAGCACTCAAACAAAAATATCTAGGTGAATAATAAATGACGGTTAAGTGACAAGAGAGAGAATCTTTTCTAATCAAAAATTTCTTGAATTTTAGTTTCTTTATATCATTGGGTTGGAAATCACTACCTTAGTTTTCATTGGAATATTCTTTGACTTAGCTTTAGATTTTCCATTCATCCTAAATGAAGATGCAACATGCATGATAAGATGATGGTAGTTATTCCTAGAATGATAAGTGTTAAATTTTACATGCCTCTTTGAATCAACAACTTTATGTTTTCTAGTAGAATTTTTTAACATATTATGATAATCTCCATTCATCCTAGAATATAATGCAACATATATAGATGGATAATGATTATGAGTTCTACCATGTAAAGTATGAAAACTATTATTAAATTAAGGAGCACTTAACAAATCTACACTTGGGCCTAATATGACATTTCCTACAATAATGATGATAGATAGGCACAAACTTAATAGATTTTTCAATCACAAGTGCAACTGTTCTTTGTATATAATGTCTATCATTAGGAATTGGGTTAGAAGGCGTTACAAATGTGGTTTTTGATTTTGAAGCTCAATGCGTAGCCTGTGAAGAAGAAGGGTTGGAGGATTTTACAAACTTAGTTGTTTTTGAAGATGATAGCATATAATCCGCACCTACATAACCTAGTCCTCTTGATAACTGTATTTTATACATTTATTTTCATCAATTTTAGTAATGATAATTGCTATGTTCGTTTAATATTTATTAATTTTTGTTAAATAAATTAATATTTTCCTTTTATTTGCAAAAAAATACATTTTTAATAAAATTACATAATTTGTATCGAAAATGTACTTAATTTAATATTTCTGTCCACAAATATAATTTATGATAATATAGTTTCTTAATTACAATTTATAAAAATCGAAAATATAATTTAAATTAAATTTGGGCTTAAGTATAATTCTCAAAAGTTAAAAATTTAATTTAAAATTGGCAAAGGGCTTAAGTGTAATTTCAGAAAGTGCAAAATGTAATTTGGATTAAATTTGTGGGTCAAAATATAATTAATAAAAGTTTGAATTTTCTACGTAGGAAATGAATCGCACTCGCACAAATCACAACGTGCATCACTCACCGTCCGATGAAAGCTTCAAACGGTCCAGATTAGGCGAGTGCAACCAGACGAGGAAAAATCGCGTGGACGGTCTTCGCGCGGCTCGGCGTGCCAGTGGGCCCCACGTTTCGCGTAGGCCGGCGTCAGAGTGGGACCCACATGTCGGCTGTGCAGATTCCCTCGACGCGAACGCTGACCGTTGGATCAGATCGACGGTCCAGATTGAAGCTCGTCCATCCAAGCTGTCGCGCACCGAGCCGATCATGTAAAAATCCTGTGTGACGCGGTTCGCAAGAGAAGGCATCCTCGCATGTTACGTGCACAAGAATTTGCCACGTGTCCCACGAATATTGAAGCTAATCAAAGTCCGACACGTGGCTATTTACAATGCGCGTGACCGCGCTGGATCACCCCCCGTTTCCAGCCGTTGCCTCACTTTTTCGGCGCCCCAATCCTGTGCGCCGCTCCTACATTGCAACCGGTTTGTGCACCCAATGATGAGCTGCCACGTGGCCTTAGGGAATCTTTCAATGAATCAGAAAGCGACACGTGGTAGCGTGGAAGAGAATTAAAACAGAAACGCGCAGCGTCCCTCGATCCCATTTTCGATACAATTTCTATCCCCCACGCGTTTAATTTATTATTTTCGCCACACCTTTTTGTCCCCCGCGTAGATTTAAATTTAATATTTTATTGATGTATTTTTTAGCTATAAATAGTGGATAGTTTTTAGTTGTAAAAGAGTTTTTTGGGAGTTTTTAGTTTGGTTGGAGAAAAGTTTTTTTAGTTTTTAGTTTGTGTTCGGTTTTGGACTCCAGAACACGCAGAAGCCATTTTTTGGCTTTTGTTGTGTTCTGCGTGTGCCAAATATTTCGTTTCGTGATGTTTTAATTTTCCTTCTTGTTCTTCTAATTTTTCTGAATCTGTTGTAATTTTAATTTTAATTTTATGAAGTAATTTAATTTTTCTAGGGTTGCATTTGATCAAAATTATGAGGCTTTTATTTTAATTATTTTTTTTATAGATTTATAAGACGTTCGATTTGTTCGTTCTATTTTGTGCTTAATGCTTTTTGATTATTTACGAATTTTATCAAAACGATTTGTGGCATAAAAATAAACTTGAGAAAGGCATTTTTGCGTATATTGCTCGTAAATAGAATGACATGTATGATGAAGGATAGGAATATACCCTAATTGTATGTGCGACCATTTGAGAACTTAGAACTTAATGAATCTTATTAAATTTAATGCTCATAGAGATATAGTGAATTAATTTGACGAGGTGTGTTTGTACGGAGCTCGGAAGAGATGTATGAATAAAAAAAAAAGAAGTTTTCAGTTGACAAATTAAATGTACCAAAAAAATATAAATCAAGAGAAAATAATATGATGGGAGTGGAATAATTTGGTGAAAAATTGCAATCCTAGAGTTCTCTTATTTTCTTTTTACCGTTTTCCATATCAACGATTGTTTTGGATAAAATCAGAGAGATACAATTTTAGTACTCAACAAACTATAGTAACAAATCTCCATGGGATCGATCTTTACTTATAAATGTTATTACTTGCGACCGTGTATACTTGCACGAATTCGTGTGTTGAAAAACACGTAACAAGTTTTTGGCGCCGTTGCCGGGGATTTGTTTTACTATTTTCATTGTTGATATTAATACCAATCAATTTGATTTTAATTCAAAAAAAAAACAAAAAAAAATTTTATTGTTATTTGTTTAATTTATTTTTCAATTTTCTAGTGGGTTGAGATTTTGTTTGACACACAAATCTTACCTCACAAAAAGAAAAATAAATCTTTTTTTTGCTTATTATTGGTATTTATTTTAATTTTCAATTTTCACGTGTATTGAGATTTTGTTTGACACGCAAATCTTAATTCACAAAAGAAAATAAAATTAAAAAATAAAAAAATTGGTTATTGTTTCTTAATTTACTTCAATTTTCTCGTAAGTTGAGATTTTGTTTGACACACAAATCTTAACTTACAAACAGAAAAACAAATTGAGAAGTCAAGCTGAAGACTATAAAACAAGCGCTTCTTGGGAGGCAACCCATGTGTTTTATATTTATTTTTTGTTATTTTTCGGATGTGTTGTTTTTTTTATATTTTGTTATGTTGTTATTTTATTTCTTTCTTTTTCGTAGGTGCAAAGTGGAGGTAATAAAGCTATTTTGGCTTAATCAATCAAACAAACCAGGAAGTTTCTTAAACCCATCTCATATGTTCTTTAACTTTCACACATTGAGGACAATGTGTATATTAAGTTTGGTGGCATGGATATATCAACCTAATTAAAATACTTTCTGGATGTTATTGCTTGTGAAATTATTTTTTGTTTGTTTGGGTGATTGAAGATAATTTGCTATGAACAGTGATATATTTTTGTTTCTTCGATTTAAATGATGCATATCTCCTTGAAACATTTGAATATTGTCTTCCATAATCCAAAAATATTTTTAGCCTTTAAGCTCGAATGGTAGGCCTTTTATAAATTCCTTGGATTGTTCAAGTTCTTACTTAGATTTATTTTTTCTTGTTCTAAGCCTGCGCTCAAAAAAATAATGTTTTTCTTTTTCCAGTACCGAGGAACTTATTTCTTAGGATTTTAGTTTATCATTTAGTTTAGTTACTTCTATAGGAAACCTATTCTCTTTTTCATCTTACATAATCTATGAATAATTCTTCAATACTAGTGAAATTAAATTTATTGAGAATTTTATTTTTAATTACGAACCTAATTAGTGAGAAGGGTGAATAGATAATAAGTAAAATTATAATAAATTAAACTTTTTTTTACATGGCCAAGCATGAAATCACCTGTAAATAAAATGATATGAAAATATAAAGATTGAAACACAGGATTTTTACGTAGAAGTAACTTAAGCTACACCAATAATCTAAGAGGAAAATCACGAATTCACCACACCAACTAGCTATCCACTATGAAAAATAATCTATAGGCAAACTATCCTTTTCTCTTTTGCATCTTACATAATTTATGAATACTTCTTCAACACTAGCGACCTTAAATTTGTTAAGAGTTTCTTTTTTAATTATAAACCTACTTATCTAGAGGGTATGAATAGATAATCAATGAAATTATGATAAATTAAAATTTTCATAGACGGCCAAGTATGAAATCACGTGTAAATAAAATAATACAAAAATATAAAGATTGAAACACAAGATTTCTTGGTAGAAGTGACCTAGGCCAAACTAATGACCTAAGAAGAAAACCATTGGTCCACTAGACCAGCTAACTATCCACTATGAAAAATAAGGTTCAATTACAAGACTAGGACTCAAACTACCCACTAAAGTGATGATCCCAAGTAATATAATTTAAGCCACTACTTTCATCATATTCTCTACAAGAAATTTGTTCGAATCCAGACCAAAAGTTTGAAAACTTGATTCACATAAGCAATCAAACTCATTCTACTAGTACCTAAAATGTTAGTACAATAACACAAGTACAAATGTGCGCCCTATAGTAGATTAAATAATGAATAAACCTAACTAAATGATTTAATAAATATATCAAATAAATCAAAATAAACTAGCAAACCTAGAATAATTAGTTTAAAGCACAATATCACAAGTATTATAGGCTTGTTATTTCATCAAGTACACCACAAATGTTTGATAAATTAACTCAATTAAAAAGCCTACTTAAAAATAGTTTTTTTTGTAAAAAATGAGACATAGAATAAGATGAAAATAATAATACTCAATAATGCTCTTGTGTAGTTAAATAAAGTTGTGTGCTTAGCTTTGTATTTATAACACATTTTGAAGAAATAGGTCAAAGTCCTATTACAATTTTATCCTTAAACAAATTTAAAAAGAACTTTAAAAAGTAAGGACGATATGGTAATGAAATAAATTGTCTTGATTTAAAATTAGGTTAAAATTAAAAACCTGGCCACTCAATCGATCTAGACTGAGCTTGAACGATCAAGCATGGTCGATCAATCTATCTAGTTAAGCTCGATCGATTGACCTTGAAAATTGTTATTGATCTAGTCAATCCTTAATCGATTTAGTGAAATATATAATTAATTCTAAAACAAGTAGATCAATATACTCATTAATCTCAATCAATTTAGTGCTCAATCGATCGAGTATTAATACCTTGATCGATCTAGTTCTTAATCAATTGAGTATTGATACCTCCATCAATCTACTCATATAAAAATTAATCAACCAATTTTTAATTAAGCTTGATAGATATAGACATGGCTCAATTGATCGAGGAACCTATATGCAAAATGTTCCTATATGTTTAATATGAAATCTAACGTGCACGAGAACAAAGATAAACCTAAGAAGTGTTCATTGAACCTCGTTGGTTTCTTTGCCTTGAAAATATACTTGCAATACACACATAGAAACTAAAATTACACTTGTATGTTTTTATATTGAATATCATCGACACTCATAAACCCTATAAAATGCAATAAGAGTATGAATCAAACTACACTACTATAAGGAGGGTAACTTTTCCTTTATTTTCTTTTTTCCTTGGATTTACATTTGAACATTTCAAAAAATATAGATTTTAGATTAGGGGTGACAAAAAAGTTCCTTAGAAATTATGACTTCTAGAATTAAGAAACATTTCTTGTTAATTTTTGTTTTTATTTATTGTAGGTTTAGTTATTTTGCTTACTCTTTATTTTATTGCATATTTATTTTTATTTTGAGTCTATTTATATGTTAATGATAGGAGTAAGATTGTGATAAGACTAGAATATAAAAGACTTTAAATTTTGCTTTAGTTAGAGTATGATTTGAAGGTAAATTTCATTTAGTTTGAGACTCTTAGGGTATGTGGTAAGAATGTTTGGTTAATCTAAATATTTAGGAGTGTTTTGTGTGTAAAATTTTCATGGTCATATTTGAGGTCTCAACAAACTCTAGAACTTATTTGAAAATCATTCAAGGTGAAATCATAGAATACACAATGCTTAGTAAATAATTTATGCAATTTATGGACCATTTGTACCTTTTGAAACCTACCACTCTTCTCTTTATTGCTAGTGTCCCTTGTGCTTATAATATGAATTATAAAATTTTTATTTATTTAACATGCTATAACCTACCCTTTTATGAGAAAAAGAAACAAACTATCCTACCCTTCTACTTTCTAAGAGGACTTAACATAAACACATGTTTGGTATGAACTATCCATGAAGAAAGAGTGAAATTTTCAGTAAAAATTGACAACCCAAAAATAGTTAAACTAGTAGGTCAGGGTTGTAGAAAATCAATTTTGAATGTAAAAATTATGAAAGGTCTTAAAAATTCAATTCTATATCTCTTCATTTATATAAAGAAAAGGAAAAGAAGAAGAAGAAGAGAAAAAGAAAAAGAAAGAAGGAATAAAGAAAAAGAGGAATAGATTGATATTTGATACAATATGAAATTGTACCCATAGTGTACATAAGTATGAATGTGAAAGTGAATCCTGGCTGGATGAGTTAGGTAGCATATAGAGCTATTTTAGAACTTAAAATCATGGTGTTTGAATTTAATTAAGTTTTCTTATTTTTTGTGACTTACCTTCTCGTTCTTTTATAACCCCACACCTTACCCTAAAGTTACAATCTTAATTTTCCATTCAATATTAGTGGATAGTAATTTGAAAACTAAGGGTATGGAATTTGTGATTATAATGCTCACATATATCATATTTGCATAATCTTGAGATTAAAAAATTTTGTTCTGTGAATGTAGTAAATGAAATAATCCATTATTTAGATTAATAGTTTGTGTTTAGATGGATGTTTAAGAGTTAATTATGAAATTAAAATCAATGTTTGAATTGTTCTTTAATCTTAAGTGATACTTGAATAATCTATGTGTTATGGGAAATTTTTGAGACAAAAATAAAAATTGATTCAGAAGCCAAATTTATTTTTATTTATTTCAAGTTTTTTGTTTGTTTAATTTGATTTATTTTGGTTTAGTTTGGATGTTTTTAGGTATTATTACTTGAAACTCTTATGAGGCTGTAACTCATCCACTACGGCCACCTAGAGGTTTAAAGTCTTCTTGCATATGCTAAATGCAATCATGTCAATCTATGAAAGTGATTTAGGTTAGTTTAGTGTATAATTGTTTATTTTATTTTTTAGAACCTCTTTAGATCACTTAGCTTGCTAGGGACTAACCAAAAACTAGTTGGCATTGTGATAAGTGCTTGAAAAACATGCTTATTGATAATTTCTTGAAATGCACACATATTTTGAAAGGAATAGGTTTGATTATAGCATGTTTAAGTGATTATTTATATAAATCTATATGTTCAAAATTACGGGTATGTTTTGTTGTATATTAGGCATTTTAGCTTTAAAATAGATAAACTTGTCAACACACAAAGAGCAACACTTAAAGCACTTATTTTGCACCTAAGAGCTTAAAAAACCAAGGCATGTATGCCTTAAATCAAGAACCAACAATTTTTTATAGTGTACAAGACAAAATTCAAGAAAAATAAAGCATGCCGCAACAAAGAAATAAGTGTGCCGTGGCACATATCTCTTGGGATGAATTAGTAGGCATAATTTTGTGTGTAGTTTCATGAAATATGTTGTACTGTAGCAAGACCTTCGAAGGTTAATTCTATGTGAGATTATCAAACTCTTTAAAGTAGCATGGAAAATGTTGTGACATAGTGCGCAATACTAAATTTTAACTCTGAAGCCCTCTTTGTACACACCTTTTCTTATAAATAAATCTAAAGCTATTAGGTTTTGATATATACAGAGATATAGCTTTTTAGAATACAATATTAGCCATCAATTCCTTAGTTTTAGAATAATTTTTATTTTGATAAACACAATTTATATTAGACTCATAATAGAAGGTAGCTTCATTGGCAGATTTTTCAGATCAAGAAAAGATTAAATAATATCTTAATATTCAAGAACGCTTTGAAGAACAAGACCACAATTAAGGAGTAGGAAATCTCATCCATCCTTAATTGGTATTTTGATATAATTTGTAATAATTTTGTATTCAGATTAATCTTATTGTGTTTTTTGAATATATGAATGCTAATGTTAAACCATTAATCATGGAATTTAATTGGAACATGTCTGGTTAATTTTAATTATGAAAATTTAGCTTTGTTGCCATATTTTTGTAGACTAATATATATGAACATTTTTGCAATAAAATAAACAAAATGATTTCTTGATTCAACATTCGTTACAAGTTTTATTTATGATTAATTTATTAACTATTTATTTTTCATAATAGATTTAAAATATGAGAATTAGATTTTAGAAATGTCACCTAGATCCAATTTGGAAAACTTGAATAAGATTTTAAATTGGTGACTTTTCCAAAAACACTAATTTAAATGGTTTTCTATTTCCTTAGGCATAGTTCATAATTTAATCAATCAGTTAATGATCCTCACCAAAAGACTTTAATTGGTCTTATTATGAAGAAAATGATCCCGTCAAAAGCCTTTTTCATATTTAGAAGGAAAAATCAATAATTTGAATTTATATTTTAATTGACTTAAATAATTCTAAACAAACATGGTTAACTAGCTAAATATTTTCATAAATTCTTCATGGATTATTAATTTCATATCTACCTTGTTTTGTTTGAATCGAATATGCATTAGTTTCTTAATTATTTTGTTATTAGAGTAGGATTTTCAAAACCCATCTAAATATTGTGATACAATGTTTATGCTTATTTTTGTATTTGTTTAAGTTTTTAAGAAAATTGAAGAATTATCTAAAACCACACAATTTCTCATGAGGTCGATCTTAGGAGAATACTTATCACTTATTATAAGTGATTCTTACATTTGTGAGCTATTTATAAATACAAAATTTGTATATCAAGTTTTTGGTGCTACTACCAGGAAGGAAATAGAGTTTATATTTTTATTATCAAAATTATTAAAAACATTTGTTAATATTTGTGATTTTTCTTTTGTAATTTATTGAAAATATTTGTGGCTTGTATATATTTTTATTTATTTTAATTATTTGTTTCTTGTTTATTTTTATCTCTTCTTTTTTTTTTGTTAATTTTATTCTTATTTCTCTTCTTTTATTTATTTACTTTTATATGTTTATTTTATTATTATTTATTTTATTCTTATTTATTTGTTTCTCATATTTTATTTATTTGTTTTTATCAATTTATTTTATTATTTATTTATTTATCTTTTTATTTTTATTTTCAGGTGCTTGAATTTTTTTATTATTTTCATTAATATATGCCAGATAGAAGATCCTTGGGAGCAAAAATTGCTACATTCTCTCAAATAGAAGTAGAATAATTCTACAAGGCTTGGGATAGTTTCAAACTTGTTCTAACTGAGTGGCCACATCATAGCTACCTAATAGAGTTGTAGAACCAATTTTTCTATGATGGGTTGACAATACAATATCAATTCATCATTAATAGCACTGTATGTGGTGGAGAGAAGACTAACTTAGAGACTTTTGATTTCTTTGACATCTTAGATGCTAATTTGTAACAAAAGATTGCAAGAGTGAAAAGATCCAAAGTTTATGAAATATACTTCGATACTAAAGTGTCTATGAAACTTGCACAATTGATCAAGAAAGTTGCACTTCTCGTTGATTTGTGCAATAACATGAAATAAAGTGTCGCGGTATGAAATGAGGTGCATTATGGCCCTTAATTGAATAGTAACACCCATTTTTTCCAATATTTTTATCCCACTTATTCCCCTCTAAACCTAATATTAATAATAGTTCAATTGCGGTTTAAGATTGAATAATTCAAGCTGGAGGCAAGAAGTAAGAACAATATTCTAAGAAGCAATTGATAGAGTTAAAGATCAAATTCAAAGAGAATAATCCTAAGAATCCTTCTCCTTTTATTTTATTTTGATCTTGAATGCTATTTTAAATTTATTTTTTTTCATGAATAGTTAATTTTATTATTGATTGTGGGTAATTTCAACATCCAAGACATGGATTACAATAATTAATAAAATCTATCATATTATAATTCTCGTTTCTTCTTTATTATGTATTGAGTCTTTGATTCAAGAATATTGGTATAGAGTTTCTTGATTATTTAAGTGTACAATTGAATAATTAGGTTAATTTATCATTAATCAATTTAGTTGGTTAGGTATATAATTGCTTGATCAATTTATATAGCAAGTGATAAATTGGTTGCAATGAGAAGTAATACTCAAGATAATTAAACAAAGCTTGTGTGTTTAACCCTCATCTAATGTGCTTATTGATATTGAATGATTTTGATAGATTAAATTTAGAGAGTTTATTCTAGGTAGAATGAGTTTAAATAAAGAGTTTATTTAATTTAAGGAATAGGTAAGAAGAGTCAAGACTCTAAAGCTTGTGAATTTATCTGAGTTGGTATAATCAGAGAATAGGAGATTAAGATATGATTTTGTTGATTTGCAATACATGTTAATTGTGGAGAATGATCATGTAGATGTTATTTTATTTATATTTTCATCGAAACATTTACATCTTATTTTTACCTTGTTAATATTTAATTGATAAATTTAAGTTTTAGTTTACAAAACCAAAAAAAAACCCATTTTCATAAATATATTTTAGTTTCCCAAATCCTTTTTAGAAAATACTTTTACTTGCTATATACTAAACTATGACATTTAAAGCAACTTAAGTTTATGTTTAAATTTACTATTCATATGAACACATCAGGAGGAACCCTGACAAGTAGTATGAACTTTTCTATAAGACATTCATAAGGCAGTCCAACATTAGAATTAGTGTCTGAGGCCTAGGTGATGATTTTATCCTCAATGATATAACTAACATCAAACATCATACCTTTACCCAGATAGTAAATATCTTGGCATGGTGAAATTTGACTTTGGCAAGATGACTAAAGGGTAGCAAATGAGCATAGATCATTATGCTCAGAATTCTATAGTATACCTTTAATTCACTAGGGGGTATACAACCCCTTAAGGTTAATTCCAATATTTAAAGACCTCAATAATTCTATTAAAAGCTCTTCATTTGAGGGATTGAATATAAAAGAGTTTGAAACTTGATATGCAACTAGGGTAAGGAGATACATACTCCTAAAGGACTTGTCCTCATTAGCAGCGAAATAAAAGAAAGTAACAGTAGTGGTAATAATCTCAGATAGAAAAAATATTCACAGGCTACACAAAAGGAAGTAAAGCATACTAAATAGAAATAAGTAGTTTTTCAATCAAAGTTTTAATCCTATATATGGTAACATACATATCAAGACTCATATTGTACTCACAACAAAGAAGATCATTCAAACATAATCATGTAACAAGGTAACCCCACATAGAACTCCTATCTATGTGGTAACATCCTAGGGTTGCTTATGGAAACCACCTATGTGATAACATCCTAGGGTTTCTTATGGAAACCACTCAACAGTAAACAAATTCATTAAGAAATAAAACAAATACAACTCTGATAGAAATAAAATGACCAATACCTCTATCAATCGAAACTATATCTGAACTGCTTATCACTACCATCGGGAGTTATCTCTATAACAACTTGGTTTGACATAAGATACCTAGATTTCCTCCAAATCCAACAACCATGAACCATTAACCAATAACATGGAAAACACATTCAACCATGTATTGCACACAGATAAAGTGGGAAACACATTCAAACGCCTACCACGAACAACCACTTATATGAGAACTCAAACAATACAACCCAACCTAATCTCAAAATTATCACAAACTTTTTAAAATAGTCAACCATAATATTTTACGCTCATATAGACGAATCATAATTATCAAAAAATATTCAAGTTAATTAATAAAGATGGAATTTGATTTGACATAAAATTTTGGCTGAGTTTCAACAGGTTTTTTAAATTAATGCCATAATAAAGAAAAAAGTATTTATAGATAACCAACAATAGCCAACCAACCTTGCCAAGGTCCTTACTGACCAACTTACCATGGTTCCAATGATGGGTCCCATAAGGAGGTCTGATGAGGGCTTTGTCAAAGTGTACAAAAATCCCATTTTCCCAATCCAAAAATTACCAAGTAATTGTCTATAAATACCTACACTTGAAATGACCCAAAAATTGTCACACACAACCTAGTATGCATACTAAGAAACCAACCCCGTGGTGTGTGAAAAATATGCTTTCAATCACAATGTACCTAACTATGTTCATGTATGCATTATTGATTCTTAGTAACCAACCTTATATAGAGGAAGATGGAAACACTAAGTAAAATAAAAAATTCCATGTTTTGCACACAGAAAGCCAACACAAAAGTGGAAGTACAATAGGACTTACAAAAACTATCAATATTTATCCATGAGTGACCATTGTAGACAATTGACAAAATAATATTTAGAAAACGGGCCGATATATGCATATTTTTATTTTGGATAAACACCTTATTTTGCATCGACCCTCGGTTCTTGATTTTTTCATCCATATTTGAATAAAATCCCTAAACTAAGGTTGGGTAACATAACTTTTGGGGAGTAACAATTGGCTCCAAGCCAAGGGATTTAATGGCTTGAGTGACTCCAATCTCATAGAGGTCTTTCCAGGTGACACCACACTCTAGAAAAGTAGGACGTTTAGAAAAAGAAAACCTTAAATTTTGATTAAGATTCGTGAATCCTTCATTATGGGCTACTCAGAGTAGTGGCTCCACTTAGAAGGTCACAACATCTAGAAGCCATTAGTAGCAACAAAACGATTGAAAAGTGTCAAAAACTTTTAAAATACACCCAAAATTTTGTCATAAGATCCCTAAAAATATTAAAACCAAAACTAGAATTATTGTAAGGGTTATGTACTAAGATGCTATTAAAGGTTGTTATGAGAATATAGTGGCTAGAAAATAGTGTTTTGTTTGTGAGAAAATGCAATAAAGTGAGTGAAAAAATTTCAAACTTATTTTTGGGCTTTTTGTAAGAATCGAACGCAAAAAGGCATTTAGGAGATGTTTTCTAGTGATTTTGAATTAAAAAATGTGGATTTTTGTGAAAATTTGAGAGAAATAGGTAAGAAAGATATGAGTTTGTGAGTTTGTGAGTTATGGCTCAGGTAAAGGGAAAATAAAATGAAGTTGGTATACAAATTATAATCGTCCAATCAATCGGCAATATTCTCAATCGATTGACATACAACTTATGATCAATCGAATTCATGATAGATCGATCAAGATTCAAAAGTTCCATAATTTATTTAAAATGATAATTTTGACTTAGTGTGATGTTTCAATATATAATAACAAAAAAAAACTCCCTTTGAGGCAAATGACTTCCTAAGTATCAAATCAATTAAATAGTAAAAAAAAAAGAGAATGTGTAATTAAAAAAATTAAATATTGAATTTTTTTATTTTATTTTATAAATAGAAACACAAAGTAATAAACTCATTTAACAATAATCAAGCTAACAATCAATTGAGAATTTATTTTTGCTCAAATTTTGATTATCCTTTATATAAACAAGCAAATGAGCACATAAAATTACATATTAACATTCAATTAAAATAGTATATATGTTCAAACTCCACTAGCATACCAATTAATTTATTTCACTAATCATGAGGGACACATAATAAAAAATATCACCTATCGTGTAAAACTGCAATTGAATCATTAATCTCACAAAATAAAATATATTTTCCAAGAGAGAACATTAAAAATTTTGTTTCTCTTTATTTTATAAAAGAGGCATAATATTATTAATTTTCTTTAACCTCTTTGACTCTTCTTTGGTGCATGCCAATTACATTTTTTTATTCTTTTATTTTATAAGCCTAATTTCTTTTTGTATAAACTTTTGGATTTAGGTTTCAACACACATATGCATAAATCTAAAATGATGACTTTCACAGTAGTTGTTAAGTAGTCATCTCAAAGTAGGTAACTCTCAATATTAGATGCCTCTCTATGGTAAAATTTTAGAGTACAAGAAATAGAACTCAAAATAATTTTGCAATCAAGAATAGTTGAAGTCCTAGACTCTTTCAAGATCAATCATAAATTCATGCATAAGATACATGTATGTTCATTGAGTGTATGAATAAGTTCGTATCAACATCAATCATCACTTTAAAACTATATGTGTGCAAAAGTTTGTATTGTAGAATCATTTACATGATAGAGAAATCAAAATGCATTGAGCCAAAAAAGATTATATGTATAAGTGTTGTCTAAGTCCATTACCTTGTTGGCGAAAATGATTCTACTCTTTCTTATTATTATTATTTTAATATATTTTTGAATTTTAACAAATAAGAATGCTAAAAAATAAAAAATAAAAATACAATTCTATGAAATTGTTCACCTAGGGTTATTTAGACCTTCAAATAAAAGTACTTAAGAGATCGATAATCACCGAAAAAAACTTTCCTATCACAAATCTTCTTAAATTTTGGTTTCTCTATGTATTTGGGTTGGGAGTCAACTACTTAGGCTTCATAAGCATGTTCTTGAACTTATTTTTACTTTTCACATTCATCCCAAATGAAGATACAACATGCATATATGGTAGGATAAGGATAACGAGTCTTATAACTAGAAGAAGTATAGAAAGAATTATTAACATAGGCAACAATCAACAAAATGGGAAATAGGCACAAATACATTTTTCTTGGAAAAGTAAGGTGTAGATTTTACCTTTCCCACTGAAGGGGTAATGGGTTTTACAAAGCAAGTTGTGGTTGTTTGTACAAGTTTAGGGATAGTAGCAACAATGTTAGTTGGCCTCACAAATATGGTCTTGGAGGTAGAAGGGGTGGAGCTTCCACCTAGATATACAAGTCCATGTGTATCACATGTGTCTTTCCATAGCCCAAAACTTTGTTCCATTATTCAGCACCTAATGTCAAGTTTTTCACTTTCTCCTTAGATGAAGCAAGTTGTTCTTTAAGTTTATAGTTTCCTTGTTTTGTTTCTACAAGACTTAGATCAAAAACATTCATATGTTCAAACAACTTTAAATTTTCTTTTTGTAGGTCAAAAGTATTTGTTTTGTGCAGACTAATTATTTCATTTAATTTTTGCACTTCAATTATAAGTTTGCCTCTTTCTTCCTTAGCACTTAAGAAATCCATAAATAATTCTTCAAAACATTATATTTATCAAAAATAAAAAAGAAGAGTTAATGCCCTTATCTCTTCATTCGAGTTAGTATTGTAGTAATTTAAATGTATAGCTTTTGTAGTGAAGGTATAGAATTTTGTTTCACCATTTTCTAAATTATTTGGTTTCTTATGTTCACCCTTTGTATCAATAAGTGTAGCATTTTGTGCTCTTTTAGCTTTCTTCTTATTATTTGCACACTATGTAGAAATATGGTGAAAACTACTACAATAAAAACATTGAGGACCATGAGGTTTAGAGTTTTTACCATCTAAACCCTAGGGATTAGGTTTTGATTCGCAACCCAATACACATCCAATGTAAGGAGATACAAACTCCTTAAGGAATCTCCCTCACAAGCAGCAAATTAACAGAAAACAACAACATTGGTGCAATAATCTCGTATAGATAATTTATTTTAAAAGGAGAAATAAAATATTCACAAGTTACTTAGTTGGAAAGTAAAGTATGCTAAACAAAAAGTAAGTAGCTTTTAAATCAGAGTCTTAAGCCTATATATGGTGACACACTATTAAGACTTAGATTATACTCACAGCAAAGAAAACATCCAAATGTAATCATATAACAAAGAAAACCTATATAGAATGCCTATTTATATGATAAATAATTGGGTTGCTTATGGAAACCACTCAGTAGCAAACAAATCCATTAAACAATAAAATAGATACAACTGATGAACGAAAACCGGCATCGCCGATTCTCGCAAATATTTTGGTTTTAATATTTGTAAAACTCTCGCAAGTGCACGAATCATTTCGTAGAAAATGATAAGTATACTCCCAAGGTCGATCTAAGGAAGGAATGTATGTGGTTTTTAATTTATTATTCAAACTTTTAAAAACGAAATTAAATCCTAAACATCCTGTCACGATAGTTTTGGTTTTTGTGTTCCTAATCTAATAACATAAAATAAACATATATACAGATTAATTAAATATAATCTAAAAAGAATAAACATAGATACAAATTCAATAAATAAATATAAATCCAGATTCAATAAATATTCATGCAAATTTTATCATTTATATTAGTGGAGTATTTATGGATATAATAACTAAGTTAATTATGCTTGCTCATATTATCTAGGTTATTAAAGATATAAATTGATATTTTATTGATTCTCTCTTTTTGTATGAATACCACCTTTGGTGGGGTTAGATACTCTTTGTTAACTAAACAAATCAATTAACACCTATGGGTGGGGTTGATAACTAATTTGGTTAATTAAATTAATTCCTTTTTCTAAGAGATTGAAAATGAACCATTTAAATGCCACCTTTGGTGGGGTTAGACAGTTTAAACTTTATTCAAGGTGTCCAAATTAAACTTAAGAATTTAGTTATCCGAGTACTAACTTTCAAGTTTTAAAACCACTATTGAAAACATGTTGTCAATACATTTCCACATAATAATTCTTATAAAAACTTTTGAAATAGAGCTTCACTCTAACTACCGGGCGATTGTACCAACAAATAAAAGAGCACTACTCTAAATTAGACGGGATAACTAAACCTTAAAGTCTAACTTTGAGAATTAAGTTTGTAATGAAAAATAATATGTTTCTCTCTAACATCGTTAGTATAAAATCTTGAATAAAAATAAAATCAATTCATTTTAGAAATTTTCACCTATTTAATATTTCGCAAGCATAACAACGTTATTATTAAATCATGATTATAACAACTAGCACGCTTAAATTTAATCACAGACAAATCAAATAGAACATGTAAGAATAAAGCATAAAAATAGCGTAAAGAAAATAATAATCCTTACAGAACTTCGACGCTATTCCGTTGCTAGAAAACCTCCAAGCGAATTTGCACTTCCATTTATTGAATCAAAAATCTAAATTATTACAAAAACATTACAAGTTCCTCTCAAAAAGAGAAGAACTCTAAACCTAAGACAATTGAACTAAAAACTAAGAGAAAAACTAAGAAAAGCTTAGAAACTAAGAAAGAAACTAAAGAAAACTCAAAAACTAAGAAATGAGAGAAAGAAAGAAGAGAGAAGTGAGGTTTTTAGGTGTGTTTTGAAGTGAATGGAAGGGGGGTATTTATAGGTGAGGATGGAGAGAAAAAATGATTAAAAAATGTTAAAAAAATATTAAAAAATAAAAACGTGTAATGGACTTGAGGTCATCAATGACGCCAAGATGACGCCACGGGCGGCCGACGTGAAAAATGGGTCAAAAACGCGTTGTATGGTATTGGCTTGAAGGCCACAATTGAAGGCCGCGACGCGCGATTTTCCGTCTTTTGACATTTTTGACCTTTTCGACCCATTTTGTCCAATTTTTCCATGTTTGTTGACCTTTTTCCACTTATTTATCAATTTATTTGTGATGTATTGCTTCAAGTATTCTTCTTTGAGTCTTTACATTGCGTTTTTAGGCCAAAATTCCTGAAAAACAATAAAAATACCCGTGATTCCGAAAAAGACAAATTTATATAAATATATATTTTTAATCAATTAAAGTGCATAAAATCATGGTTATTTTAGTGCTTTTTGAGCACTCATCAACAACTTAATAGAAATATAAAAACAAATGCCACTATTAGTTTGGACCTTTATCCTAACTTCCTATTGATGCCATTGTAACAACTTGGTATGACTTATGAACCAGACTTTCCTCCAAAGCCCATACCATACAAGGTAGTAATTTATCACTACAGATTAGTAACAAGAACACAATAATGAGAACTTAATGTGGGAAATACACTCAATTATGTACCACCAATTACCAATCATGGGAAATACACTCAAACATAAATCACAAGCATAATATAGCCTAAACTATATAGTAAAATAGTCTTAGCCACTCTCAGTCTAAGAACACTTTTTTACTCTAAAAAAATGTATCACAATCCCCAAAAAAACACTTAAGATGATTAGAAAATATGGAATTTAAATTTCTAGCAAATTTTTTTAGAGTTTTGCCAGAATTTTTGAATTGAAAGCACATTTAAAAGAGGCCATTTATAGAGAATAACCAAGTTGTGCACTACCCTCAGCGATGTCTTCATCTTCAACCTTATAGGGGGTCAATAATGGGTCTGGTGTGGGGTGTAAAGAGGGCCTTGGCGAGGTGCACATAAATCCAAGTAATTGTCCATAAATATCCATACACGTACCACAAAAAATCGCCACTCATAACCTAGCATGCATACTAGTAAACCAACAAAGTGGTGTATATATAACATGCCTTTAATCATAGTGTACCTAACTATGTATGTGTGAGCATTATTGATCAATAGTAACCAACCTTACACAGAGGAATACAAAAAACATTGGGTAAAATAAATAGACTCTGTGTTTTACGCATGTGAAGCCAACAAAGACACAAAGGACTATAGGAATTAAAATCTCTCATTTTGGCTATCCATTTCAAAACACTACAAATTAAGTATAGATGCACATCAAACATGAGATCATCATAATGATGACCTAAAGATGTTTTTTCTCATCAATAAAACATCAACGCATACCCAACACCTAAAAATACACCTAAAATTAGTGCATCCATCTTGTGCGCTCCATCCATCTTTTGGGATCAACTTATCCACACTCTAACAAGTTGAAATATTAGGGTCTTAATGCATCTACACACAGCACATCTAAAGCTCAATGAATACAAACTACACCTATAACCTGCACAAACAAACATATTTGTCATAAACATATCAACATAGTTGTCGTGAACATATTATGTAGAAATAGTGTGTAGTTTATCCAAATATTATCATGTTACCGCTACATAGGTACATATAGATAGTCAAGACACATACATACATGCATTAGAAACACATGCAATGTACACATCTCCCCTTTACTTTATGCAATACTCCCCCTAAGTGAATGCAAGTCAGGCAACAAGAAGTAGTGCAATCATGTACTCACCTCCTATGCCACACACAATATGGTAACAAACACATAGTTATGCACATAAAAATCTCTCTTTTTTTGACATAGAAAGTCAAAGAAATATCTCTATATGAAGGAGATAAGGCATACACATATGCAATAGTTCTAGCACTAATGCAACACAACAGAAAATAATAAAGTGAAAAAATAATATGTAACACATGCAAGAACAGATATCAAGAAGAAAAGCAAAAAACACACAAAGTTCTTCTGGCTCTCACAAATCTAAAGAATACAAACAATAGTCTCTCATGGAGAGATGTAGACACCAATACCCTTTCTTATGGATTCAAACTTGAGAAAGTCTAAAAGTTTAGTAAAAATATCAGTAAGCTAAAGGTTAATATTGATATGCTGCATTGAAAAAGTTTTCAATTCCCCTAGGTCTCTTATAAAATGATGTCAACTATCAATTTGTTTAGTCCTTAAATATTGGACCAGATTTTTTGAAATATAAATTACGTTGGTGTTGTCACAAAGTAAAATAAGTACCATGATACTATAGTCAAACAATATTTGCTTCATCCATAGAAATTGTAAGCAACACAACCCTGTAACAATATATTCAACCTCAGTATTAGATAGGGACAAAACTCAACCTTTTATTGTTCCATTAAATCAATGAATTACCCAAGTAGAAACACCCGCCTTAAGTACTTTATCTATCATCATTGCACCTTATCCAGTTAGCATCAAAACACCCTACCAACTCGGTAGTAGTGTCTTGAGGATACCAAATACCAAATTTTGATATTTCATTAACTTACTTGATGATCTGTTTAATAGCTACTAGATTTGATTATTTTACACTAGGCTGAAATCTAGCACAAGCTCTTACACTAAACGAGATATATGGTCAACTAGTAGTCAAGTAGAGAAGACTTTCAATCACACTCCAATAAAGGTATGATTTGTTTCCTTACCAGAAGGATCTTGATGAATTTTAAAAGTGGTACTTATTAAAGTGAGAGAAGATTTGGTGTTTTCTAATCCAAACTTCTTGACTAACTCCTTTTTATACTTCTTTTGGGAGAAAAAGATTCCATCTTTCATTTGTTTGACTTGAAACCAAGGGAAAAAATTCAACTCGCCAACTAAGCTCATCTCAAACTCATTCTACATAGTGGCAGTAAACTTCAGAGTAAGGTCATCCTTTATGGAACCAAACATAATATCATCAGCATACACTTAAGCGACTACAAATTCACCCTTAATTCTTGAGACAAACAATGTTTTGTCACCACCTCCTCTTAGAAAACTACTATTGAGGAGAATATGATGAAATGCTCATATTAAGTATGCAGAGCTTATTTTAAACAACACAATGCTTTCTTCAATCTCATCACATGATTAGGAAAGTGAGGGTCTTCAAATCCTTTTGGTTGTTCTACATAAAATTCATCTTTGATAAACTCATTGAAGAAAGTACTCTTCACATCCATCTAGTAAAACTTACACCCAAAGTAGCAAGTTAGACTAATGAATAGTCTTACTGATTCTAGATGGGCAACAGGAGTAAAAGTCTCTTAAAATTTTATTCTTAATTACATCGATCAAACACCAATTTTTTGTATCATTTTTTTTCTTTTTCCCTTTTTCTTTTCTCCTTTTTCCCTCTTTCTTTTATTTTTCACTAGCCAGCTATATAACCTATATACGTACGCAAATATTTTTTCCTAGCCATTATTAATTTCTTTTCTCTACTTATCGTCCAAACCCTAGCCTTTTCAATCTCGATCTACCCTCTTTAGATTCGTCCCAGAGCAACCCTACGGTTGATGAGCACACCTCTCTCCACTGATCTCTACCATAAGTTTCTATGCCAATTCGTAAGGACAATAAGGTTCAACTGGTTTGAGGCACATACAAGGGTCATGACGGAAATGTTGTTCATGTCTATCATCGCAATGGTTGTCCTTTACATTTGGATATATTGGAAGGAGGTCAGCATCTTCAAATCCTTTTCCTTTTAGCTTTTCCTTTTCCCTTTTAATTGACAAGCTCTATTTTTTGGTGTTCTTATGCTAGCGTAGTTCCTACTTCCCAAGCATTTGCTAAGTAATATAGTTGTATGATAAATCTCTCTATAGTCTTTACTTCTTTGGTTGAAATTTCTTTCTATAATCTATGTGCAATATCTGATACATTTTAGAATCCAAATAGGAGTAGTGGTTTGAAAATTTCTAGTTATGTTTTTGTATTAATTTCTTTCCCTTTTTTTTACTTTTAGGCTTCTACATCAGGATTTTTTTGGTAATATGCTAATTGCCAGTATTTGGCCTGGTTCTTAGCGTTGGTGCTGGTGCTGGTACTAGTACATAACTTGTTACTTGGTATTGGTGCTTGGTACTTGGTGATGGTGCCTGGTTCTAGTGTGTTGATGTTGGTGTTGTGCCTGGTGCTTGGTGCTTGGTGCTTAGTGCTGGTACTTGGCTTGTTTTTTATTGGTAATATGCTAATTTCCAATGTTTGGCCTGGTGCTTGGTGTTGATGCTGGTTCTAATGTTTGGTCTGGTGCTTGGTGCTGCTACTGGTGCTTAGCCTTTTTTTTTGGTAATATGCTAATTTCTAGTGTTTAGCCTGGCTCGACGTGTACCGCGCCGGTATTGTGCTAGTGCTTGGCCCGGTGCTTGGCAATCCGCGCGACACCGGTGTTCGTGTCGTGGCCTGTACTTAGCCTGGTACTTGGTATTGGTACTAGTGCTTAGTATTGGTGCTAGTACTGGTGTTGATGCTTGGTGCTGGTACTGGTGCTTAGTGCTGGTGTTTAACCTGATGCTTGGTACTGGTGTAATATTTCCTTATGTTGTTGTTTCATTTTTGGGTATTCATTATATTAATTGATCATGCTACAAGTCAAGTTATTTATGTTACATAATAAGTGGGTCCTTGTAACTGTTTGCATTTGTATACAATAAATTGCTTTTGCATATTAATTGGGTGTTGTCACTAAATTATATAAAATGTATATGCCTTGAGGTTTGTTGTTTATTATTACTAATGCATTAGAATAGGCATGATTTACATTTTTTAATGTTACATTGATTATTAAGAACTTTGATCTCAGTATTTAGTGTCTTGTGGAAAGTATGAAATCAGTGTTATCTAGACTATAAAGCTTATTAATTTGTATTGATGTAATGTATAAGAGAGAGCTTATTGATTTGTATTTATGTATTAATGTTATATATATGTTGCCATGGGGTATCATTTTTGTCCCTGCATTTGTTTATGTAGTTAAAGGTTTGTAAAGCAATAAAGATGTAATCACAAGTAATTAACAGGTTATATTGAAAGTAATATACTAGTTTTTAGATGATCCTTGGTCAAGCTTATGGAAATTGCTAAATTCTTCTAATCATTTTGTCGGAAATTTTTGAAAAATTCAGAATTAAGTGGATTTTGTAATATTCTTTTCGGTGTATGGAATAAATAGAGTGTTCTTAATGAATTTTACTTCATTGGTTTGTCTCTAGTATAAATGAGCTTGAAGAGACACTTTTGTAATGTTTTAGTCCAGAGTATCACCAAGTAGTATTTGACTTCGTCGAGCAGCTAAGGTTTTACCAAGCTGTGTTATCTAGCACATTGATTTTGTTAATTAAGAGTATTTGACTAGTTGTGTACCATATGATTCGTTCATTCATGTATTGGAAATTATGATTATGATGTTTATGAAGGAAAATACAGTTGAAATTGCTTAACATGATTAAGAAGTCGAGAAAAAAACTATTGATGTTAACATGAAGTTAGGCATTGATTGTTTTAATAATGAGGACATGGATCTAGAGAAAACACATGTCATGAGTGAGTATCATTTCATTTATTGTCTCGTCAATAATAGTGTTATGTACTTTTCTACTCAATTGCATACACAAGCAGCACATGTTTCCAACCATTTTCTTTACACTTCTGTTGAAGTCATTGTGGACTTTATTTTGTTGATTTGAAGTACACTTATAAATGCTTGTAATTAATAGTTAAAAGTAAGTTCGTAATAGTATGGTTTTATTATATTTTGGTGTATAATAAACTCTAAAATGTAATTATACTTTTAATTTTAATATACTATGATTTTTAATATTGTAATTAATAAAATTATTGTAATTTATATTGACTTTTAATATTATAATTAATAATTGTATTTTTTTTAATTTATGCATACCCTATGGCCTCGATTATTGAAAAACCGAGGCCATAAACATATTTTATGGCCTCGGTTATTGAAAAATCGAGGCCATAGGTAACAATCTATGGTCTCTCTCACTTAGGCCTCGGTTCTTATAACCATGGCCATAGACCTACCATCACGGTTAAAAACTGAGAACATATGTATTTTTTGTACTAGTGATAGTATAGGTGAAACACATACAGTTTAAGATCTCCTATGACTGTCATCTCGTCATAACACCACCTTCTATATTGCCAATAATGTTGTCCACAAAATAGGCATTCTTTGCCCACTTTGAAAGAGAAGAGTCTTCTTTTCATCTTTAGAAGTCCTTAAGGGTCAATTAGAGTTATAGTAGATTAAGTCTCAGCATTATCTATGGCATATACCAAAGAACCGTAATCACCAAACACATCATTGTCATTACACTCGACAAGTTTCATAGTATCCAAGTCATCAGCCACAACATTGATTGATTATATAACAATTAAAGTTCTTAAATTGTAAACCCAGTAAGCATGACTATTGTTAGAATATCCTAGAAATATTCCAAGATCAATTTTTGCCTTAAACCTTTCTAAATTCTCTCTATCTTTGAGAATATAGAAAGTATTCCAAACACAAGAAGGTAATTTAAATTAGGTTTCTCTATGTGCATAAGCTCATAAGAAGATTGACAAGTACCAAGTCTTAAGAAGCAACAATTCAATGTACAATAGGAGGTCTTAATAACTTCAGGCCAAAAATGCTTCGCTAAATTTTTGCTAGTCAACATAACTCTATCCATTTCTTGAATAGCTTTATTCTTCCTTTCAACAATACCATTCTATTAAGGGGTCTTAGGAGCAAAAAAATCATACTAAATACGCATTTCATCACAGAAGGAACTGAATTTTGAATTCTCAAACTCTTTACCATGATCCTTCTTATTTTGATGATGGTACCAATAGGTTCAAATTTATCATTTTGTAGTTTGATGCATAGGCTCTTGAACTTATCAAATTCTTTAATCTTTCTCTTAGAAAGAAACCCCAAGTAAATGAGGAAAAATCATCAAAAATTACCAAGATATATTTTCTCCTACCAATTTTAGTAGTTTGCATATGACCTATTAGATCCATATGAAGAAGTTCAAGAGGTCTTGCAGTGGAAAAATTTTTGATTCTTCTTATGCTAACTCTTACTTTTCTTGCCTAACTAATAGAGGCCACACACATGTTCGGACAAAGAGGTGATATTAGGAAGACCTCTAATATTTTTAAGATTTGAGATTTTCTTCAAAAGTTTGTAGTTGACATAGCCTAACTATTGATGCCAAAGTTATTCTATACATAGACTCATCCTATTATACACAAACTCCAAAGGATTATTGATGTGCCAAAACTTGGTGTACAAATTTTGAAATTTTTTAAAAAGCTCGAAAGTGCACGAATCACTTATAAAAAATGATAAGTATATTTTCAAGGTCAGTTTAAAGAGGAATCACTTAATTTTTAATTCAACAAATTCTTAAAGACGAAAAGAAATACCTATACATCTTGTTACGATTGTTTGGTTTGGTAAATTCTAAGCTAACAACATAAAATAAAGGATATATTTAATAAATAATTGAAAAATAAACATTTACATTCAGTGAAAATTTTATGGGATAGATTAGTTAGTTAACCATGTTTGCTCAATATTAATTATGTTACTAAATATATGAATTAAAATTATTAATTCTCCCTTATAAATGCAAATACGAGATTAATTAAGTCTTCCATTTGTTACTAATTAAAATAACGTAATGCCTTCAGTCAGGTTTAACAATTTAAACTCTTATCAAGGTGCCAAAGGTAGGTTTATGATTTAAAAGCTAGGTTTATGATTTAAGTATCTGGAAACTAACTTTCAAATTTTAAAATTACTATAAAAAATATGTCGTCAATATATTTTTTAATAGTAATTCTTATAACAATTTTTAAAATAGAATTCTCTAAAGATCCGAATAATCAAATCCAAAATCAAAGAGTTGACTCTAGATCATATTCAAATAATTAAATCTTAAATCTAACTCTCTTGTTTATTATGAAAAGTACTTCAACAATATATTTTTCTTTTACACACTTCGTTTAAATCTTGATGAAGAAATAAAACTTAATTCATTTTATAAAAATGTTTACCTACTTTATTATTTTACAAGTATAACAACATTACTAATATTCAATAGTATTTTCACTCAGACATGCTTAATTTAATAAATGGTCAATAAATTAAGCGTTGTATTAAAATAGCACATAAAGGTAATCTGAAAAAAATACATTTAAATTATATCTCAATTGTATATTTATAGAACTTCAATATTGTTTTTGCTTCTGGAAAACAAAATTGCTAACATTTTTTTGTTAAATTGAAAGTAAAACTACTACATAAACTATGTTACACTTTTAAATTAAGAAAAAAAAACATTAAAACTAACAAAAAAAACAAGAGAGAAACTAAGAAATCAACTAGAAGAGAGCTAAGGGATGAAAATGTTGATTTTTTTTCCCAATGAATGAGGTTTCCTTTATATAGCTTTAGGAAATGCTACAAAAGAGAGGAAAAAGAGGATCAAATGGTCAGGCATCGTAACATCCATTGATTCTACAATGTGACATAAGATAGGTTGTACACGTTGAATTTCTCGATCCACTACTCCCATATCGCGAGACCCAAAATACTACACAATGGCACGCATCTCCTTGAACTTCTGGAATGCTATTTTCTTTTTCACTCTTTTCAATGGTTTGGAACATATGTAAGCTTTACATATGTTAATATTTTATGATCTAATTTTGTAATACAGTTTTTTCAAGTTCTATTGTTCAAGTGTTGATCAGTTAAATCATTTTTGAAGCTAAAATATCTAAAAAACAACAAAACATATCAGTGATTCCTAAAAGATAGATTTGGTTCAAAAGATAATAAAACTATATAATACAAATCTATTTTATCATTTAAAGTGCATAAAATCATATTATATTAAGTGATTTTAAGCACTCATTAATTACCCACACAATAGCAATTGTCTTTTGATCTAGTGCCCTTGACCAAAATATTACCCAAACCATAAAACATAGTACAATACCTTTGAGTGAATTTGACAGAGTACTTATTATAATAGATTTGACTAATATTGATAAGATAAGCCTTGAGACCTTTCACATGAAATACATCCTGAAGTTCAGGAATTCCAAAAGCACTAATAAATCCTCTACCACAAATTAAGTCCTTATTTCCATCACTAAAAGTAACTAAACCATCACTAGTGAGAACTAAGTTAGTGAAGCAAGACTTGTCACTAGCCATGTGTCATGAGTAGCCACTATCAAAATACCAACACTAGATGCCCAAGTTTCATAGCAATGTGACCAATATTATAATGAGATTTTGATCACCAGAAGTATCAACAAGAGAGGACTTAAACTCCTTGAAAAGTATAATTACTTCATTCTGTAATACTATAACTTCTTTAGTCAAAGCAATAGAAAGATTCAAAAATTATTCTATATGACTCAATTTATTATTGTCATAGTCTGGAGAACTCTTTGTGAGAGTTAGAGGAAGAGAAGAAACCATAATTCTTATATATAAGAGGGGGAGACTCCTTGCACTTAACATGTCAATAATGTAGTCATCATTTGAAATGTTAACATTGAGAGAAGGTTCTTGAACAATAGTAGTAGTAGAGGGAGAAGTAGCATGAGTATCCTTAATTTTCAATCACATGTCGAAATAAGTATTTCTAATAGACCACGTTTGATGAACTTCATGAAATTCCTTCATTCCTCTCTCAAAGTTGTGATGTTGAAGGTGAAGAGTCTCAGTCATTTCATGTTTTTGTAATAAGTTGGATTCAAGAAACTTTACTTTAGTAGTATTAGCATCAGCACAAGCTTAAAGCTTATTTAGTTTAACTTCACAGCCATCAAACAAAGACTCAAGAAGAGCCTTTTCATCTTCCAAGATATAAACATCTTTCTTAAGTTTGGAGATAAAATCAGAATTGCAAGACAAGGACTCAATAGTGCATTGAACTTTGAGAGCTTCAGATTCCTTATCTTAGATTGTCTTTCCAAGCAAAAAATAATTTGAAGTGACTTGATATGGTTATCAAATTTCCTCATTAGATTGCTCACTTCCTTTTCAACTTCAAATGTGAGATTGAACAATTGACCAGAGAGGTCCAAATACTCCTTATCCTTTTCTTCCAATTTGTTGTTAATTTTAGAAATAACTTTCTTTAGTTTAGATTCTTGAAGAGAAAACTTGTCATCATTACCAGCATATGTCCAATATGAGGAACTAGAAGGGATAGTCTCTGAGTGGGAGGCCATCAAAGCAGAACAATTAGGAGTAGTAATCACAACCTTTTTTTGGAGTATACACAACAACCTGAGAAGAACACTCATTATATTTCTTTTCTAGGAAGTCACATGCTTCCTTAAAAGTAGTAAGCTTTGAGATCACATTTGAGTCTTTAATATTATAGAATTGATAAGGAAATAACCCTTGATAATTGCATTATTGAGACGAAGCTCCTCTTTGTTCCTAACAACAACAGGCTTGGGTTCAACAACACAAGTCTTTGAAATGTGCATAAAGCACTTCCAATCATTCTAAATCAAGTTCTAAATATTATTATTTTTTGATCTCAAATAAGAATACATTTGAGATATCCAATGAAAATAACATAAACCATTAAACTGAGGAGGTCCACTAACCAAATATCTCACGTCATCCATCATAATAGATTAATAAAATTAAGCATAGAGAAAGGAGGTAAGGATCAACACCAGAGAAATTAAACACAAAAAGGGTGTACCTTTATCTGATACTGATTGAAAGAGTTTGAGACCTGGTATACAACCAAACTAAGGAGATAAAAACTTCTTAAGGACTCATCCTTACAACTAGTGAATTAACAGAAAAAAAATAAGAGTAGTACAATAATCCCAAACAGGTAATTTATTTTAACAAACAAATAAATATTCACAAGCTACTAGTTCAAAAAGTAAGGCATGTTAAATAGAAAGTAAGAAGCTTTCCAATCAGAATCCTAAGCCTATATATATGGTGACATACACTATTAAGACTCAAATTGTACTCACAACAAAATAGAACATCCAAATGCAATCATAAAGAGGCAAACCCATATAGAATTTATATCCATACGATAAACCCTTGGGTTGTTTATGGAAACCACTCGATAGTAAATAAATCCAGCAAGCAATAAAATAGATACAACTTAATAGAAATATAAACACAAATACCACTATCAATCGAGTCCTCTGCCCTAATTGCCTATTATTTCCCTTACTTGCTTTCTTTGAACAACTTATTTTGACTCACAAACTAGGCTCTCCCTTAAATCCCATACCACACAAGGTAGTGTGATTGGTCACCACAGATTAATAACATGAACACAATAATGAGAAGTCAATATGGGAAATACACTCAACCAAGTACCACTAACTACCCATCATAGGAAATATACACAACCACGATTCACATGCATAATATAGTCCAAACCACTCTAGTAAAATAGTCTTAGTGATTCTCAGAAAAAGTATCATAATAATCAAAAACAATCAAGATGATCATTGAACAAAGAATTCGAATAGCTAGAAAATTTTGGCAAAGTTTCTCTAGAATTTGTAAATTGAAAGGGCATCTAAGAGGGGTTTTTCTAGACAACCACAAAGCTGCGTGCCACCCAGGTAGAGATTCTTGCCGATCACCTCATCGAAGGTCCTACAACGGGTTTAACGAGGGCCTTGTTGGTGGTGTACAAAAATACCTTCCTTTTCTATTCAAAAATTGCTAAGTAATTGTCCATAAATACCTATACTTGCACCATTACAAAAAATGTCACTCACAACCTAACATACATACTAAGAAACCAATCCCATGGTGTGTGTATAATATGCTTTCAATCATAATGTACCTAACTATGCGAGTGTGTGCATTACTGATCAATAATATCCAACCATACATAGAGGAAGACAAAAACACTAAGTAAAATAAACAAACTCCGTATTTTGCACATGGGAAGCCAATAAAGACATAAAGGACTACAAGACTTATAGATTTCTTTGACCTTATGTCCTTGAATTGATTATGCTTTCCTTGTTTGATGAGTTCTTTTATGGTTATTTATGTTAAGATACTTCTTGAACTTATAAGCAAATAGAAAAATAGATTAATCATTCAAATCATCATCACTATTAGAAGTTTCAATTTTTGATATTTTAAATGCCTTGTTCTAGTTCTTCATGGGTGGCTTAAGAGTAAGCTCATATGTTTGGATAGACTCAACTAGTTCATCAATATTTAGAGTGTCCATATTCTTACTTTCCTCTACAATAGTGACCTTCATCTTATAATCTCATATTAATGAACTAAGAAATTTGCGTACAAGTATAGGTTGAGGAATTTTCTCACCAAATGTAGAGTAAGCTTTAGTAATATCACAAAAGCAGACATATAATTGACCAAAGGTTTCAGTGTTTCTCATTTTAAGATAGTCAAACTGAGATGTTAGCAATCTCAGCTTTGTTTGCTTTACTTGGAAAGTTTCCTAAAGAGCAAGAGCAAGTGAATTCAATGCACCTTTGGCAGTCTCACCATAAGAGATATGACGGAACCCATCCATCGACATTGTTGCAAAGATAGCTCTTACCTCCTTTTGATTTGCTTCATTATGTATGCATTCTTCAGTGATCCACTCTTTTCTTTTCTTAATGGTTATTACACCATCTACAGTTATAGATGGTGATTCCCAACCATCAAGATTAGCAACCTAAAATTTTTCATCTTCTTTGAAAAAGGCTTACATGCAAGTCTTTTAGTAAGAGTAAGTATACCCGTCAAAAAGTGAGGGTCTAACAAATGACTCGCCTTCTTTTATTAGGATCACCAGTAAATGTGTGTCCCTACGGATCAAAAGCACTAAGTGCATCTAGTGTAGACTCTAATACCAATTAAAAGTTCTAAATCGGACCAAATAGATTGAAAGTTCTAAATCAAACCAAATGGACTTGGAAAGGATGAATAGGTTATTTTTAATTTTATCAAATTATAAATACATAGCCTAAACACAATGGCCAAATATGTAATCATGTGTAAACAATAAAGTGTGAAAATTAAAAATAACATACCAAATATTTAGGTGAAAACAACCTAAACCATAACCATGACCTAAGAGAAAAACCACCGATCCACCAAACCACCTAATCTAGCCACTATGAAAATTTAATGTTCAAGTATAAAGTTGGTCTTATATTACCCATCCTAAGATAATGTCCTAATGTATTTTACTTGTAAGCCTCTAAGATTAACATAAATGGGCTTTGACTAACATTTTGATTAGCTCATCAAAAAGTATATTCATTTGTGGATCAACCTATAAACAGAGTTAGCACAAAAAAGAAACAATTGGTTGTATTTGTTCTAGATGGATTTCAATAAGAAAAAAAATCCTAACCTTGGTTCAAAACATAGATCAGCAAGCATGGAACTAAAATTCCTAAAATAGATAATAAAGCAATAATATAGTAATTGATTTGTGTATCAAACAACAATTAAGAATACCTATAATTGAATCTCACAAGAATAATTCTAGAGTGATGAAGCATGGAGAAAATGATAATGGCTCTCAAAAATTGTATATTCTTTGTGTTCTTAAAGTAAGCAAAGGTTTGCATATATATATACATGTTTGATACCCTCGTGATGTTTTAAAGTACTTACTTAAAACAAGAGTGTTATGTAATTTAAATCACATTGCTTGCTCACTCAATTGATGATGAACAAAACTAGGAATGTTGATTTTGCAAATACTTTGGTTTTATATTTGTAAAACTCTTATAAGTACATAAATCATTTTATAGAAAATGACAAGTATACTCCCAAGGTCGATCTAAGGAATAAATATTTGTGGTTTTTAATTTATTATTCAAAATTTTAAAAATGAAATTAAATCCTAAACATCTTGTCACGATATTTTGATTTTTGTTTCCAAATCTAATAAAAAAATAAACATAGATATGATTCAATAAACAATAATGCAAATTTTTATTGTTCATAATAGTGGAATATTTATGGATATAATAGTTAAGTTAATTATGTTTTTTTATATTATTTAGGTTATTAAATAAATAAATTGATATTTGTTTATTTTCTCTTTTTGGTATGAAATTATCCTTAGGCGAGGTCCAAATTCTTTTGTTTAATATTAATTAACTAATATTCTTAGACAGAGCCTATTAATTAATTAAGTATTAAATTTCATCTTTATTTCTAAGAAAATAGCAAACCATCTAATCACAACTTTAGGTGGAGTCACTTCATTAGATTTTATTCAAGGTATCCAAATTAAACCTAAGAATTTAATTATCCGAGTACTAACTTTCATGTTTTAAAACCATTATTGAAAATATGTCGTCAATACATTTTCGAATAATAATTCTTTAAAAAAAATTTTGAAATAGAGTTTCACTCTAACTACTAGGCGATTGTACCAACAAATAAAAGAACACTACTCTAAATCAAACCGGATAATTAAACCTTATAATTTAATTTTAAGATTTAAGTTTTTAATGAAAAATAATATATTTCTCTTTAACATCCTTAATATAAAATCTTAAATAAAAACAAAATCAATTTATTTTATAGAATGTTTTACCTATTTAATATTTCTTAAGCATAACAACATTATTATTATATCATATTTACAAATAGCTAGCTATGTTAAAATAAATCACACACAAATTAAACATAACATATAAGAATAAAACATAAAAAAATAACTATAAATAATTTATTTTAAAATTATACCTCAAAATAGATTTGCATTTTTATTTATTGAATCAAAAACTAAAAATCTATAAAAGCATAACTAGTTCTTCTCAAAAAGAGAAGAACTTTAAAACTTAAAAAACTAAAATCTACAAAGAAAAAGATAGAGAGAGAGAATAGATTTTGAGCGAAAATATTTTGGACGTGTTTGGACAGGTTGGTACTCGTGTGGGATGTGAGATTTGCGGCAGACGAGCATTTGGCGCACGTAGGACAGGTTTAGGCATGTGCTAGTGCCCACAAAAATTGGCGGCGTGTGCTGGGAATGTGTTGGATGCGTAAGGGTGTGTACTACACGTGTGCTAGTTGTGTGCGAGTATGCACTAGGCTTATGTTGGGCGGGCGCTTGTATGCGCGGGACTTGGCGTAGGCATATGCTGGCACACACGGGACTTCAACATGAATGGGTGGCTGCATGCAGAATTTCGACGTTTTTGACATTTTTGACCATTTTGTTCAATTTTTCCATCTTTTTGACTTTTTCTCATTTTTTTCTCAAGTTATTTGTGATGTATTACCTCTAGTATTTTTCTTCGAGTCTTTAAATTATTTTTAAATAAAAATACTTGAAAAATAATAAAAAATACCTGTGATTCCATAAAGACAAATTTATATAAAAATATGATAAAATCATACACATATAAATCTATTTAATCATTAAATTACATTAAATCATGGTAATTTTAGTACTTTTTAAGCACTCATCACAACCCTTAACCAGCTTCTTGCTAGTCCTTTAGCAAGAGAAGTGGTAAAAACTAAAAATTAAACTATCCTAAATCACTTCCTTGGATTGACACGGTTGCATTTAGCATATGCAATAAGTCTTTAAACCCCTAGGTTGCCCTAGTTGACGAGTTTAAGTCTTGTAAGAGTTTTTAGTAATGATACTCATAAACATAAACATAAACAAAAAATTGAAAACAAAATAAAACAAATAAAATAAGAAGTTAACTAAAATTTAAAAAAAGAAGTAAAAATACTAAAATAAAATAAAGAAATGAAATACAAAAATATTTCATGCTTACAATGTCTTTTAAATTTCATAATTAAAATCTTAAGCATAGATTATTTCAACTTTCTAAATATTCATGATTTATTATAATAATTAGTTGAAAATAATTTTCATTTTTCATATAAAAATGTATCAATTTAATTTCACTCAAACTTAATGTGAGAAATCCAAATTCTCTTCGACTCTATTCCTCACAAGTCAATACTTTCAAAAACACTAAATCATATGAGTTCAAACATTCATATTAATTTATATGCGAAAGAGTTGGTGTATAGAAATGAACTAATATATTCACATATGTGTTAAGGAGGAAGGCTTAAAGTATTGTTTTAACATTAATCTCATGAAAGGAATCAAATGTAAGGATTTGTAAAATATTATACATTAGTTTCATGCATCCATCAAATTCATCAAATAAAAATATCAAATAATATATCTTTTAGAAAATGTAGGAAAATCCAATGACTTCTTAGGGAATTACTTTCTATATTTTATTTTGCATTAAACTATTTTTCATAACTATTTAGGTTTTTTGGGTCATAGTATATGGATTATACTATTCATTTTTCTCTCTTTCTTTCTATTTTTTCCTTTCTCTTATATTCGTTTTTCATAAGAGAATCCATTTTTTTAGAGATTGGACCCATGTACAGATTATACATTTTTTATATGGTAAGGTGAGTGGTTAATATTTGGCTTTTTTGTTTGTATTGTATATGTAACCCTAGATATATCTCTTTCTTTAATAGAAGTCATGCATTAATGAAGAAAGACATATACTATCAATTTCTACTTAAATAATTTAATCTAAGTAAATAAAAAATAAATATACAACACTATATTAAGATGAGCAAATTCATACATTCAATGCTAATACATATAGAGATCATCCAAAAATTTGAAGAAATAAGAAATGTGTTTGGAGTAGAAAAAATATATTTCACTCTGAATAAAGAAAATTATTCTTAAATTATATTTCACAAAGGTAGTGTCCACTATTTGATTCTTAAACACTAATTTTGGGCTTAATATAATTTCCAAAATCTTATGAAGAAATACTACTCACGACAAAAACTAACTAATTACCATATACTCTATGATATGTTTTCAAAAATTAATCTAAAAATACAAAAGACTTAACTATTTACTTAAATTTGATTTAAAGAAATGATAAATTTTTGTGAGAAATTTTTTAAAACTAATCCTAACATTCTAAAAATTACTAAACCACATAAAAAACTAAAATCAAACACAATAAAATTGAAAATGTGAACATAAATATTTTTAAAATTATTAAAAAAAATGAAATTAAGTATGGTAATTTTTTACCACCCCTAACCTAGAACTTACATTGTCCTCAATGTAACAATTGTAAATTAAAGATAAAGAGAAAAGAGAAGAAAAGTTATATTTTTCTTGAGAATGTGCAAGTAGTGATGAAGAAATGCAAGTGCATCCATCATGTTTATCATTAATGTTTACACACGCAAATCGCTACTGTAAAATTGTTACAAGCACATCATTAATGTTCACATAGGCAGATTGCTACTCTAAAATCTATTTAATCATTTAAATTACATTAAAAGTTAAAAACAAATAAAAGAGCACTACTCTAAATCAGATCAGATAATTAAACTTTATAATCTAATTTTCAGATTTAAGTTTGTAATGAAAAATAATATATTTATCTCTAACATCTTTAATATAAAATCTTGAATAAAAACAAAATCAATTTATTTTATAGAAATGTTTTACCTATTTAATATTTCGCAAGCATAACAACATAATTATTATATCATATTTACAAATAGCCAGCTATGTTAAATTCAATCATAGACAAAAACATAACATATAAGAATAAAACATAAAAAATAACTATAAATAATTCATTTTAAAATTATACCTCAAAAAATCCTTACAGAACTTTGATGCTAATTCTATTGCTAGAAAACCTACAAACAAATTTGTATTTCCGTTTATTGAATCAAAAACTAAAAATCCATAAAAGCTTAACTAGTTCTTCTCAAAAAGAGAAGAACTTTAAAACTAAAAAACAATAAAACAAAGAGAGAAGATATTTTGAGGGATGGTTTTTAAAATGGGGGAGAGGGTTCTTTTATAAATAAGGAAAAGGCCAAAAAGGTGGGAAAATATTTCAAAAATTGATTTTGGAAGCATTTGGATAGGTTGACATACGTATAAGCTGGGAGATTTGCGGCAAACTAGTGTTTGGCACTCGTAGGACAGACACAAGCATGTGCTGGGGCGTACGGGGCATGACGTGAGTGTGTGTTGGTGCACACAAAAATCAACGCAACGTGTGGGACTTTGGAGTGAATGGGCGACTGCATGCTGAATTTTGGCATTTTTGGCATTTTTGGCATTTTTGACCCATTTTGTCTAATTTTTCATTTTTTTGACTTTTTCTCATTTTTTTTTCTAAACATATATATGACATATTGCCTCCGGTATTTTTCTTCATGTCTTTAAGTTATTTTTGAATGAAAATACCTTAAAAGCAATAAAAATACATGTGATTTTGAAAAGAAAAATTTATATAAAAATATGATAAAATCATACTGATATAAATCTATTTAATCATTTAAATTACATTAAATCATGATAAATTTTGTGCTTTTTAAGCACTCATCAATTGATTAATCGGTCGAGATACATTAAGAAATTTAATTTTAGAGTACTTGGTCGAAGTTCGATCAACCGAGAAATTGAAAAACAATTCGATAGAACTCAACAACCGAGAAATTGACAACTCTATTGATCGATACCCTTGGTCGATCTAATAGAACTTTTAGCACAAAAATAATTCTAAATGTTATAAAGATGTGCAAGAGAATGAATGAGTGTAACATTATGCGTGATAGTTACAAAAAATATATCTAAAATATGACTATTCAAAACTCGAGTGTTTCTTCGACTTAGCTTTATGGAGTTGATAATGAGCCTAAAATCTAGTTTACATATAAACATTTTGATCACAAAAATTACCAATATTTATAATTTCTTACATGATCTTTGATAAGGGTTATTGATCAAGTATTTAATTTCTATTGGTGCCTATTTGGTTTTTGGGTGAGTGTCACATTTTTTTTATTGGCACCAACTTTTTCCAATTTTTCTTTGTTGCCTCGGTGACAAATGAAGGTCGTAATTAAACATGTCTATAGCATAACCCTAATGCTCATGATAATTTGTTCTATCTCATGATATTTCTCTAGAAGCTACTTTGGCCACTATTTGTTTGTTTAGATTTTGGCTAGGGTTTGGCACTGGTGGAGATTACCCACTTTCTGCTAAAATCATGGCTGAAGGCATGTGGCTCTTTCATTATGGCAGCTTTTCCAATGCAAGGTTTTAGAATTATGGAGTTTATGGGTCCTAGGTGATTACTTGATTTAGAAGTGCACTAATAGGCAGCGCATTCCATCCTGGCTATTTGGTTATTGAGTATTCGACCTTTACACTGTTGATGCAATTATTTGTTGGGTATTTTGACCTTATGAACCAATTTTTGTTTTTTTCAACCCCAATTGTAGATCACAGGGCAAGGTTATTTTTTTATTTTTTATGTTGCCATTTATTATTAAGTACTTCGGACTTCAGCTTCTTCTATAGTGTGAATGTTGGTTTGGTTTAGTTCTTGGAGTATTATGATTTAGTCGTTAGATTTCTTTATTAGTTGCTAGTATATGGTATGATATATTTGGATTATATAAAATAGTTAAGGTTATTATTTAATTTATCAAAACAATCTATTAATATATATTTATATGCATAATTAATGGTTTAACATTCTAAATTTTTTTTATTATTGGAAGATTTATTTCATATCTCACTATTTAAATTGAATATATTTGATATTTATGTTCTAATTATTTGAGGAAAAGAGCTAGAGTGTATCTTCTTTGTATTTATGTCTCATCTTATTCCAACCTTGCTTTGTTTGGAGTTGCTTTGTTTGGAGTCATTGCCTCGTTACTTTGCGAACTAACCATTACAGTTAAATGAAACCCCTTTAATGTGTGGTTTTGCATCATTTTATCGATAATACTCCATCACTTTTTTTTTTCTACATAATTTTGCTATTATATAACTTAAGTCACTACGTCTTCTATTACTTTATGTGTTTTAGGGGATTTGTGTTACCTATACTCCTAAGTACTTTCTATTTCTATTACACTGGATTATAACTTCAATCAAGGTTATTGTCTTTAATAAAGTGAGAAAATTCATTCTTTTTTGTTATTTTTAATTGGTTCAATTATTACTTTTAAACTTTTGGCAAGAAAACTTCAAGGTAGCTTTGAGATTAAACTTTAATTGTGAAAGATGGTTATTGCTTATTTTTATTTTATTTAATTTTTAACTATTTAAATTGAATTTATCAATATTCAGACATGAAATATAATATTTTTAGTGTTATTAATATTATGTTTTAAAATAAATATTATTAATATTAGAATATTACATGTTATATAATAATTATTAAGTTTCCTTATTATTTTTGAAGTATAATTTAGAGTATTAGTATTTAGGTTTCATTACTATTATTCTTATAAATACAAATATATAATCTTCAATATTAATAATGATCAAAGAATAAGAAGGATTTTATTTATGTTTTTCGTTCTCCTCTGCTCATACTTTCATTATCTAAATTACATCATCTTTATATTTTTACTAATATTATTAAATATGTAATATTTCAATATATTAAGTTATATTTTGATATGATTTAAAAGCGCAATCATAATAAGGAGTTTTTTTTATAACAAATTTAACCCTAATTGATAATTTAAAATGAAATTTTAAAATCAAATACATATAAAATTCTAACAAATATCTAAACTTTTAAAACTCTTATTTCTAACTATAGTTAAACTTCTAAACTTCTAACTTATTTTTAACAATCTCTAAATAATCCTAATTTATTATTATTGATTAGCATCATCAATCCAAGAATACCAAATAAATTATTCATCTATATTTAATCACCCAGATTCAAAGGTAACTATTTAATTAATTAAAAACAATATTATTTTGTTACTTTTAAATACGCCATAACCTATTAGCAAAGCAAATAATAAGTTGAGTATAATGCAAGCAAAATTGGGTTATGTTTGATTAACAATAATATAAGTAATAATGAGAAGGAATTATATTTTGGGTGTTTGGTTTGATTAATAATTTAAAAAAGGAAATAAAACATTATACCAATCTTAGAAGAATTCATTATTCACACACTTTTGATAAATATTTTATAATTTTTATATATTTTGTTGATATTTTTTTCATTATTTATTGCTCAAAAATTTTATTTTATTTTATTCATAATTTATAAATTTATTTTATTTTATTCATAATTTATAAATTTATTTTATTTTAATTCTACTTATTAAACAAACACCATAATATTAATAGTATTTCCATCTAATCTCCATATTTTTTTTCCATAATGGAAAAAAACTCTACCTTAATCCTTACTCTTAACGTGGCAAGGCAAAACAATGAGTAGACTTTGTCTATCATTTAAGGAACGAAATGGATGACATATAATGTTACATCATTGGCAACATGAACCATTACGTTTTTAACATTTGAGTTAAAAAATTTGAAAATGATCAAAAATTTAAAAATATCCATTTTATTCACTGTATTAAATAAGTTTTAGTGTTATTATTATATAAATTTATTATTAATAAAATATTTTGTATCAATAAAAATTTATATTTTTGCAATATTATTATGCAAATTAAGGACCTCAGTATTAATGGAATTTAAATTATTATTTTTTATTAAAAATAATTTTTTTAATTATAATAACTAATCAATAGGAATAAAACAGTTAATTTATTTAGTTTGATTGTATCTTTAACAAAGGTAATTAATATACAATAATTCATTAGTGAAAAATTATATTTTAAATAAGTTTCATAATATTAGTGATAAGTATAATTTAATCTATATAATTATATAATAAAAAATTAATATAAATGATTATAATATATAATATATAAGAGTAATATTAGTCAAAAATTAAATAAAAAAGCAAATGACAATCAAAGAAAAAAGAAGAAAGATAAAGTTGATATGCAAAGCAAGACATAGAAAACCCGGAGAAAGCGGGTCAAATGATCCAATTACAACGTTCTTTACATACTTTCTCTATGGTCTCTAGACTCGACTCTACCTTCATTGCTTTCACATTCACTCAGTCACACTCTGTCTCTGTTCCTCTGCAAACTCTTTGGGCTGAGCTCTTAATCAGATCCAGGTTTGCCTTAAGCTTTTCATTTACCAGGCTTGTATTTAATAAAAAAGCATAATTTAAGACATATTAATTCTATTTTATGTTTGGTTTCCGAGAAAAAGAAAAGCAAACAGAGAGAATAAACTTAATTTCTTGTGTTTAATGCTACTTTAATCTTTTCTGAAACTGAAATAGTTGGCTCAAGTATTCCACATAGTCATGTTATCCATTCCGAGTGTTAGGGCTTTTCCTTACTCTGGACCTAGTAGCTATAAGAAGAATGCTGAAAATATTTGTTCTGGTCTTTTTTTACGCATTTTCTTGGTGCTTCTTATTGTCTTTCAGTGGCCCCAAATGGTTATTAGGATTTTGGGTTTTATATGAAACTCATAAAATGGATCCTTTTCCTATTTCCGTCTGTAGTCCGTCTGTTAAAATGCAGAGCAATATCTCACTTTAACTCATGACGAATTTTTCTTTTTCTCGAGCACTTACTTTGTTTCCTACTATTTTATGCTTAAGTTCTCTTACGAGGTATTAAAAAAAGAAAAATATTCTGTCAACACAATCTTGTTGCTTGGGAACTGGAGGAACATGGAAGAGGCATTTAGTGTCAATTATATATATTTAATTTCTTATATTAAAATATGAAATCAATCCCTTTAATGGCATATCAGCAAGTAAAAGGAAGGAAACAAGTACAAGAATCTCCTCGAAATTCCAGAAGAAACAATTGAATCAAATAATATTATAAATCATATTTTTTTCTTCAAATGGTACCATTTCTTGAGGAGCTATTTAAGAAAATTTGTAGATCTGCTGCTAAACATGCTTCCCGCATCCCATTACTTTATGAGACCCTGCTGCAGCTTCCATTTTTGTTATTAAAAGAAGATTATAATCAGCATGTTCAGTTTATTAGGTGGGAATTGGCATTCTTCTTGCCAATTCTTAAAAGAATATTTATTTTCTTACAGTTTCTCAGCAATTTGTAGATAGTTTGGAGGGTCTTAGTCAAAGGATACCACAAGAAGTTACATTACAGAGATTGGAATGGTGATATAAGCGTTGAGTTAGAAAATAAGGAAGTAGACTAGTTTTTTTAGAATGACTTGAAATTTTGTATTTTAGAAGGAGAAGATGGAAGAAATACAGACGCAATCTGATAATTACCGATCTTCGTCATCTTCAGCAAGTAGCCCAGCTAGTAGGGTACCATCAAGTAATTTCTTTTACTTGCGCAAACCTGGTTCCATGCGACAACCCATCTCATTTGAGGATTCACCAGAATGGGAGGATACTGATGTTGATGTTAGGGTGGATGAAGGAGGTGACTCTATCAATATCACAACTACACCTGCTTCTCCATCTCTTTCAAAGCTCAATAGTAGTTCTTTGCCATCTCCACCTTTACCTGAGGCTGCAGTTGTAGCAAGAAAGATTGCAGGGGCTTCAGTTGTGTGGAAAGATTTGACTGTCACTATAAAAGGGAAAAGGAAGTACTCTGACAAAGTTGTGAAGAGTTCTAGTGGTTATGCATTGCCAGGGACTATAACAGTAATAATGGGCCCGGCCAAATCAGGAAAATCCACTCTACTAAGGGCTCTTGCAGGTCTTCAAGCATGCTGTGTCATTTCTAATTTAGCATTTAAATTTGATAATATATGTTGTCTTTGGATATGTGATACCCTAAGCGTTTTTTCTGTTCTTAATATAGGAAGATTGCCTCAATCTGCAAAAATTTATGGTGAGGTGTTTGTGAATGGGACGAAATCTCACTTGCCATATGGATCATATGTAAGTTCGTTGTACTATGTCCATGCTGTTGATCTATTGTGGTTCACTTTTCTTCTCTCTTCCCACGTTACCAAAATTTTTTCTGTTCTTATTTCAAGATTCCTCTCTTGTATCTACTTTAGCTTCTCATTGTCATTCTGGTTGATATTTCTTCAAGAACTGAAACTAATTTGTATGTTATGAGTTATTTTCCAATGAACTTTATGTTTTTTTTTCATAGAAAAATATGGATTTAAGATTTCTCAATGCTTTCCAAGCTCTGCTTTTAAGATATTTTACACAGAATGCTTTTCAACTGTATGTACTTAACTTATCCTAGAATTTTTATTTCGGGAATTAATGTTTGTGAGTATTGTGCCTGCTAGAAAATATGGAACGACCTAAACTGGTAAAGCACAAAAAAGGAGATAAGGAATTACTTTATCCTGGTGTTGGGTAATTTAGTTACTGTATTTATACCACTTTCAGGGTTTTGTTGAGAGGGAAACCACTTTAATTGGTTCCCTTACTGTCAGAGAATATCTATACTACTCAGCACTGCTCCAGCTTCCTGGATTCTTTTGTCAGAAAAAGAATGTGGTGGAGGATGCCATTATTGCTATGTCACTTAGTGATTATGCAAACAAGCTGATAGGTGGGCATTGTTATATGAAGGGTCTTCGTAATGGTGAGATAAGGCGAGTTGGAATTGCACGGGAGCTTGTGTTGAGGCCTCATGTCTTGTTCATTGATGAGCCTCTTTATCATCTTGATAGGTAAGGTGTTCTCAATTTTCCTTCTCCTTTTCTTTTTCTAGAAAGTTTGTTATCTTCTTGATAACCTATTGCATTGCACTTGGGATGGTTGGAAAATATATAGCTGTAGATTTTAAGAAACGGGACATCTGTTCTAGGAATTAGAAAGATTGCTAAAAATTAAGCTCTCTGATCTGTGTGCATGTATGCATCCAAATTCTCTCCATTTCATTGTATTTTAAAATTTCCACTAAATTGTTTTTTTGAAAATGAGTTGCTGAATTCATAACTAGTCTATGGGCTTTGATCAGGTAGTTTCTTTTTATTCTTGGTTTTCTTTGTAAAATGTTCATTTTCTTCATAAATTACCTAAATTCTCATGACATGTTATGTTTTTCAATGACATTCATATTACCCTAATGACATGATTGTGAAAATTTTCTATTTTCTCCAGTGTCTCTGCTCTTCTGATGATGGTGACACTGAAGAAACTTGCAAGTATGGGGTGCACTCTTATTTTTACCATTTATCAAAGCAGTACTGAAGTATTTGGCCTTTTTGATCGTATTTGTCTGCTTTCAAATGGAAATATCCTCTTCTTTGGAGAAACATTGTCATGCTTACAGGTATAACTATCAATATTTGTGTTTCCTGCGTATATGTTATATGAATTAATTCTGATGAATGTAAGTTGATAATTTGGTGAGACCGGTTGAGAGGTCTAGACGTGCGAAGATATCTCTGAGATAGAAAAGGGACTCCCTTCTCTTCTGATCAGGATAACTGGGCTATAGTCAGACTATATTGGTAATGAATGGATGGAAATTACACGCACTAGAAAACCTAAATTAGTTGATTAGAGAAGAAAAAATCAACTGCCTATGTCCTAAAATTAACAGTGATCTTTATTTCCCTTCCTGTGGAAGCAAGTTTTTGAACGATAGGTTATTGAAACTGACTTTTTCCTGATGAAGCACTTTTCAAATGCTGGATTTCCTTGTCCAATAATGCAAAGTCCTTCTGATCACTTTTTACGTGCAATCAACACGGAATTTGACAGGATCATTGCTATGTGCAAAAATTGGCAGGTAATTGTTTATAATTTCTCATATTATGATGATAATAACTTTAGGAATGTTGCATTGATGTGCCTTTAGATAAAATGAAAACCTACTCCAGCCCCGTTGCAGGCCCAAAAAAAGAGAGTAAAATATGTACTTGTTAGAAATGAGTTTTGATGCTTTAAAATTTTCAGTTTGTTATGATTGAGTTAACATTCTTTCTTTATAAAATAGCTACTATGATTTTCGGCCAACTCATTTATTCAAATTTATACACTGTCTTTTAAAACAGTATCTGGGCAATTTTTTAAATGTCATTTTTTAAATGTCATTCTTTAAATAATCTGTATATGGACTGTAAACCTATGACAGGACGACAATGGAGATTTTTCATCGGTTAATATGGACACTGCAGTGGCAATACGCACCCTTGAAGCAACCTATAAATCATCGGTCGATGCTGCTTCTGCTGAAACTATGATACTAAGACTCACTGAGAAGGTTTGACTTCACATTTCTTTATCAAATTTTTGGGCTAATTCAACTTTCACATTTTGTTATACGGATTTGCAAATTTTTGATGCTGATTTATTGACCTTTTACTTTTTTTCCTCTTTCGAGCTCTCTTGTATTACATTTATGCTAATTCAGTTGTAGTATTAATGAGCATTGAACATGGTCTGCCTTACATAGGAAGAAGTGCAGAAAATTAATATGCAAAAAGAGCATACTTTTGCCAAGAGTCATAAATTGGGTTGAGCATTTCATCCATATTCCTTTTCAGTGAAACATAAGTTCTCCGCCTTATAACTTTATAGCGTATGCTCATATACTGTATTCCTTTTACTACCTAGTTTGATTGCATATATAGGGATTTAGCTGAACCATTGAATTATTGACAAAGAGTGAAATATAAGCTGCCTGTAATATAGCCAAGGAGAAACTTGTGGGTTCAGGGAAATTTAAATGTGATTTTATTAGTTGTTTCGAACAATGATAGTACCTGTTTTTGAAGTCACTTTGAAGGCAAAATACTCATGTTGTACGTGAAGATAAAATACTTGGAAAGAATGGAGTCTGGATACATAAACTAGAATTATGGCTATAAATTGCAATAAGCCGGTAAAAGGTTTGAAGTGGATATATTTAACATGGATCAAATGATAATCAAAATTAACTAGATCAGTTATCACTCTTGAAATGATATATAAAATACAGCTCGAGTGAACCAAGTAATTATGGGGTGAAGTTTCTTTAGGATTTTTTTTCTTCCTTAACTTGGAATAATCACACTTCAAACTTTACCATTTCATTTTATACACAAGGTATATAAATGATTGTATCCAGTGGTATTTAGTTCTTATAAATTTGCTTCTTTTAGTTTCACTAACGTGCCATATGCAATTACTTGAATAGGAGGGTCCACTCCTTAAAAGTAAGGGAAAGGCTAACAATGCTACACAGATAGCAGTTTTGACGTGGAGATCATTATTAATTATGTCGAGGGAATGGAAGTATTATTGGCTTCGTCTCATTCTTTCCATGCTTCTTACAATTTCTATTGGTACTGTTTTTTCTGGCCTGGGGCATTCTTTGTCTTCGGTGGGGGTGAGTATAAAATCAATTTATCATCATTAAATCTATTTTCTGAAACTTTATACGTTTCTGTTTTCATTCATTATAGTTTTTTTGAATTGAACTCATAGAACTTGATGGTTGCAACTCGTTTTTCTACAATTTAGTTGTATTCCTTACTATGCTTTCTTTTTTATTTGAGATAGCAACTCGGGTATTATGGCCATTTTTTCATCAATATGTAGTTGTTTGATATTATACTTTGTGATCGGGCATAATGATGATATCTAGGCTATATTAACCGAATAATAGCATGTTCTTTTGCTACTTATGCTTGAGAAGTCATGTTTAGTGGACCAAATTAAATATTTTCTGCTTTGTTTTAGATGATGAGTTTTTATAGTTAAGAAGCAGCCATGTTAAGTGGACAAAATTTACATTTCCTGCTTTTTTTGGATGTAGAGATTTTTGTCTTTGCTATAAAGCTTTGAATAAAAATGGTTGAAACAATTACAAATCCTCATTCTGCAGTGTGTGATTATTTAAGTTTTTTTAATAAGGATATAAGCATTTGTTCAACTAATCTCAGTCTGAAAAAAAGAAGTATTGTTCAATTATTGTGGTGGCTCACATTTTGGACGTATTCTGAAAGGAAAAATGCCATTAATGCCTACAACTACTTCAGATTCGAGCCATTCGACAACCTACAGCCACTTGATAGATGGCCTCTTTTTCTTTTCTCTTTCAATTTTCTTCTCCTTTTCTCTTGTCTCCTACTCTCCCTTGCCTTGTGATTGCACTGGATCTTGGGGCTGACTTTCTGCTCCTCCCATGCAGCTGTGTCATGATGTGTGTGGTCTAGGTCTTGTACCTATCAAGAGATATGGATATCTTTATTCTGCTTATGTTAACTGTACTTTCTTTAGACTAAGCAGTTGTCACCATAGTGAAGATAAAAAATTTAAACTTGTTTCTCTGGGAAATGTAGCACTTTACTGCCCCTCCAATTTGCATTGCATCAATATTCAATATGAAATGCAGTTGATTTACTTTCTTATCTTGTCGGTCATACTTATTGCAGTCAAGAGTTGCAGCAGTTTTTGTTTTTGTATCATTTGCGTCACTTCTAAGCATTGCTGGAGTGCCTGCACTTATGAAAGAAGTAAAGGTAATGCTGGCTAGTGTACTATTCTTGATGTTAAACCCATGAAATTAGCGTTCTAAGATTTTCTTATTAAAGGGATACTAAAGACACATATTTGCACTCAAATCAATTATTGTATGACACTTTTCTAAATAATATTGGAAATAGAAAAATTATTCATTTCTCAAGGAAATTTGCCACCTGTCACACTATAAATAGTGTATAAATTTGTATGCATTTAGCATTTTTCTTTGTTATTAGAAAACGTTCTAGCTCAAATTACTAGTATTTTTGTTTCTGATAAGGATGGTGAAAGATGTGCTTATCTCTCTCAATTAATTCAGATGTAATAACCTTAAAGCTAGAATAATTGATCTCTACTCTCTTGTAAAGATGATATCAGGTTTTAGTGTTTATAAACATACACATGAGTGGCTTCTATAAGATCAAGCAAATACGTTCCTAAATTGACCAATGTCAAACCTTTCATTCTTTAAATTATTTTTTTTGGCTGTGCAAATGTTTCATTCTGAAGGATGTATTTGTTTATTGTTATAGTTGACTTAGATTATGATGGTTGCATTATAAGAAAGCTGGTGCACCTTGTATCATATGGGTAGTTTAACTTGACTCCTTTTTGAAATAAACATTCCCTTCCAAATTATCTGATTTGCACAAATGTTTTTTCCTCAGATATATGCAGGTGAAGAAGCAAACCAGCATTCAGGGGTGTTTGTCTTTTTATTTGGGCAACTTCTCTCTAGCATCCCGTTCCTATTTCTTATCTCGATTTCATCAACTCTTGTCTTCTATTTCCTCGTGGGATTGCGTGATGAATTTAGTTTGTTGATGTATTTTGTGCTGAATTTCTTCACGTGCCTCTTGGTAAATGAAGGTCTCATGCTACTAGTTGTTTCTTTGTGGCGAGATGTTTTCTGGAGTGTCCTCACTCTGGTGTCAGTGCAAGTGAGTTCCTCAACTATACTTGCAATATACTTCAGGCTTCTATTTTCTTAATGCTATACATGAAGAACCTAGAATTCAACAAATATTTTTGGCTCGCGCATTGCTTTTAGTTTGCCCACCCCATCCCTATTATAATTTTGGCAATGAAATCAAATTTTGGTTGGTTTTTAGTTGACTGATTTGAAGAAGAGGAAAAAAAATGATCCTTTGGGCGTGTTGGATAAAAATGCATGTCTTAATCTATGTCCATAATGAGAAGTTCAGTATGATGAAATAAAAAACTGACTGACCATTACATTTTGTTTTAAGTGAAGATCTAGTTTAACTTCCCTTCGTTAGACTTACAGGATAGATGCATATCATTTCAGATTGTAATGATGCTTTCTGCGGGCTACTTCAGAATTCGAAATGCTCTACCAACACCTCTGTGGACTTATCCAATATCCTATATTGCATTTCACACGTATTCTATCCAGGCAAGCAGATCCCTGATATTGTTCTTTTGCTTCTTACGATCATGCTAATGTTGGATAAAACATTTTTTGGATGTTTCAGAATTATCCATAAAACAACTGGATTTTAGCTTTTGGGAAAAGTCTCCTTTTCTAAAATACTTTTCTGATTATATATTTTTTATGGTTCTTGTGTGTTTGATGTAGGGTCTTCTCGAGAATGAGTACCTTGGAACTTCCTTTGCAGTTGGGCAGGTAAGGACCATATCTGGTTTCCAAGCTCTTCAAAGTGTATATGTGATCTCTCCAGATAGCAGTTCAAAGTGGGAAAATTTATTGATCTTATTTCTTATGGCAATTGGGTATCGTATTCTTGTCCTTGCTTTACTCTATTTTCGTGTAGGCAAGAAAAAAACCCTTTCTAGAATGTTCGGGTGTAATCAGGATATAGTGGCTGCAAGGTGAATGAGCATATACTGTGAGCTGTATAAGCTATATCTTGGCTTTTGTAATCGTCAACGAACCCCCTTGTGTTATTGGCATGGGCAGTTTTGCTTTGAGCTCATGCTTAGAATGATAGAAGTCCATAATTTTATGGAGCTTTTGCTGCTCATGTCTCTCATGGTCTTGCCATGCCTTTAATATTCTATATAGAGCCGTTGGAAAAGACCCAACTGGTCTTATATTCTAGGGATGTTTGTTGGTTGGGGAATAGTCTCAAAGGTCTTAAAAATAGTGGCCGGACCACCATGTGACGTTAAATATAACACTTTCTTGACATTTACTCTATATATATATTTTATTATAACAGTAGTCCATGTCTACAAACTAGCAAAAATACAACTTTTTTCACATGTTCAATTGACACATACTTAACGTTGGGTTCAAACGATTGATTGTTATCAAGATTATATTTTTGGGAGCCGAGTTGCCACGATATTAGGTTAGGCAACATATGTAAAGTCCATTTGTTTGTAAGAGGAGTCGTTTAGTTCAATTAAAAATTGAAGAAAGAATGTGTTTTAGTCCTATTAAAATTGAAAAAAAGGTGTGGATTCGTATTAAAATAGAAAACGGTCGACTAAGTTGGCCCCTTTTCTAATCTTAAAAGTACTAAAGGAGATTTCCCAATTTTAGTAGGACTAAAAATCCTCAGTTACTAGCTCAAATTTTAGCTATACTTAATTTTTTTGTTTTTTAATGACATTATTAATATACTCATAATTATAACTCGAATATTATATATTCTACATGCGCATGTGGGTTATATGCTATTAAATTACTAGCTCGTTGGCGACTTTTACAATTCCTGGAACAATATAGCTCTATGGAAGAAAACAAAGTCTTGAGACAACAACAGCAAGAACTCAAGAATGAATACGTGCCCATAAATGGCATCCATGGGAGAGCTTAATTCTAACGTTATAGTTAGAAACATAACACAGCATACACATATATGAAAGCATAAAGAACATATAACAAACCAAATCCCTACAAACATCGAACACTATGTAAATGATGTCAGGGATACAGTAGAACCAAGAGGATGCCATCCTATGTGATAATCCATCAGCAAAGTATCGATACAACAAACACTTATCCTGGTAAACTGAAATGAACAATTCTTTGCCAGCTTCACAATTCCCATCGGCCAAATATGGACTGCATTCAGTACAACTCATGCATTCCAACAAGCAAGCTTGAGCCCAAACTATTAATCTCCTTGCAGCTGCAGCTGCATAATAAAACTACCATCAGCATATCCACATGCGAGCAATAAGAGGCACTTGACACCTCTCACCTCGTGATAGGGAAAGTTGAGTTAAGGTAAGGGTAGATGTGGCTGCTAGTGCTATCAATTTTAAAATTTGTAGTGGCGAGTTGAGAGAAAAGAGATCAGAAATTTCTTGTTGAAAAAGAGAGGAAGGAATGGGATGAAATAGTAAAATTGGACATTAGTGATCAAGTCAAAAGGAATGGGAGACTAAGAGAGACAATTAACAATATTTTTTGTATTAATAATTATTTTCTTGTTATTTGTTTCATTTTTATTAATTTATTTAAGTTAAAATTGTTAGAAATCAACTATACGATCTGAGAGCTATATGATTTTTTTTCCAAGTCTATACAATATGTATAGGCCATCTTTGTAAGCCTTACACAAGGTTATTATCCTGTGTCACCCTTGAACATGTAGTGCACCACACAGCTTGCACTTGCAACAACACTCAACACTTGTTATTTTCTTGTTTTTACACGTGAGGGTATACGTGATCTTTTGAGTCATTCTTCACATATCTCCATCTTAACTCCACAAGATTACATGAACTTTGGATACTTGGCCTCAACTACCATATTCGTGGCTTTTAAACCTTCCCTTAACTCTAAGCAACTCAAGACATAACTTGAATTTTCTCAAAGGAACGACTTTAGTCAGCATAACTAATGGATTATGAGCAGTGGCAATCTTACTCACTTGAACTCTCCCAGCATTCACAAGAAGATATTATTTTAGGACACAATGTAACCTCTAACTTGATAGGGCCATGAATGAAGTAAGTGAGCTAATGCCACCTTCAATTAGTGTGAAAGAAATTAAAAGTTTTCTTTAACATGCGGGATTCTACCGTAAGTTCATCAAAGACTTTCCAAAGATCTCTAAACCTCTAAAAATTCTTTTGGAAAAAGATGTGTCATTTAAATTTGATGACAAGTGTTTAGAGGTATTTTAGGTATTAAAAGAGAAATTAGTATCCACATCAATTATTATAGCACCAATTGGAACAAATCATTCGAATTGATATGTGATGCTAGTAAATTTGCAATTGGGACTATTTTGGGTATCAAAAAAGAAAAATACTTCATGACATTTATTGTGCTAATAAGACCTTGGACAATGCATAAATGAACCATGCCACTACGAAGAAGAAACTTCTAGCAATTGTGTTTAATTTCAAAAAATTTAGAGCACCTAATAGAATCTAAAGTAATTGTCTATACGTCATTCCACCATCAAGTATCTTCTAACCAAGAAAGATGCCAAACCTAGAGTCATGTGACATATCACCTTTCTAGGTTAGATAAAAGAGCTAAAGTAGGGGATAATGTAGCTCTTGGAGATTCTTTTTCGAATGAACGACTCTTATCCATAGCACAAATAGATATCCCATGGTTTACTAACATAGCCAATTTTCTCACTTTCAAAATACTCCCCAAAGGATTAACCTGGGAACAAAAGAAAAAATTATTTCATGATACACAAGTATACTTTTGGAATGATCCCTACTTATTCAAAGAAGATAGTGTTGGTGTATTGAGAAGATGTATCCCCTACGTGGAGGTTGAAAGTGTTCTATATTATTGCCATAACTCAAAATATGGAGGCCATTTTGGGAGGAAAAGAACAACATCTAAGATACGAAAATATGGTTTCTATTGGCCTACTATTTTTAAAGACGCTTTCTTACATGTAAAAATGCGTGATAAATACCAAAGAGTGGGTAACATCTCTAAAAGAGATGAGATACTATTCAAAAACATTCTTAAGGTTGAATTATTTGATGTATTAGAGAATTGAATTTATGGGACCATTCCCACAATCATTTGGCAACCAATACATACTAGTGATCGTAGATTATATCTTCAAATGAGTAGAGGCCATTGCTATCCTCACATGTGATACCAAGATAGTTATGAAATTCCTAAAGAGAAATATTTTTACTAAAGTTGGAACACCTAGGATAATTATTAGTGATAGAGGTAGTCACTTTTGCAACAAAGGTTTTAACTTAATACTAATTAAATATGGGGTGAAGTATAAATTACCTAGTCCTTACCATCCACAAAAAAATGGCCAAGTAGAGGTATAAAATAGGAAAGTTAAAGAATCTTGGAGAAAACGACGAGTATCTCTAGAAAGGATAGAGAATTGGGAAATAAGGTTAGATGATGCATTATAGGCCTAACGAAATATATTTAAAACACCTCATAGAAATGGTGCATAAAGCCTATTGGGCTTTGAAAAAATTGAACATGCCTTTAGTGAGTAGAGAAAGCTTCAATTGAATGAGCTTGATGAGTTAAGGTTACATGCCTATGAGAATGTTAAATTGTACAAGGAAAATACAAAACAATGGCATTAAAAAAAGAATATCAAATTGACATTTTAAACCGTGACAAAATGTATTACTATTCATTACAAGACTCAAGTCGTTTCCTGGTAAGCTTAAAAGTAGATGGTTGGGACCGTATGTCATTATTAGGGTGACAAACCATGGAACCATTGAACTTAGAAACAATAAGAAAAAAAGATCCATAGTCAATGGGACCGAGTGAAACACTATTATGGAGAACCTCTATGAAAAGAGGTAGTATGGATGATAATAAAAGATGCACCTTAGCCCCTTGTAGATTGATCTAGCTAAGGATGTTAAACATGGTGCTTGTTGGGATGTAACCCAACATTTTACTACTTATGTTTTTTCTGTATTGTAGGGAATAAAGAGTAGAGGGTAATGACGCAATAGTTGGGAAATTCTTTGGTGATCACGCACTTTGTACTACTATTAGGGTTTTTTTTTTACTTTCACTACTTTAATTTATTATTTTCACATTGAGAATAATGTGAAACTCAATTGTGTGGGAGTAAACTTTTGTTGTCTACTTTCATATTAGTTATTATCTTTATTTTGTAGTATATTTAAATTTATGCTTATTTTTAATTTTTAGAATGTTTTTTTTAGATATGAGTAGAAATAAATGAATATGTTAAAACCAAATGTATCTATAATTGGTAAGAAATGCATGAATCCAATGATAGAATTTATTGTCATAACTATGATAGAATTGATTATATTAACCATGTGGTATGGTTGCTTGCTTTTAATTGAAATAATTCATTATATATGCACAATGCATGTGATTGATTGTTTGATGTTCCTATTAGGAGAACACTTGACATGGGTATTTTATATGATATGAATTATCTATATATTATAATCTATTTGATCATCCCTTGAGGCAAAATCCTAGATAATGTTTAGTTTGATAAATGATTTAGGTCGTAGTTGGATAGATTGAGCCTTTTAAGCTAACTATTGAATATATATATATATATATATATATATACGTATAACTTTAGTCTTCCCATTTGAGCCTAATATGATATCATTTATGAGCCTAACATGAATGTATAAACTCTACCCTAACACCTTTAACTTATGAGTATATGAAGTCATTTGGAATGTTAAAGAGTTAGATAAAAGTGATACATCAAAAATTAAAGAGAATAAAAAAAATAAACTCTCAACACCACTAACCCCATAAAATGAAAATAAATAAACTTAAAAAATAAGTTTGAAGGTGTTGAGTTGTAAAAGAAAAAAATATTGAAAGAAAGAAGAAAGAAAAATATATCAAAAAGGATGTAATAAGTTATTGAAGGAAAAATCAATTGTATGAGAATGAAAAGTAAACTAAGGTGTGAATTTGAGCCTAATTATACCTATTTATCTATCCATATCTAAGCCTAACTATACAAGATTTAGGTCTTTTTGATCTCAAACTATATACATAATCTACGTTAGTAAAGAGGTATGTGAAAAGTTGACGTATTAAGCATGTTAAGACTATAATCTAATGGCATGCTCATTTAAGTTTATCTATTGAATGCATTGAATGGCATCAACTACAAAGTCACACAAACATGAATTATTTTGTTACAAATCATGCATACCCTTATACCCTTATTTTTATTGATAGTCATAAGAACTTTTTCATCACAGGATTTATACAAAGTTTGAGGAGAATAATTTTTGTCAAAAATGCATTTATTGGAGGAGACGTTTTTATGAATATTATATCGATGTCTTGATTATTTAGTTATTTATTTTAACCTTAGCTTTGCATGAGGAAAAGGAAATAGTAAAGTTTGGTGGTGTGATGATCGATGCAAATTTGCAAGTATAGAGTATCGTCCTCAACGATTGGTAACTTATTTTTAACAAATACCAAAATTAGACTAATATCAGTTTTATCTAGAAAAGTCACCAAGGTTGTTGTAATTGGAATTTAAAATAGAATTAATTTAAATAAAATATGCAAAATAAAATAAAGATGTTCAAAGATCAAATTAATAGGAAAAAAAATTCTAGGAAATCGGTTTCACTTAATCCCTCATTATGCTTTACTTATCTAGCTAATTTAATTTAATTCTTTCTGTTTGTTTGCAATCTCCAAAAAAATATCCAAAAGCCTATTTCGATAGTCAATTGAAAATATTCCTACTCATTAATTTACACAAGAGTATGCAATTTAAAAAGGCAAGAAAGCATTAAGAGCAATGATTTTAATACTACACAGGTTCATATAAGTCTTTTGATCTCTATATTTACCTATGCTAAAATAATCCAGATCTATCTTATAATTCCCTCTTTCAATAGTAAATTACAAGACTAAAATAATCTAATTAATGACAAGTTAATTAGAAGCATTAAACTTAAAATAAATCAGACAAACATAAAGAGAAATAATTCAAATTAACATAGAAAATCAAACATAATTCAGAATTAAATTACATATTTTTCCTAGAATAAAGAAAAATTATTTCATGCTAAAAATTAAATTAAACATAAATGAATTCACCATAATTTTATGAGATGAATGGAAAGAAAATTGAATCGCAAAAGAATCTCCTTTCGCATTAATCTATTCCAAATTTTTCTTCTCTTCTACGTTCCCCTTTCTCCAACTTTTCCCCTTTTTTTTTCTCTCTAGCCGTCATCTATTATTTTTTTCTTTTCTCTTAAGGCGTCCCTCTTTCTCCATTTATGTGTTTTAACTTTCTTTTATTTGTCTTCTCTTCATTGGCGGCTTTCGTCCTCTCTCTTTCTTCTCTTTTGTTCTATGTGCAACTCCTTCCTTGTATATATATATATTTAATTTAAATAAATCTTTATTTAAATTTGAGTCCTTAGATGATATGTTTCTAAAAAAATTGGATTTTCATTGTCTTAAAATCTCCAATAAAATTTAAATAATAATAATGAAGTCTAAATTCAATAAAAAATAAATAAAATTAAACCAAAGTTAAAGTTGAGAAGTAATAAATTATGTCAAATTATACAAGTCATCAAACTCCCCCAAACTTAAAACTTTGTTTGTCCTCAAACAAAAGGAAAGAAAACTGCATACAATGTCAACAAGACCTCATAGAAAACTACCATCACTCACCAAGTCATGATCTTAATTTGGATTTCATCAGTAATAACTCACTCTTTTTACATCAAATATAGAAGGAAAATCAATAAAAAATTCAGAAAATTTTCAAGTAAGAGTTAAGCATTTACTTCAACCTAAAGCTAGGTCCTTGAGTGTGTTTCTGTGTGAAATAGTTAATTTAACTCCAAACCACCAACAAATTTAGATAAAAGTAGAACAACTAAAATAAGAAGAATTCTCTCAAAACTTAACTCTATAAGTCCAATTTTCATAAATCCTCTCCACTATTGTAATTAAACACCAAAATCAAAGATCAAAAGGTCTTTAATCAAGGTTGTAATGATAGGCCACCGGGTGAGAGCTAAGAAATAAATGGATATGGAAAATCAAAGCAAACTGGGAAAATACTTTGTAGAAAGAAACAATAAAAAGAATATATCCATAAGATTCACACCATAGCTTTTTCTCAACAATATACTCATGCTGATGACAATATTGTTGTCATACTTAATAAGTAGAGTGATTTTTTTCCTATTTTTCCTTTTTCTTTTGAAGATGTGGTTGCTTTGATACTCATAGTCTTTACTAATTTCAACCATTTTAACCCTTTTTCGATTATTTCCTTTCACTTTCTTTATTTCTTTTTTTTCACAATATAATCAAATGTAGTAAACATAATGTGGATTATTTAATTGGAACTTTCTTTTTAAATCCAAATTTTCACCAAAGTATTTTCTCAAAATTTAAGGTAAGTTCATGGTTTTTCAAGCTTAGAATGGGAATGGTTTATGTAGTTAAAAGAAAAAATAAAAGCTTATGTAAAATAAGGCTTAAGGGGTTGACTATGGGAATACACCATGAAATGATGGCATGATATTTAGGAAGGCTGGGAAGGCTTTTTGGTTGTGACAAAAAAATTTCCTAGATCATTTCTCTAATATTTGGTATCAATTAGGATTTTGTCTCAAGGATCCATCAATGGATTCTAGAGCAAAGCAAGATTAAACTTTTTTGACCCAATTAATTCAACTATTTCTCTTCATAGGCAAAGTGGAGTAGAGAAAATTTTACTATGTGCTCAATTATTTTCAAGGACAAAGATTTAAATCAAAGTACCCACAAAACTATGACTAACATAATAGAAGATTTTGAAAAATATTTCTCAAAACCATCCTCAATCACAAATTTTAGAGTCATAAAGAATTCAATCATACTCAAATATATACTTGATAAGATAATTCAACAAATCAAGACTATAGGAGTTGACACCCCCAAACTTAAACTAAACAATGTCCTCATTGTAATTTAAAAGTGAGACATATTGAATAAATGAAAGGAACTTCCTTGGTTTTATGGTGGATCCGCATTAGTTAGTAATTTTTAGCTCTTTATTCCTGTAAAATAAACCCGCACCAAAATCCAAATTATTCAAATAGATAATGTAAAAATAAAATAAGAGAAATAAGAAAAGAATCTTTTATGGGCTGCCTCCCATAAGCGCTTGTTTTATAGTCTATAGCCAGACTTTTCAATCTTCATTAATGAGGATTTCGAAGAGGAATAAATGCATAATTCCTCTCCACTTGTTCTCTATAATAATGTTTCAATCTCTGACCATTAACTCTGAATATATTCCCTACCTTTTCCTTCAAGTCTATTGCTCCAAAAGTGGAAACTTTTTCAATTGTATAAGAACCTATCCATCTTGATCTTAACTTACTTGGGAAGATTTTTAGTCATGAATTGGAAAGCAAAACCTGTTGTCCTGGAGTAAACTCACACCTAAGAATATGTTTGTCATGCCACTTCTTTGTCCGGTCTTTGTAGATCTTTTCATTTTCATAAGCATCATTCCGGAACTCATCCATCTCATTCAATTGAAGAAGTCGCTTTTCCCTTGCTGCCTTCAAATCAAAATTAAACTTCTTTACAACCCAATAAGCTTTATGATCTAACTCAACATGGATATGACATGTTTTTCCAAACACTAATCGATAAGGAGACATCTCGATAAATGTTTTAAATGCTATACGGTATGCCCACAAAGCATTATCAAGCTTCTTTGACCAATCCTTTCTATTGGATTTGATCGTCTTCTCAAGGATATTCTTGATTTCTCAATTTGAAATTTCAGCTTGGCCACTAGTTTGAGGATGGTAGGCAAGTGCTATCTTGTGCTTCACATCATATTTAGAGAGAAGTTTGTCGAACAACTTGTTGCAAAAATGGGTCACTTCAATTCTAATAACAGCTCGTGGAGTGCCAAATCTTGTGAACATGTTCTTATGCAGAAATCTAAGCACTACCTTTGCATCATTTTTTGTTGTAGCAATTGCCTCTACCCACTTTGACACATAATCAACTGCTAACAAGATATTAACAAAGCCAAAATAGGGAGGGAAAAGACCTATAAAATCAATTCCCCAAACATCAAATAACTCAACCTCTAAGATATTTTTCGATGGTAACTCTGGACGTCTTGAAATATTTCCCATACATTGGAACCGATCACAATTCTTCACCAAAGTATAATTATCATGAAAAATAGAGGGCCAAAAGTAACCACTTTGAAGTACCTCAACTACTATTCGTGTTACTCCAAAATGTCCTCCATATGATGAGGAATGGAAATGATGGATAATGGCTTGCATATCCTCTTTATGGACACATCTTAGGATGATTTGATCAAGGCATCTTTTGAAAAGCAAAGGCTCATCCCAAAAATAATATTTCACATCATGCAAAAACTTCTTACATTGATGGTAAGTAAGATTTGGTGGGAATACCCTACAAGCTAGGTAGTTTACAATATCAGCATACCAAGGAAGTTTGATCTCACATGCAAACAATTGCTCACCAAGGAATGCTTCATGGATCATTAAATATGGTTTTATTTCCTCTTGCTCCAATCAAGAGAGATGGTCAGCAACTAAATTTTCACTCCCTTTCTTATCTTGAACTTCCAAATCAAATTTTTGAAGAAGAAGAATCCAACGAATTAGTTTAGGCTTAACATCCTTCTTGCTAAACAAATAACGAAGTGCTGCATGATTAGTGAACACTATCACTTTTGAACCAATTAGGTAAGACCAAAATTTTTCACAAGAAAACACCATAACAAGCATCTCCTTCTCAGTTGTTGTATAATTCAATTAGGATTCATTCAATGTTCGACTTGCATACTATATGGCCCTAAATAGTTTGTCTCATTTTTTTCCTAACACTACTACAATTGCAAAGTCACTTTCATCAAACATGACCTCAAAAGGTTGACTCCAATTAGGTACAGTCATTACTGGTGCTGAAATCAGTTTCTCCTTGATTGCATTAAAAGCCTACAAACAAACACCATCAAAGTCAAATGTAGAATTTTTTTCAAGGAGATTACATAAAAGGTTTAGAGAGTTTAGAGAAATCCTTTATAAATCTTATATAAAATCTCACATATCCCAAAAAAATTTTGATTCCCTTCACATTCTTTAGAGGTGGTAGTTTTTCTATGGTTTCAATTTTAGCTCAATCAACCTCAATTCCTTTAGATGACACTCTATGGACAAGCAAAATTCCTTCTTGAACAATGAAATTACACTTCTCCCAATTTAGCACTGATGAGCGAAAACCGGCATCGCCGATTCTCGCAAATACTTTGGTTTTAATATTTGTAAAACTCTCGCAAGTGCACGAATCATTTCGTAGAAAATGATAAGTATACTCCCAAGGTCGATCTAAGGAAGGAATGTATGTGGTTTTTAATTTATTATTCAAACTTTTAAAAACGAAATTAAATCCTAAACATCCCGTCACGATATTTGGGGTTTTGTGTTTTTAATCTAATTACGTAAAATTAAACATAGATTTAATAAACATTCATGCAAATTTTATCTTTATAAATAAAGTGAGTATTTATGGATATAATAACTAAGTTAATTACGTTGTCAGTATTATCTAGGTTATTAAAGATATGAATTGATATTTATCGATTCTCCCTTTTTTGTATTTAATACCACCTTGAAGTGGGTTAGATATTCTTTGTTAACTAAACAAATCAATTAACACCTACGGAAGGGGTTGATAACTAATTTGGTTAATTAAATTAATTCCTTTTTCTAAGAGATTGAAAATGAACTATTTAAATGCCACCTTTGGGGTTGCATGCTTTAAACTTTATTCAAGGTGTCCAAATTAAACCTAAGAATTTAGTTATCCGAGTACTAACTTTCTAGTTTTAAAACTACTACTGAAAACATGTTGTCAATACATTTTCGTATAATAATTTTATAAAAACTTTTGAAATAGTAGCTTCACTCTAACTACCGGGCGATTGTATTCATCAAATAAAAGAGCACTACTCTAAATCAGACCTATAACTAAACCTCAAAATCTAATTTTCGCATTTAAGTTTGTAATGAAAAATAATATATTTCTCTCTAACATTCTTAATATAAAATCTTGAATAAAAATAAAATCAATTCATTTTAGAGATTTTCACCTATTTAATATTTCAAGTAAGCATAACAACGTTATTATTATATCATGATATAAATGCCTAGCACAATTAAATTTAATCACGCATAAATTAAATATAACATGTAAGAATAAAGCATAAAAAATAATCAGAAGAAAATAAAATCCTTACGTAACTCGACGCTATTCCCCGCTGCTAGAAAACCTCCAAGCGGAATTTGCACTTCCATTTATTGAATCAAAAATCTAAAATATTACAAAATATAACTAGTTCTTCCCAAAAAGGAAGAACTCTAAATCTAAGAGAGAAACTAGCTAAAACATAAGAAAAACTAGCTAAAACATAAGAAAAACTAAAAAAAACTAAAAACTAAGAAATGAGAGAAAGAAAGAAGAGAGAAGTGTGGTTTTGAGGTGTTCAAGGTGTATGGAATGGGTATTTATAAAGTGAGGACGGAGAGAAAAAAATGAATAAAAAATGTTAAAAAAAATATTAAAAAATTAAAAAACGTGTAACGGGATATTGAGAGTCATCAATGACGCCAAAGATGACGCCACAGGGCCGGCCGCACGTGAAAATGGGGTGAAAACGCGTCGGGCGCGCGAGGGGCGGCCGTGGCGCCGCGCGCGTGAACAAGAATCACAGCGTCGCGCGTACGAAGAACTCCGTGCGCAGTGGCTGCGCTCATGAACAGCATCGCGCGTAGCGCTGCGCGCATGAACAATACCGCGCGCAGTTTGGGGCGGAGCCGGTGCCGGCGCGGCGGCCGGGCGCGCGGCGGCGCGTTTTTCTCCGCTTTGACATTTTTGACCTTTTGACCCATTTTGTCCAATTTTTCCATATTTTTCGACCTTTACGCATTTATTTATTAATATTTTTGTGATGTATTGCTTCCGTATTCCTCTTTGAGTCTTTAAGTTGCATTTTTAAGCCAAAATACACCGAAAAACAATAAAAATACCCGTGATTCGAAAAAGACAAATTTATATAAATATATGATAAAACATATAAATATATATATTTTTAATCAATTAACGTGCATAAAATCATGGTTATTTTAGTGCTTTTCGAAAGCACTCATCACAACCCCAACCAGCTTCGCTAGTCCCTTAGCAAGAGGCGATAAAAACTAAAAATTAAACTATCCTAAATCACTTTCGTGGATTGAACCCGCTTGCATTTAGCCTATGCAACAAGCCTTTAAACCCCTAGGTCCCTAGTGGACGAAGTGCTCGAGTCTCGTGAGGGTTTTCAGAATGATACCCACAAACATTGTACTAAATGTAAAAACAAAAGAAACAATAAAAACAAACAACTTAAAAAATTAAATTTACAACAAAATCACAAATTATCAACATCTCACAAAAATGTCTCATGCTTTTTAATCTCCTTTAAGATCAT